>QLNU02015003.1:168763789-168815316 GCA_006491805.2 Dysdera silvatica
TCTGGCAAATTACTATATGTATATATAGAGTGAAAAAGTGCAAAATAGCAAATGCATATATAAGACGAATAATGCATATAAAAAAAATCAGAGCGAATTAGATGAATAAATTTGGATAGGATTAAGGTAAGAGAAAAGATTAATAGAAAATACAATATTCAAACATAGACATATATATGCACACACATACATTAGTTGTGCCTGCACAAAAGTTTAGACACAACACAAATTTGAGTATAACAAAATACTATTAAAACTGAAGAAGTAGGAACTTTAATATTACGAAGTATGAACACATGTAATATGCAAATTAAAAATTTGAGAACAGAAATCACATCAGTAGCGAACTTGCTGCAATATATAACTTAAAATAAGTAAAATATGTGGCACAAAAGTTTAGGCACAAACATAAATTTTAGCACTTGCATAAGGAAATGAACAATTTTAATAATCAATGTAGCCACCATTACTTCGTATTAGATTAAATACGCGGTCGTTCATTGAAAGCACAAGATTTTGAAAGGTTTCTGGTTCAAAATTAAACCACGCTTCTTCTATAGCCTTTTTAAGTTCTAAAACGGACGGATATTGCTTTCCATTGGCATACACAACATTCGTTAGTATGCCCCATACATTTTCGATGGGATTACAGTCAGGACTAAGAGCAGGCCAATCGAGAACTGTAATATTTTTAGCGCTCATCCATTCTTTTGTTGACCTGGATGTGTGGATGGACGCATTATCTTGTTGGAAAACCCAGTTTCGTCCACATAAAAGTTCGCCAAAAGGTAATAGGTGACTTTCAAGAGTTGCCTGGTATGCCTTGGAATCTTGTTTTCCATTCAAAAACGCCAAAGAAGTCTGTCCATTGAAGCTAAAGGCTCCCCAAACCATGACTGAACCTCCTCCTTGACGTCTGCTGAACCGACTTAAGGGGCGTTTTCGAAGATCGTGCCAGTAGTGCGAAAGGCCATCGGGACCATCTAAGTTCCACTTTTTTTCATCACTAAATAACACCTGCAGCCATTCGTCACTGTATGATATGTGCTGCCTTGCCCATTGTAGTCGTGCTTGTTTATGATGTAATTGCAAGCAGGGCTTGCGGCGCATTTTTGCATATCTCAAATGCCTGCATTCTACAATCCTTCTACGTATGGTTTCTCTTGACACTCGCATTGCTAACGTGTTTTTTATTTGATTTGCAGACAGGCTTTCATTTGAAGCCAATCTTCGTATTTGTCTATCATCCCGAATGCTGGTCACTCGAGGCCTCCCAGATCGTGATTTTGGTTGATACTGATCACCCCGGGATAACACTCGATAAATGCCTCGCTTTGAACGGTTCAATGCAACAGAAATTTGAGTAACAGATTTACCTTTAGTTTTCAGCCTCCAAATCTTCAAAATCTCGTCATTCGTAAATTGCTTTGACTTCGGCATCGTTCTAAGCATTCTAAATTATTTCAGGCCTTATATAACAACTCTGGGAAACGCCCCTTCGATCACTTGGGAACTTCGCGCCGTTAATTTGCATAAATCTGACATATGTGCCTAAACATTTGTGGCATGCAGATTCCAATATTACGGTGTTGGGATATTTTGTTTCAGTACTTTTGGTAATCTTTTAAGTTGCACAATTTATTATTGGTTCTAGGATTATTTAGATACAATATCGGCGAAGTTCAATGCAAATTCTCGCTTTTATTTATAATTTGCCTCTGTGTCTAAACTTTTGTGCAGGCCTCAGATAATGGTGCGTTACAGCCCGCCACCCCCTTGACTTCGAGACTAACTACGTCAATGGGTTAATGTATGTCGGCATGCTGTCCCTGGTAGCGGTGTTAGAGAAGGAAGAACTCAAGTTGTGAGGGATACATGCTTGATAAAGTTGATTGGGCAACAAAACTTGTACGTCGACGAAATGATTTATATAAATCGAACACTACGCAGATTAAATCAAACAACAATGTCAATCAATCAACGTTTATTGGCGTAGTGATACCAACGCCGATGGTATGGCGTGATTAGATGGTGAAACGTTCGAAAGAAAATAAATATTTCTGCCTTCGGTGGGACCTGAACCCACGACCTTCCACTTGCCGGGCGGAGGCTCTACCCACTGAGCTACGAAGGACAATATATAATCTCTTTACGAACGTATATATATTGTTGCCAGTTATTTCGCAGAATGGTGTAGTACATAGACTACTATTTAAACCAAATTGCAAAGAGACTGGTATTAAATTGATCGAAATGCCCGTTGCAGCATATGTGTGTATTTATATAAATCGAACACTACGCAGATGAAATCAAACAATATTAAACAACGTTTATTGGCTAATAAACGTTGATTAATATTGTTGTTTGGAATGATATTACTATCGTAGAATTTGCAAACAATGGCAATAACGCCGTGGCCGCAAGGTTCGGAAACAAAAACGTCGAATAAATCAGAATACAAATTTAAACTTGTTTATTCGTATAATTCCAGCATTACTGTCTTCCAGTTTTAGCTGAAAACAAGAATTTCTGAATCTTAACCGACCATTTAGAAGCAACTGTAAGAGAAGCATTCGCTATTATGGCTTGGAAAAAAGCATATACATTCATAAGAATTCCGTGCCAGAAAGCTTCTTTGTATCATCCTTACTTAGCTTGATTGAAAAGGCCAACGGATATATCATATGGAATAGTGGGTAACAAAGAATTTGTTTTACCCTGACGAGTTCAATTTCGCTTTGCAATGAGGCCAGCTGCATGATATGATCTGGAGGGAATAAAAACCGGAGAAGTCTGACTTGGTCTTGGAAGAAATCTTAAGGAAACAGCGATGTTTTGGTAAACACCATAAACGCTTATGAGCTCCTTTACCGAACCCTAAATTTTTGAAATTGGGCAGAAAATTTTGATATGAATATATATGAAACTCCATTTTGTTTTCAAACTCCAAATTGCTCGACAAAAATCTCTATTTCAAAAATTCCTACATTGCATTAAAGAACGCAATTTAAGCTTCAGCTAGAATAAGGTTTCTTAATGTTTAAAACAGGCTAAGGAAGGTGGTATAAAGATAAAATTGGAAACAAATACATTAATTTTGAGTTTTCTAAAACACATTTAAACATATTTGTGCATTTCTTTGCTTCGATAATTTGGAACTATAAAATTAAACCCTTGTAGATATATAAAATTAATAGTAAAATAATGATAGACATTCGACTTATCGCTTCGGGTTAAATAAGCAGTCCAAGCTCTGACCCATTAATTGCGAACTTGTTCGTAATTAAGCTTTATATTCGCTTGCAGAGAGGAGTTTGATCGACGGCTGTAGCAAATTTGGAAAAAACACTTGGTTGGTTATCACATGATTACGTGTTCGGTCTTCACCAGGCCACAAAGCCAATCACAAGGCCAATTAACAATTCATAAGGCCAATCATACTTTTATTTGCGAGTAATTTACCACCCAACTGTAATTAGCTCAGTGCTTTCAGAAGCGTATGTAAGTATCCGAAAAGATATATCCATTTTAGGACCTGGTATTTAATTCGATGTCCGTATAGTAAAAAAAAAGACTCTTCTGTAAAAAACATACCATAACAAACTACTGTCGTAATAGTCAAATATCAGATATGCTTGTAAGATCAAGACGAAGAGTTCCACATGCTTCGTCTCACCAGAACGTGTCGAACTGATTGGACCATATACAGCAAACTTGTGCTCTACTCCGTCTTCATGTTAGTGTAAGCTTAAAAAATTTACTAAAAAATCTCCTATTCAAGCGAAAAAAATGAATAGGCTGAGTAACTCACCCATGTCCATCCGACAAATGCAGTAAACATACTGTTTATAACTGATAAACATTATAAACTATGTCTAATGATATTTTCTTGGGACCTTTCCTGGTGCGTTTTTTTTTCTTGCTGTGCTGTATAAAACGACATATGCTATAACATATTATAACCCTTATATAATTCAATCTAAATCATATATGCAAACCGTATAGTGCAATGTTTATATGACTGTAGTAGATAACAATAAATAAAGGTGTATTGTGTTGTATAATTAGATAAAATATAATACAGATAATATTGTGATATCGACTAGAAATTGCTAAAAGTATTATTTTATTGCACGATCCATACAGTATAAATCACTTTTAATATAAAAACATTACGTAAGTAACATAATTGTACAATATATAATGTTTCTTATCACAATTTTGAGGGATAACTTCTTTCTAGTAGTAATTTTGTATTTTACATTACCTAGTGCATAATTATGCACTAAGCATTTTTTTGGTAACCATTTAATACTTATTTGATTAATTATAAAGTCCGTTTCATTTTATAAATTATTCGAACTATACGAAACAATTGTTTTAAATCAGTTTCTTTTAAACCGCTCATTTACTTGCACTGCCCTCGCGATTATGAATTGGCCAGAATTTGGTATATTTTTAGTCTGGCGGGCAAGTTATTTCCATGCTAACGCATATACACAAGGCATTTCCATTTAATCTATGGGAGAGTGGATTTAGTAATGAAACTAGCTGTAATAAATTCGGGTCCGTCTCTTTCACACTGGAGAATTAAAATGGCGGGGGATTCCCAATGGCAAAGGGAGACTACCATCCAGCGTTTGCTTAAACCTTTAGCCGTGCTTCATCGTTTCTGACCACGTGTGTTTCCAGTATGTGTACATTGGCTTTTGGTGGCCAAGGCAACACGTGCATGATAATGAATAATGGTGCGAGTGTAATCACAAAACTCGATTATTCGTTAAGCCTTTAGGTTGCTGAACGACGATGCTTTACACGGATATGATTAAAACTTGAATTGAGGGATTTGGTTGGGGAAAAGTTGCTGGTGTGCAGAGACTAACATGATGTGTTAACCAGTCATAGGCGTGTTCATACTGCTTTGATGCAACGGTGAAATTCATCCAGGTTAAAAGAATATCATTGAAAATAAGCGTGGTTGTATGTAGGTTTCTAATCGCAACGAATACGTTGTAATTTCTGTTACGTTTTAAATCTTTGATAGTCTAATAACATTTCCATGCGTTATAGTAAAATCTTTAAACAACACAGAAGGTGATCAATCCTGCATCCAGTATTGTGTATAGAATTAGCAAATTCTAAGTGCATCATGTTTAATTTAAATTTTAAATTTTAGAATTGCGTTTCTTTTTTTGCGGAATTTTTAGTTCAAGTACTAATTTCTCAAAATTATATGTATATAAATGAAAAATCATACATTTTAAACTTCATAATAATTTTCTGTATAATTTAAAGTACAAATGTTTTTTCTTACACCTAATATATAACTACATTGGATATTGCTTATGACTTGACTGGTATATTGGGTTTTTGAAGCTTATTTCGCCATTAAGAAATACTGCATTGAAAATATGTTTGTTGACATACTACGCAAAATTCGAAATTAAAAATAAATTGCAATTTTCAACGTATTTATTGAGTATATTACAAATAACAATACAACATAGTTAATGACCGTAAAACCACGCCTTTTTTCACCCGTGCTTGGACCACCTTGCTACTACAGACGGCACTAACAACAGAATCCTAGACCAGTGACCGCAGCAATTTTTTAAAATAACTGTTCTTTAAAATAAGTGTCTAAAGGATGGCAACACGCCCCGTGTTTACAATGTTGTTCATCTCTTGATGAAGACCAGCGTGTAACTGGTTAAAATGCGATTGAGATCTTCTTTGAGTTTTTATTTGTATTATATGCAATAAATACGTTGAAAACTACAGTTTATTTTTAACTTTAAATACTGCATTGTAAATTAATTCTATGTAACTAGTAATCACGTTTATTGCATTTTTTTTTCTATGGTGCTAATCACTATGAAACGCAAATACAGGGTGCGTCATGAATTCGTCAAACTTCAAAAATTCATAATAAAAGAAGTAATGCTCGGAAAAAATTTCGGTTTGGCCGAATATGATCAGAGGGACATTGGATTATTTTTCCATGTATAAAAAATGATTTCAAAAGTAACTGAAAGAGGGCGCTCACACGTCATACTGAGACGTTTTATGCAAATCAGGCTAGCAATAAAACACCTGGCTGGAAATGGATTCGTCATTCGATGCCGGCAGCATGCTATCGTTACGAGATCGAGCTTTGGTGGTTAAACTTTTCTACAAGAAATGTAAATCCACAACTATTGCATTGCGAAAGTTTCGCACGGAGAACAGACTGAAGGCGCAAAAAAGCCCTATTTCATTGAATGGGATACTGAATTTAGTACGACGTTTTGAGGAAATGGGGAGTTTGGAGGATCATCCACAAAGTGGCAGACCATCCTTGAGCGTGGACCGCATCCATGTTGTACAAAGTGTCATGGAAGAATTGGGAGCCAAGACATCAACGGGGAGTAGCAGTGCTCGTAAAGCTGGGAGAATAACGGGGATTCCGGAATCGTCGATTTGACATATCCTGCACGGAATCTTGAATCTGTATCCGTACAAAATACAGGCACTTCACCAGTTATTACCGGCAGATACAGATGAAAGACAAAAATTTGCTACATAAGTAATACTATTATAGGCTTTTTCCATATTTCTTTCGTACATATACTTGTTTATTCTAACACTTATCTTTAGGATATATTTTTATTACATAATCATATTTATTTTATAATATAATATTCTGTGTATTGTATTCCTATATTGTATATGCGCTTATATAATGGTATTAGTTCTTAAAATCCTGTATATACATATTCTAGTGTATAGGCCTATATTATTTTATACAATATACGATTGTGTGGTTATTGGCATTCCATATATCTGCACTTACTTATTAATAATTTTAATTTATTTACTTTCATTTTTCACCAGTTTACTTACTGAATTTTCTACATTTTCATTTATATTTTCACTGTTTTTCCATCTATATATTATTTATCATACTAATTGCTTCTGCTTCATGCGCGCTCTTCGTTGATACTTTTATTTTATTATTATTTTTTATTTTTATTTTTTATACGCCCCCTCCCTTTTGCATGTAATGTATTATAAGTAATAATATCATAGGCTTTTTCCATATTTCTTTAGTACATATTCTTGTTTATTCTAATACTTACCTTTAGGAGATATATATATATATATACAAAATTGCATCGCAATGGAGGTTATCCGGTTATGACCACACCTACCCACTAACGTACGACAATGGTACGTTTAAGCTATTTAAAGAATACTCTGCTCGAGAATCTCTTGAGGGAAGATATGTGGTAAAAAGGAGGCACATAATGTTCTGATATCCTAAAACGATATCAGAACATTATGTGCTATTGTATGTTATACTATATATGTTACTATTAGTTTCGTACTTTCAGTTCTGATCTTCAAAAATATGTTTCATTCGATTCAATGAAATACCGTTTTTGATGACGAATAACCGGAATGTAGGAATCTAATTATTTCAAAGGCTTCTTAGGCTCCTTCGTCGACAAAAATATTTTCAAAATTCCAAGCACAGCTTGATGACTTCATGAAAGTCACCATCGCTGAAGATAATTAGCTTACGCAGCAGGGATGCAGTTTTTATGACATTTCTAGAACCAAATAATGCTAAATCGGAAAAACATTTTCTTAGAATTATGACAAATGGCTCAGCACAATTTGAAGACATTCTTACATTAACGACGTTCCATAAGAATAGCGAAATTCGCATTTTCTCTCTTCACAGACGTTTCGATACTGTGAGGATTTATTTGTTTATATATATATATTATTCATTTTCAAATAATTTTATTTTGTCCTTGTCATAAATTTAAAATAAAAGTAGTCCCTGAAAAACTTTGAAGTGATTGTATGTGTATATGGTTTTTAAGCCACCACTTAGTTTGAAACAATTTAGTTTTTAAACCTGTCATTTTTTATGACTAAATTAATAATTATATATTACCATTTTATTCATCTTGCGATTTGTAATGTAAATACTTTCATATAAATTTACAAATCGATGAAGTTTTGAAGTTCATAAATTTCTGAATGTTTTTATATTTTAAAAAATAAATTTATTTTTTATAAGGTGCGAAACATTTTTAATTATTTCAAAGTTCCCTTATTGAGCGAAAAATGAAACGATGTTTGCGTTATGTATTTAATTCGCACGCGTTTACACACTATATTTGCAATCTTACAAACGAAGCTCGCATATTGAATTAGTGTTCAAAATTAAACCTTTTTATAATTAAACACTTTTGGATGAATTAATTAAAGTTCAAAACTTAATCCATGGAATGCTTGTTCCATTATGAAAACTTTTAATATTTCCACATCGACGTAATACATAAATTTACGGGTATATAATACACGTTGCTACAAACTACTTATGCGTATTATATTACAGGCTCATCGTTCAAGAACGAGAAATTCAATTTCACAAAATATTATACAATAATATTTACAATTTTGTTCCACTTCATGTGCAACAACTGGAGCTGGAAAGTGGAGTAAGCTGGAGTTTGAAAACGATCGTCCACCGGTATAAGAGAAAATGCATAGCTTCTTATTTATAGCACCGAAATTTTTCAAAACTCACAGTTTTTAAACTCTTCCACGCCTGCGTGTCTTCATTTTATTGAGTGAGAGGATGAAATAATTGGGGTAATTGAGAGTATATAATTATTTGCGGTTGGAAATGAGATTGATGGCTTTGAAGAAAATTGCTTACAATTAGCAAATTAGCTGCAAAAATCTTTTTGCTGGGTGGTTGATCGTTTGACTTAAATTCCTTCGAAAGAATAAGAGTAGAGTCAGCAGCCTAGTAAATCCTTAAATATAGGTGTGTATACCCGCAACTTTGAGGCCTGATGGTGACTTTAATTACTACGATAATACAGAGAGTTGGATAATGCCTAAACAAAGAGATGAAGGTGAAAAGTAAATGCCCAACTAATTTAGAATTTCGCATCGGAAACAAGAAAACGCATTAATATAACTAATAAGTTAAATCCACTGGAAGTACAACACACAAAAAAATTTAATTGTGGTAAAACGATTAATTATTATTAGAAATAAAGTAAATGTTCCAAGAAAACTTAATATATGTAAAATTGAAGCAAAAGCATTAAACTAAAAAAACAATGACATTCAAATTAAGTTGTGCATTAAGCACAAGGCACAAAAGTTGGGCACACTATTCACTAAATATTTTTGTTATAAAAGGAAAGCATATTTCCATGCTAAAATATGACTATGTTAAAAAGTTTACTACAGCGAGAATCAATCAGATAAATATATTTTTGGAGACTAGAAGTCCTTATTTCTCAAAAGAAAATCAGTTTAGGTAAGGACATCATATCAGATAAGGACATATGGTAGTAAACGATAAGAAGTATAAGGTCTCAGGCGTATGCATTTATTCTACGAACTAGACTAGCTTGTCATATATCGTGTCTATGTAAAATCTATACCGTGCCCATGTAAAGTCTATATCGTGTCAATATGACGTCTTTCCTTCCCTGCCAGCTTGGTATGTTGAAAATATGTGGATATTTTTAGTTCGTTAACCTAACTACTATGATTAGTTAGACTCAAATGTTTGAGCATCGTAGGTATTTAAGTATACTTCACATAATTTTTAAGTTTGAGACCACATCAATAAAAGAAAAGAAGACATCAACAAAACCCCCTTTACCTTTTACATGATGTTTTATACGAAAATATGAGAAGTTCTGAGGGTCATGTGACTGCTTAGTAGCAAGAAAGAAATTTGAGATATAAAAGTCAGATTGAAAAATGTTTACCGGATACCTTCGGAAGAAGGGCTTTACCAATGCGAGTTGTAACAAGATAAATAAGAAGCCGTAGGAAAAGGAACACTTTCTCCCTCTCCGAATAGGTTTAAGTGGAGAATCTGTTTAGGAAAATAAGGAGAAACTGGTTTTGACATTTTTTGCCCAAAATACTTATGATAAACAGATTTTTACATACATAAGTTTCCAAAATGTTTTTAAAAAGAGTGGCGGGAAAGAAAAGCAAAGAGTTTTACAAGAAATTTAAATAACCATAACGAGATTAGCTCCAGAATTCATGGCGAAAAGTTGTTAAAATTGAGAATTAGTGAAAGTTTCTATTCATGGGTAGAGTTATAACTGTTCGCTAAAAGATACGATTGGATGCCGTTGCCTATCGGAATATTAATACATGATTTTTCCCCTCGGGTGAGGTCACCTGTTTTTCAAAAGTGACCTTACAAATACTTTTGGATTTTTCATACGGAATTAAGCTTACATTCTGCAGTATTTCATTGGGATTTATTTACTGTACTAAGTTTTTTGTTTCGTTGTAACTCCTTCCGGAGTATTCCTTCACGGTAAATTATTTTGTTTTAGTAATTTCTTCATTTACGTTGTATACTGCATTTGTATTATTGCTGAATAGGCTGCAATGTAAATTACTAAAATTGGTCTTCCGCTTATCATGGACTTCAGCCCTGCGGTGGCGCAGTGTGGTAACGCGTTCTCCTAGTGCGCCGCTAATCCGGGTTCGACTCCCAGCAGTGCAAAGAACGCTTACTCAGAGATCTCATAAAGATCGCACTGCTCACTGTAGTCCGGGGTTTGGTTCCCTAGGCCTTAAGAGGTTCGGATTCCTCGGAAAACAGTAGGTCCCATTGCATTGTAGTCCTTGAGCCATGAAACCACAATGAAGCAAACAATTACCGCGGACTTCTGTTTATACGGATAAAAATAGGAGGCTCATGACGATTCGGATTAAAGAGGTTTCACTGTGCTTTAATGTATCAAAAACTTACGTAAAAACACCAAGTTTTCACTAAATATAATTTAATAATACCTTTAGGTATATTATTTGATACACTTACACAATTTGAAATACTTGGAACGTTGGTTGGTTGATGGTTTGTTGTGCGTTTGTGAAATTCCACAAGTACAGTTAAGAAAATGTTTTGTCGAAACCGACATTTTTTGAGAGGAATCCAAACATTTGTTGTCCAGGGAACCAACCACGGGACAACATCGGGTAAAAAGTAGTCACAAGGTCTACGTCACCATTCTATATAAATATTAATTTTTCGTAACTCATGACCGAACGTAGGAATAGGAGAAATGATCCATTCACTCTCAAGGAGAACTGAAATAAGGACATCCTTTTTATGTTACTATTTATAAACTGAAATTTCTAAGAATCCAGACTTGGTCTAATTGCAGATATAGCGCCCTTCTGGTGTGCGAGTTGCGTGATAATGATTATTATATATATAGAACATTTGAGGTTTAGCATACGAAGCACAGGATTGGAAGTAATTCTCGTCGAATAACGATATTTTAATAGTTTTAACATCGGCGTATGATAATGTCGATTACTCAAGACGTGTTTAAATAAGTATGAGCACTCAATAAAATATTTTTTAGTGCCACTTCTTTGAAGTACTGCGGAAGGAGAACAATATTTAAATGCCAGGATTTTTCATTACGGTTTAGAGATTTTCTATTTTTGCTGGTGGTTCACACCTTCAGCGATATAGAAATCCTTTTGCCAGAATGTCAGGTATGCTAAAAATCGAAAAAAAAAAAAAATCATATTAAAACTTGTCTGGAGTGAAGATCTATATTCCTCCCCAGCAAGGAGGTTGATTGACTTGTGTAGCTTATTGGGAAAGAGGACTTCACTAATTATAAAGCGGTTGTGGGTTAAGTCCTCACCAGATGCCGATAAACCATAATCTTCTTACGAGTAACTTATCAAATTATCAAAACTTTTTTCAAAATTTGTTTTCATGTAAGAACAATTTCACAAGGTATTTTATTTCTTTTATATAAATCTTTCTGTGAAGGATAACGCATGTGTATGAAAAACGAAAAAAAAAGAAGAAAAAAAAAGCTATTCCTCTCTTCAGAAACATCCTTTGACCCGATTGTTCAAATACGCTTTTTAAAGATTGGTCCTTCGATACCGAGCGCCATAACCGCTGCTCCCTCAGAAGCCAAACAAAACTAAACATAGAAATATAATGCAGTTTAAAACCTAAAAGTAATTCACTTGGCAAATGGAAAAAAGGAAGAGCGAAAAAACCGCTAAGACAAAATTCGAAACATCTAGTTTAAGATGCAAATGTATGCAGCCGTGAGGCAGGTGGCTTCTTTCATAAGAAACAATGACTCCACTTTCCTGACGGTTGTAAAGAACAGGGGCTTCAACGAGATAAGATTTTCAATTTACGGAATTAAAGGGTTCGGCTTGATGTACCCGACCTCTGCGGAGGAAGAAAAAAAAACCAAAAAAGCGTGGAAATGTAGCAAGCCGAACGTAATTGCATTCAGAATGTTCCAGAGACCCTCTAACGGGGATCCCAACTACATTTTTAAGTTATTTTTTTTTCTTTAAGAAACCATCTTCAGGGTTAGGTCTGAAATGCGTTGGTCGAGGAGTTGTTTAACCGTGGGAGAGTTTGATGAAAAACTCCCTCTTGCCTCTACATTAAATTTTTGTTTTTCGTTAGCAGTTCAAGTTTTCCTCGTTGCGTGGAAGTTTTGTTTTTAGAGATCATATTGAATGCCAAATACTATTTTTGCTGAGGCCATAATAAGCCGTAAGAAATAGCGGAGAATGGGACTTAATTTTGTCTATAAACTATAACGTTTTACCGTGAGTGAAAAACGTCAGTTTCGGTTTTTCCGAAGGGTATTTTTGGTACAGGTATAAAATGAGGATGGGGTTAACGTTTAGACGTTTACTTCTCGCATTGGAATTTTATAATATGGCTGTATTGTAATTTGACGAGGATGAGATGAGAATACGTTTAAAAGAGAAATTAATTTTTTAATGCCTTCTCTCTTCTTAATTTTTATCATTAGAGAATTATGTTTAATTCATTTTCTATTAATTCGTATTGATTTAAATTTTTTATCAATTATTACAACTATTATCATTAAAAAGCTAAATTTATAAGATAGAGTTATTTTAATTAAAAACTATATAGTGCTTAGTAACATAATCGGTTATATATTGCTACATACATAGTTAGCCAGATTATTAAATATTTCAGTACATTTCTACCTCCAATTATCATCTAATATATTATTACATTATATCTAATTATTATCAAAAGTTCCAAACTTATATATTTTAACTTTTATATATCGATTTCGTCTCTAGTTCTCGGAGAGATCGCATGCTAGGCACATTGCTCTTCCTTTTGCTTCATTTTTCACTATTTTTTATTATTTTTGCTCCCTCTTTTGTCCTGCCTCTTAGATTATTGCTCTGATTATTGCCTCTGGTTTTGCCTTGCATCGATAGTTATGGATTAAGTCCTAATTTAATTGGTTTAATTGCCTTTTTTTGTTCCCCTCCCCCTTTCTCTCCCATTTTCTTCCCCGACGCATTTTACTTTCAATGGCCTTTTGTCGTGCGTCCGCTTCCAAATAATGCATCGGAGTGTTCGGCAGTATTTTTCTTTTTGGAGTCCGTAGTTGCCTCTGCCCACCTCTTCTGTCTCGTGTTCATCCTTGCCGTCGATGGTGACTCTGCTGTTTGGGCCGTGATGTCCTTCGCCTGCCATGCGGTGCCTTTCCGTCTCGTTGGCCGTTCTCACCTTCCATGCTACTGTTTGCCTTGGTGTTTTGTGTCTTCCGCTGACTGTTTTTTGTGGTCGCCAAATCATCAGACATCTCTCATGCTCTACTTCATGAAATCTCATCTACACTCTGTCCTACCTTTATTGAACTATGGAATTCCGCTATGATTCATTTTGCACTCTACATCATTACTCGTGGGACGGGAATACAACCTCATCGTTATGGTTTTACCATATCTTTTCTGGAAATACAGGCTGATGACGCGGCCAACTTTTCCAATCACCTTTACACAATTGAAGGCCTTTTATATATCAATTTAATAAAATACGTGAATTTGTTGATATCGATTTGCATATTACAGTCGATTTAAAATTTTGCGCGATTTTTCTTATTGCTCATCCGGTATATACTTATTGGATTATATTTAACTATTCGGAATTCGTGATATCGGTATATGAACTACTGTCCAAAGTTAAGGTTACAATGTTATTTCAATGGGAGAGGTACATATTTTGCTCTTTAACTCTCGATGTGTTTTATTTATAAAAAATCATTTTGCAGAAAATTAAAGAGCTATAAACACTTAACAGAATTGCCACAAATCAAATTGTTTTGGGTATTCCATGAAGGAGAATTCACGATTAAAATTGACGCAAACATTGAAAGTCGAATATGAAAATTCGTAAAAACTGATTTAGAATAGCAACTTTTTTCAAATAAACATCTAAAATTATTGTAAAAGTATTGTTAATATTTATATAAGCAAATTTGTAATTTCAAATGGTTTTTTTTTACGAATTTCTGTTTTTCCACCTACAATTTTTGTATCATTTTTGATCGTGGATTTTCCTTCATAGGGTGCCTAAAAAAATTTGATTTGTTGTAATTATGTTAAATGTTTACAGCTCTTTAATTTCCTGTAAAATGATTAATAATAAACTATTGATTAATAATAGTAATACTAATTATATGAATGATAAAGACCATATGTACCTCTTCCTTTGGACCTTCATTTTGGACAGGAGTTTATGATAAAGTTTTTCCAAATCATTTGATGATGGAACAACTTTACGAAATTTTTCGCTCGTGGTAGATGGGCAAATTCGTTCACAGATTCGTTTTGCAAACGATATGGCGCACCTGTACGCAATATATAATAATCGGAGCCGTTTGTGCAATCGCACAAATTTTTAAACCCCTTACTAACATAGCTCCTTCTGATCAGGTCAAGAATCTGTTTTCTTAATTAGTGGCCCTTCCATTTTTTTCCTGAAATTAGCTTATTTATTGCATTTTTTCTTAAAAATAGCAAATTTTCGGGATACTTTTTTTTTTGCAATGAAATTAATTTTTTATTGCCCAAAGACGATATTCTTATTCTTCAACGCTGGGTGATGTAAAACTTCATGGATGTAACCGTTCACGTTTCAGCTAGATTACACGTTCCCTCAACTTTCAGCCAAATGAGAACAATAAATATAGAAATCCAAATCGAAAAAAGAGTAGCCGATTTTTAAATATCTTCTATCACTCTGCATTGCAAGGAGAAAAATCGCATTTTTAAATTTTTAGAAACGTCCATTATTTGTTAACTTAGATAAACTTTAGAGTTACCATATCGATACTTTTCATGTCGATGTGAAAAGTCAAACAAAACCTTGTTAATGATCATAAATCTACTCCCGCTTTAGGTATTACATGGAAGGCCCTACATACTCAAATTACTGATTACCGTACCCCACTTCTCTTCAAATTTCTCCCCATTTATTTGTTTCCAATGTTTTCCGCCAATAAGAAGCGCTGCCAGGGACAGAATAGTAGAATGAAATAACCACACCCTATATTCACTTGGAATTCGCATCAGTCGATTCTCAAGGAAGGACAGCGACGTGTTCTGAAACGTGTTTCTACGTTTTATCCCAAATAAAATCAGACGCTCGACAACGTTGACGTTAATATTTACCGATGGTTTAGTTAAATTAAATCTACTCCCAACTGCTTCTATAATCTCTGTATATTATGTATTTAAAACGTCATTTCAAAATCGAAATCAGCAAATCCATTACTATGGAAATAGAAAGAAATGTTTACTGAAAAAAAAAATCTGCATTAATTGTACATCTGCCACCGTATGTCTAAGAAGTTCATAAAGAGATTGTAAAATACATTAGCTACTCCTAGCTATTTATTAAAGATATAAAAAATTCGCTATTAATCAAATTTAAAATGGTTTTTAAGGGTTGAAGCCATAAATTCGTAATACTAATTGAAAAAGGTTAATAATTGCGACTTGCTTGCGAACAGGCGCGTTCATTTTAATTACCTGTGGAGATCCTTAAGGACTTTGTTAATATGTCATCATTATTACTTTTATTGGCGAGCATTTGCAAGATAATTCATTTAAAAGCGTATTTCCTTTCCCAAAAGAAATGGGAATTTCCCGCGTAAATTGTTTTTCTTTGTACGAATAAATATTTAATCTACGAATTCTCTGCAAACGCGACAAATACTAAACGAATTAGCTATATTTTAGATATAATGAAATAGAGCGATTTTTTTTTGTATGGATCGCAGAAAGGAATCTTATGGGATTAGATGAACTTTGAAGTAGTGATATCAGAGACATTTCACGAAGAGTGAGGAAAAGAGAACACGTCATTCAGAAAACCCATGCTTTATAAAAACAATTTATTTTATTGCATTTTGTACACAGTTACATGGAGTTTCTCAAAATTTTTTACAGCATATAAAAGATAAGTTGTGGTAGAAAAATAGAGAACCATAATGGGAGAAATAAATTATAATACATGATTGGATTTACTTGGAAATAATGTAATTTTTTCGCGATAAACTTAAATGACGCAATATGAAACATAGGATTACATATATCGTTGAATCCTTTCCTCAGAGTAGATTACATCATAAAATTGCGTTTTGGTTATTCTTAATTTCTAATAATTACAATTTTCAGTTAGATATTCCAGTTCTTGAATAACGAGAGTTGGAATAATGGTATATTCATGAGAAATAGTAATGAAGTAATTATTAACTTGTACAAGCCATGTTATATATTGTTTAAATAATTATTTTAAATAAAATTTAACGTTTTAATGAGAGATAGCAAATTTAACGTTTTAATGAGAGATAGCAAATTGAACATTTAATTTTGCGCATCTTTCTGTCGGAACTTGTATTTTCAGTTAACTCATGATCTGCATTTTTTTTCCAAGTTGAAAAGCATTTACTCTGAGTTCAGTAGGTCAAAGGATTTAATGTGTAATTTCTGTGGCTAGGCTCCCAACACCCCGTGAGGTAATTTCCAATTCGATCAGCATAATTAATATAGGTTTCTATGTTTATGAAGCAAGAATGCGTCACAATATATTTTTCATTTACGCGTCACAATATTTTGTAATTATATGGCAATCAGTAATTGCGAAAGTTAAAAACTTGTTCTCTTAAATTTCTTTATAAATATTGTTTTAATTAAACGTTTCATGGAGAATAAGGAAAACTAATTGATACATGCTTTTAATTATTATATAACCGCTCAATAAATGATGCTTCTCTTCCTGTGTATTGCATCATCTGTATTTTCAGTATAGTTATGTTTATTGTATTGTGTTTCTTGAATTTTCTTACTGTGTATATGTACATTAAATAAAATTGCAAACTTCATTCATAATCAAAAAATTTTAAGTAAATATGGGCATAAATAAAAGTATATGAACAAAAATAACTTTTGGCATATAGTAACATGATTTTCAATTACTAATTTCAGATAATTAATTTTTTTATTTCGATTTATTTTGCTGCTTAAATTTTTATTGGAGGTTATTATGCGCAGAATAGTACAAAAGCTTAGGTAGTGGCCAAGGAAGGAAAACGCTTTCGTGAGAGGCTAAAATATTGAGACTGGATTTTATTTCAATGAAAGTTTAAGTGTTTAGAAAATTTAAACTTAAATGTATCAAATATTTGGATCGCGACTTTTAATTAGTTGATCTGCACCTTAAAGCAGTTTGCACACGGATATTGAAAAATAAATATCCGCACCATTTTATTTTCTGTCTTAAATTTAAAATACAAAAGAGCATAAAGTTCGCTCTGAAACGTTGACTGATTTTCTTTGTTAGAATTGAATGTGGTGTTTGATGTTTGTGACGTCATGATGCACGATGTTGAACAAAGCCTTTTAAACTTTGCATTAACTTTTGCATAATTTCAGTTTTAAGATACTAACTAGCTCGGGAGAATATTCCAAAGTTGATTTCATGAAAGTGAAATTAATTCGCGATTTTTTTACAATGAACCAGGAAAATCGTTGTGCATTACGAAAAATGCATGTTATTACAATGAGAGGTATGCAAAAAGTTTTGTGTATATTACAGTGCATAGCGTGACTGAAAACTAGGACTACATGTAGTCGAATTAAAGAAATATCGATATCTCGATCGATATAATCACGCAGTGTAAAAAGCTACCGTTGTAAAATTAAAATATTTAAGATATAAGTGTACACTACGGATATACATATTTTTCCCTATTTTTTTCTGTCTTGACACTGCTTTTAAATTCATGTATGAAATGAAAAATATGAAAATAGTTAATGTTAGATTCTTCATTTATGTTATTTCGAACTACATCGTTTCGAAGATTATTTAGTTAGTCTAAAAATTAATATCATATCCCAATTAACTAATTATTTTTTAAATAACATGATTTATCAATAACTTATTTTAATTTTTGTTTATATTTTTTGTAAATATATAAATAAAAAACTAATATCTGATATATTATTGGTAATATACCTAAAATGCTCATTAGTAAACTATTCAGGTTTGAATAGCCTTTAATTTAAAATTATTAAATTTAATAATTTTAATTGAATTGAAATTTAATGAGTCGTATTCCGGAAGCACTCTTATGACAAAATTCTAAAGAGTCTTATAGGGTAAAACATGTTTAATAAAATGCTAAATATGAATTTATTAAAATTATAAACACATTTTGCTACATTTTGGATAATTAAAAGCAAGATATTGAAGATACGAAGAGAATAAAATTCTGTTTATTTAAAGCTAAGATGTAGCATTAAGCAACTCTTTTTAGGATGTTTTATATAAAAAAGGTTGGATTTTGAATGCGGTATTCATAAATCATGATTAAATTTGGCTAAAAATGATTTCACCAAGGAATTAAGAAAACAATTTAAAAATATAAAAAACATTTCATGTCAAATTTGCCTTTAAATTGAGAATAAAAATAAAAGTATACTTTTACTAATAACTTGTCCCGTTTTGAAAATCCAATAAATTTGCGACTTTGAACATTTAATCCTTGCTTTTTTTAATTTTTAAAAAGTAGGAAAATCGTGCATAATTGATATTTTAAAAAATAAAATTTTTAAAGCGAGCTATACATGCACAAACCACTTCAACTTCATGAAAACAAAATTAACATCGTTTGCGTTTCCGGCAATTTGGGATTTGAAAAAATTCAGAACCATGGGTTTTTTTTTTTTGGAAATAAAAAGAGGAATCAAAAGTGGACTTTTATGAACTATTACATTTTATTTTTTTGGATTACTTCCAAATGCAAAATGTACTAGAGTTTTGCGTACTCCTATTCATCTAAAACGTAAAATAAAATTAACAAATATTAAATGAATAAAGCGGACCTCATCTTCTTCATTACGTCGTTATTCGTTGGGGCAACATTTCCATTTAATAAAATGTTTGAATATTACATCCATGGTATCTTCTACTTACGTAAAACTTCGTCACTGTGAAAAAATCTCTAAAATTAAGATTATATTTTTACCAGCCAATGGAATGTTTTATTTATGATTATAAAAAGAAATCACTAGTCTCAGCCTCAGTCTTTAATATGTTATTTAATTAAAATGAAATCATAAGAACACATCATTTTTCTCAAACAGACGTTTGCTTACTTCAGAATTCTTTTCATATGGAATAAATTCTGCATATTTCATTTTGGTAGATATTAAAAAATAATAAATTATTTAATGCCCACAGTTGTGTTTCACGGTCTTTTGAATTAATAACAGTAAATAAAATATATTCGCCAGATAAATTTAATTGCATGCTTGAAAAAAAGTAGTCAGGCTTTAAATCTGTCTCAAATAGGGCACATAGGAATATTATTACGGAAATTGAAATTCTTAGCTAAAGCACTCTACATCTCCATTTTAGTAATTTCCTTCATTGAAATGCGGTACGGAGAAAAATGAACGCACGATTTAGTGTAATGAAAGTGCCATTCTCTCATTTCAAACGTAAATAAGGAAGTTGGGGTAACATATAGTTATTTCCATTAGAAATTAATATTTTTAGAAACTAATACTGGTTTAGTTATGTGGAGATTTCTTCACATTCTTTTACCTACTGTTCTAAATTTAATAATCAACGATGTCTAAATAATTTATATATTTCTAATAATTGTTATTCGTTCATTATACGAAACAATATAGCGAGATAAGACATTTTGTCTCAAGTTTGTTTGTTTGTTTTTTGGTTTTACGGCTCAAAGACTACAGTGGTCATGCTGCGCCGGGACCTACTGTTTTCCGAGGAATCCGAACCTCTTAAGGCCTGGGGAACCAAACCCCGGACTACAGTGAGCAGTGCGATCTTTATGAGATCTCTGAGTAAGCGTTCTTTTTGCACTGCTGGGAGTCGAACCCGGATTAGCCGCGCAATAGGAGAACGCGTTACCACACTGCGCCACCGCAGGGCCCTGTCTCAAATTTCCAATATAAATTAAAGAATAGAATGTATAAAAAACAAAATATAAACACTTTTTCACGTAAAAATTCAATAAACGTGAAAAATATATTCTACAAATTCTTAAACGATTAATTATATTTCTTATAACTCAAAATACCTTCAGTGAGATGCACTAATTTTAAATAAAATAAATGTAAAAAACGATAATTTTTTATATTTTGTTCATATTTTTAACAACATTAATTATTCTAATAAAGTCATGACAAATAATCCGCGATCTAGTTTGTAATTCTAGTGATATATTAAACAAGAAAATTAAAAATTCTTTGAGATTTCATTTTTTTTTGCAACTATACAGATCAAAAATAACACTATATTTTATGCTAGTTTAAAAAATTAATAAATTTTTATATATAAACGCAATTGTAATTTAAGATTTTTGCAATGGATGTAGTAGATATATTGTGGGGATTTAAATTCAATAATTATTTTCAAAAACGTATGTTTTAAGTAAAATTTTGCACTGAATACGAAAATCAGCTGATTTCACGTAAGTAAATCAGGAATCGTTAGTAATTTATATTGTTATTTTAATTTTATTTTAGAATTTAATTATTAGACGGTATCGCTCATTTAATTAATACATTGTTTAATTACGAACTGCATTTAATTACAATTTTGTAAGGATTAGTGCAGAAAAAAGTTAATGGGAACTTCCAAATCTATTTTGAGTATTTAATGTATTTGAAAGATCACAAAATTCTTTTTCTTCATTTTTTTTTAAATATACCTGATTTTTGAGGAAGTAAAAGAGTCCTTTAATTCGTATTTTCATTTCAATTTGGTAAAAGGACACTGTGCTAGATCCTTGTAGTATTGTGTAAGATGAATTTGTATGATAAACGAATGATAAAGTGCAACTGAATTTTCTCGTAGTAATATAAGTGCGTAATTTGAAAACATTTGAATAAAAACAAAACTGAGAAGTGAGGCTCATGCTTACGAAGCGGCTAAAATAGCTGCGACAAAATTTAATGCATTGGTTTGAATTGAAAAATAGCTTTGACTATGTTTAAATGCCTGAATGAAATTTAATGTTATCTCTCCATAAGGAATACTCACAGGACTGGCCGTTTTGTCCCTTAGATAGAGGTATCCCTTCTTTGGAGGTGTGTCTGTTGATACATATACTGGGGACCACAGGAATCGGCCCTTATTCGGAGGTCTCCCTTGCTGGAGGCGACGCTGTATAAAGATTCAAATTTATGTATTTTTTTTAATTTTACTTATATTGTCATATCCGATTTTAGGAACAAGCATTGAATCAAAATTAATAGCTCAATATTACTGCTTTAAGATTTCTATTGTACCAAGTGTAAAGACATGGATCTGGTTCTTTAAAACAAAAATTAAAAAGCGGAATAACAACATGGCGGGGAATGTAAAACCTAAAATGGCTGAACATGTTTAAAGTAAAATTGGATTGACAATATTTATTGATCGATTAATAAACTAATTTCTCCAAGTAACGTTGTTCTAATTAAAGACTTACTGTTTAATAACGTTAATTTGTCGTCCTGAAAAATACATCATTGAATGACATTCATTTCAATTAACACAGCGACTCATTTAGTGCTTTTCCTGTTTAGCGACATTAAATTTCAGTTCCTTAAAAGAGGGTGCATGGGAGAAAAATGACCATATTTATAAATAAATATTTTTAAAATATCTAATGGAAATAATCTACAAAATCTCTAATAGCTTACATACCCAGGGCCAAGTGATGACTCATGAAGAAATTAATATTGTTACCTTGTAAATCACTCGAAAAAATTACAATGTAACAAAATGTTATCAGGACACTGATCGAACATATATTGAGATGAATATAAACTATATATATGATAATAAACTCCTTGGATAAAATATCTCTTAAAATATAACTTACGTGCATTTTAAGGCTGGTTTTTCCGCTGTGATCATAATTTCAAAATTTTTTGCTTAGAAGATAAGTTAATAGATGCGATTGCATTGCCTAAATATTCTTCCGCTTGAGAATTCTGTGTAAATACATGGAATCAAATGTTCGTTTATAGTCTACGTTCAGTAATAATATTTCTAAGCCTAATTGAAATAATGTTTATATTCGGGTACGGAATTTGGAGTACTCAATAAATTCAATTTTGAAGTATGCACTGTATAGCGTTTATTAAAATTTTGAAGAAAATTTAATTCAATTGAATTCAATTGAAGCAAAATCTGACTGTGAGTTTAGAAATCTGGGCATGAACATAATGGTAAAACGCGAATGTTGTGAAACAAAGGACGATTTGAGATACTGCATAAGAATTGACTTGCGAAAAATTTTCAAAATAAAACAGAATATTCTGTTATATGACATTTACAATTTAATTTAGACTGCAGTTCCTTAGCTCTGTGTTATATTGAAAGGTGCAACGCGTAGTTGAAGAGTTAAATATTCTTATTCAAATTTGTCCTATCGACATATTTCTGATATTTTCGGTAGTTCAACAGTTCCTAAATTCCCTGTTGATACGCTGCGTGCGTATATACATATATGTACACATTACACTCATAATTGTGCAACCATCATTATATGACCTATTTGATCATGGCTTATGTTGCTTGATTAAATTACCGATGAAACGCTGATCCTTTCATATATATATATACAATTGTATTTTTTTAAAGTGTACTAAAGATTAAAGAAAACCAGTTTTCATATAATTTGCAGAGAAAGATAATGTCATGTTGTTTCAAAGACTAGAGTGTAGCAAATCAAATTTCGAGAAAGATTGTGTGAACGCAAATTATCTCTATATCGAATACGGACATTTTAACATACTGGGTATTTTATCAAATTAAGGTAAACCTGTTTTAAACTAAAGTCAATGCTCGTTATATGATTACCCGCTTTTAAGGCCACCCCGCTTATATGATCACTTTTTAGAACGCCTTGCCGATTTAATAGGAATTTTGTATTAAACTATCTTGTATGTATAGTCAGACCCAGATTTTTACCCCCAATATACATGTTTTACAACTTGAAAATGTCCCCTCTTACATTAGTTCTTCAAAAGTCCTCTTCACCCCATTGTAACCCCGTTTATTCAAAGTGAAAACAATGAAGTGGGAGAAAACCTTACCAGTCGACCCTCTCTACTTAAAACTAAATGGATTCGACTGTATCCATAGCAACAGCCAGAAGTTTGCCTAGGATCCATCCGCTGGCACTAACGTTCGTTACCAATTTTCGGAAAAGGTCACGCTAATTTTTACCAAGATATCCAATCTGAGCCCGTCGTAACCCAGACAAGAGCCCTGAAAGCACTAAATATAGTTAGATGATTTTTTTTTTATAAATTTTGGGTCAACGTAAGAACATTTCAAAACTCTTTGTGACTTAAACAAAAGTAGTGCACAAAACTAAGTCAAGTGAAAGGTGGTACCCCATAATTGACAAGGGAAAGGCAAGAAGTGAGAGTCGTTAAGTTTGACAAAAGTGGGGTCATTCGAAAGGTCGCGGAGAGTAAAAATTACTACAATTATCCGTCGCAACTGTTTTTGAGATGCAGGCGAATTTTGGAAATATAAAACAGTGTAAAAAATGACAGTTAAGCTAATAGAGACAGATAGGGTGAAACCCACTATAATCTTCGTAAAAATTAAAATTTGTTAAATTTTGTTAAAATTTGTTAAATTTTGTTAAAATTTGTTAAATTTTGTTAAAATTTGTTAAATTTTGTTAAAATTTGTTAAAGTTTAGTTAATATGCCTATATTTTGGGTTTAATCACAGTAACTAAGAATTTTTTTGCGTATAATAACATTATTCGTTTTTTTTTCTCCATTAAAAGGACTTTTCTACTTTCCTTGCATATGTACCTAATGTCGCTCTACGCACTACTGTCCCTGCAGCTATACATAAAGGTAAATTATAGTCTCTACGTAGTACTGCTCTTGTGTACTTCTATGTGTATAAGGGAAGTGCAGAATTGAGGGGCGATATTTCACCTGTGTGTATAGATGTATACGGGGACGTGACACGTAGGGACGGCTTTTGGTATATATGTATACGTATTTTAAAAAAAGTATGAGAATACATTTAATGGAAGAAAAAATGATGTGATTATATCGCACCCTTGCGACGAAAGTGTTACAACTCAAAATTCGGTGAAAATTACAACGTTACAACCAGATGCAGAAAACAGTTTCTGCATCCTCCCGTGAAAACCGTTAGGCCATAAGTTATTCGGGTTGCCAGTAGTTGGCACATGTCATTAGATGAACGCAACGTCCCTCAATTTAGCCAGAATTTTTTGTTTTTTGAAGATTGGGATTTTTTGAGTTGTAACACTTTCGTTGCAAGGGTGCGATATGTCAAAAAATTCCTTCTAGTGACCGTTTAACCAAAAATATGGGCCTATTAACTCAAATGACGAATGATGAAATTTCTCCAGATATAAATTTTTAGTTTCAGGAAGATATTAGGTCTCACCCACTCTGTATTAGTTTAACTTTTGTTTTTTTATATCCTTTTGCATTTCCAAAACTTGTCTATATCTCGAAAAGAATTGCGACAGGAAGTTGTATTGACTTTTTACTACCCGTGGCAAGATTTTTAAAATGATACCACTCTTGTCAAAAAATTGGTGACTCACACTGCTTGGGCTTCCTATGTGAGTGTTGTACTATTTTAAATACAGAAGTTTTGTAATAACAATTTCAATTTAAAGATTTTAAAACAAATATTAATTTCTTTGTTGTTCTACTTATTTAAACTTTATTTTACTAGTAGTATTTGCTTAGTTAAAACACCTTCGAAGACATTTAAATTTTAACCATGTTTTGCTAAATTTTTTTCGCACCGCAGATATGGTCATATCACTTATAAAGAAATATTTTTTAGAAATGCAGGGGTGACCTTATATTCACTACTGACTGTATTACATTGACTCGCGCTTTTATTATTTGAATAACAATTAATATATATATTTAAATGTTCAGTCCAATAATGATACTGCTGTAATTTTCTTACGTATAGAAGAATAATAACCAGCTAAAATTTAAATATGAATTTTTCCAGATTGGGGGAGGGAGAAGGCAAAATTAAGATTCGTAACGGATCCATTTTCGTATTAAGTATAAAAATATGGAATAGATAAATAAATAAATACATAAATAAACAGATAAATAGTCAGCACTTACGTCTCAAAAACACACATAGAATGCTTATAATTAGTAACAATTATCCAGGGCGTATATTCCAATGTGGCGACTAATTTGCCACGTTAATTTTGTGCATAATTAATAAACTTCCATGAATATTTATGTAAATATTTCAAGACTGCACATAAAATGCATATTTTAGTTAATTCAATAGTTTCTAAATAAATAACTTCATCATTTTTCCTTTTCTGAAAATTTTTTAATCGGTTAGAAAGAGCAATGACATTTAAAAGTTCAAGTATGGGAAGCAAAATATACATGTTTAATTTTTTCCATTTTCATTTAAGTTCTTTCTTTTGTGATATTAAAATACGAAGTTCATGTATAAATTCAAAATCGTGGTCAAATAGAAAAAATTTTAATAAGCTTCCACACAGATTTCGAAGAAATCACACTTTAAATCTGTATGAGAAAGTATACTATATCACGAGCTGTTAACTTAAAATGCTAAAATATTTCGACGTTGAACTGTATTGGAGTTTGGTAAATAAATTTTCTGTACGAACGTGAAAGTTTGTATTTATTCGTGCAGTGTTATTTCTAAAACTCTGTACGTTGCAAAGTTGCAGGGAAAAGGGAGGCCCTTGTACAGGACCTTTGAGTCGCAGCACACATTTAATGTCATAAATATTATTTCCGCGTCGAAGTAAATACACGGATTTTAAGGGGACGGTGGACACTAAAAGTAGATAAAATTTGAAAAAAATGCAAATTGGATATTGGGATATTCTGGTAGCCAATTCTATTTACTCCACAAAGAATCCATACATTTTAAAATCTTATTATTTTTTGACTCATTATAGCACTTTACAAAATAGTGGCTGGGTGTACCAGAGGGACTTTTAAATATTGACTGCTTTTAAATTTTGTTTTACAATACTTGTAATTCACTTTTTAAAAAAATAAGTGTTGTAGATTATTTATTATCATATTACGAAGATAGAGTATGGCAACAGAGAGTTTTAATCTTAACTTTGCATGAAAGTAAAACGTAAACATTGAGATAAGCACTCTTATTTGTACGCTAGCTATTGATCGAATTTATTTCATTTCTTTTGTTAATATCTACGTATAATTGGCTGTTTTTTATTCTTGCTTGTTGATTGTTTGAAGAACTGAAACATGCATAGCATAAATAGAAGATTTCATGCTTCAAAACTTCGATCTTCAAACAAACAAACAAAAAAAACCCACTCAATTGGCAAGGAAAAAGATTTTGAAAAGATGGGCAAAGAAAGTAGTTACGCTCATGCCTAGCACAAGTCCTGAAAATTCCGTTACCGTTGCAAAAGATGTTGGTTGTAGTTCAAATTCCATTGATCACTATGGGATGGAAACAGATTTGACACCTAGCACAGGTTCTAAGAAGATTAGTGCCACCTCAGAAGTTGTTGGTTGTAGTTGAATTGCGAAGAATGCTACATTTACTATAATTAGCAATAACATGTGGAGTCAACTGTTGAAGGATCTTACATGTCTTGAATGTGGTGCTGCAAATCTCACTGTCTACAGTGATGAAACGTACGGATATTGCAGCAAATTAACTGTTGTTTGCCTATCCTGTCAACGTCATTTGCAAACAGCATTTTCAAGCCACCAATCCAGTTCATCGAGGCAATTCGATATCAATATGAAAATGGTTAAGGCATTTTTATCCGTGGATAAAGGTCAAGCAGTGCTGGAATCTTTTTCGTTGGTACTGAACATTCCAACGATGGACAGAAAAATTTTTTCTAAATGCTTGTCCACGTTATCAGAGGAAGGTCGAAATATAAAAGTGGAAATTCTTCAAATCGCTAGAAAAATTGTGTTTGAAGAACGCTGTTTATTGAGCTGAAACAATATTGGCGATATTTTAAATATCGCTTTCTCATACAGTGGGACGTTGCACAAAAAGGGTCACCCTTCTTTATATGGGATTGGGCTTGTTATAGATATTTTGACCGGTCCTGTTATTGATTATGAATTGATGTCTAAGTATTGCTCAAAATGTACAGTATCAGCAAGAGATCTTGGTGAAAATAGCCCAGCATTCAATTCCTGGTTCGAAGGGCACAAACTGAGTGAAGAATATGAAAAGAACTTCGAAAAGTCAGTGAATGCCATCGAAGTCCATGTTGCCTAAATGATTTGACAATGATCGATCACGGAATGCAATTTGAGATACGTAACTATTTTATCAGATGGTGATGCAAGAACTTTTTGAACTTGCAAAAACTGAATGTCTATGGAGATTCAATAATTCTTCGAAAAGAGAAATGCCTCAATCATGTATCAAAAAGATTATCGACTACTCTGCGAAATAAAGGACAACTTGCCTAATGTGGAAACGATGAAGAAAGCAATTTATGCTACCTTACACCATTGCATGTCTACGGACAAAATTCCACATGATACCAACTGTCCACGAAGTTCAAGCTCATGTTGTTTTACAATCGAGCGATTACAAACATCAAATCACCGAATAGTCATACTACTATGGAGATAACACTGAGCCAGACAGTGGTATCCAAATTTTACCAACATATCAGCGGCTTGCGTCTGAAGAAATTCTTCGCAGATGTTGTGTAGGTTCAAAATGCAAATGAAAGTGTGCATAATGCTATATGGGAAAAATGCCCAAAAGAAGTTTTCGTTAGCAAGAAAAGATTAGATTTAGCAACTGTATCCGCAGTAAGTAAATATAACATGGGTGTTGTGAATTCAAATGAAATTACGGTGAAAAACAAGAATGAAATTATAGGAAGTTATGCCAAAGACATGCTTCGTAAAAAGACCAGTGGCGCATAGCACTCAGTCAAAACAGACTTAGTGAGAGGTATGAAATTGCCGAAAAGCAAAAACGGATGAAAATAGGCATTAAAAATTTTGCCTTGAAAGTGAAAGAAGGAATAATGTATTTTGCAAGAAATTTTTAGCCTTTGGGTAGTATATTAACATTGCAGGTATTGTAACTCTTCGTAAATACAGTGAAACCTGTAAATCGGAAATCTCATTAAACCTGTAAATTTCCGCAAAATTTCCCCCCATCCAGTTAACCTCTGGTACACGTAATTTCCCCCGTATTCGAGTATTTCGTATATTGTGCCAAAATTGAATAATTTGCTTTGTACCTCATCATAAATTATATTTTTAAATGGCTATTATAATGCTAAATTTTACATTTTTAATCATTTTTCTCTTTAAATGTGATTTTTCTCAAAATGGTATTTTTCGCCTTTTTTGGATGCTCAAAATATGCGTGGCGCCTGGTTTTTAATTGTATTGCCATCAAATTTGGTACGTATATTTCCTGATTAACACTAATGAAAATTGGGCATTGATTAAGATATTAATTAATATTTACTCTCTGAATCACTACTTAAAAGCTCGTATTGAGGTAAAAAAAATTGAAAAAGTGATATATCATATGGTTAAATATTATTGTTTTTGGTATGTAATTATTTATTTCCAATATCCATATCTAATTTTGTTTAGATTACTATGAAGGTTATGTAAAATTAAAGTCAGCCATACTTGACAAACATTCAGGCGCGAGTTATGTTTGCAATTTTCCCAGTTATTATGATTTTTAATGCATTAAAATATGCAATATCTAAAAAAATTCCATCGTTATCCCAACCAAACTTTCCAAAAAAAAGTTTTAAAATCCAATACCTTTATCCTTTACAAATTTGGAAGAAATCTAATGAAAACTTCAAAAGTTGAAAAAAAAAAAAACGGTCCACCATCCACTTAAACAAGATAGCTCTTAAAAACTTATATTTGCTTTTATACGTCTTCTTGGCCTTATCATTTAAAGTCTCTGCAGGCACATTGGGAAATATGTACACAGGAGATGGCCGCTTCTTTTCTTCTTAAATATGTTGCTTGCTTAGATCTTTCGTTCCATTCTTTCATCCATGGAGAATGTGCTTTGGCCTTCACTAAAGTCTCATGATACTATGAATGAAACGTAAGTTTTTTATACTGGAGAAAACTGTGTCGTAATTTGGCGAGAAAAAGGTATTCCTAATTTGGCAGAAACAAAGTCTAGAATTTATCCTTCGGTCGTTGTGTGTGTGTAGAAGATACCAATATATGCAATTAGCGAAGTTTCAAACTTCAACCACACTTCGGTGAACTCGTGAAACAAGCCCCACCTGCTCTGTTAGTAAGAATCATGATCTGGGTGTCACAGAAATAAAAATAATGTTTATCGTCTGGACCTCTTGACAATGGGAAAACGTTTTTTGCGCGATGTCAACCGAAATATATATCATTTCAACTGGAGCTCTCCATGTGGGTAGAGTCATTGCAAGTTTCTCCGAAGATCACCATTTCATGACGATATCGATCCAAAGAATCTCTTTCGCTACCACTATAAACAATAAAACGATAGTCTTTTTGTAACATAGGGAAATATTGATGCCAACATCGCTAGGTAGATATTGGAAAAAGCTGTGCTTCTCTGCAGAGCTGAAAGAGAGGAAAATTTAGTTACTCATAAATAGTAAAAACATTTTAAAATATTTACTTATTATCAGGTAGCTTCCTCTAATTATTTAAATTTTTTTATAAGAGCAAAAAAATATTATTCCTATCATCGATTTTTAATTTTCTGAATTCAAAAGCATTTTTTAGAGGTTGTGATTACAAATGTGGTTTAAAATTATATTTTATAAATAATTAAAAAGTGTTGTATAATATTTGCTCAATAGAGAACAATACTATGTATATATATACAGGGTACGTTAAAAGTTCGTAAAAACTTTAAAAAATCATTAAAAAGGAACAAATAATGATAAAGAAGTGCGGTTTGAACGAGAAGATTTCCAGAAAAATCTGATTTTTTTAGTCACAAAAAATATTTAGTTTAAAAGTCACCTCCAGACGTCGCTGATACGTAAGTTATTCATCAGAAGTATGCAATATAGGCTTGAAATAGAAGACCTGGATGAACGTGGACTGTTCATTCGAATCCAACAGTACTGCATAATTTGCGAATGTCATCGTTGCCAGATCAAGCGTTGCTTATGAAGTTCTTCTACCTGAATGTTGAATTAGAAGCCACTGCGTTGCGAAAATTTCGCGCCATAAAACCACTGAAGACGAGAAATGTCCACATGTCTTGTTCGCCTTAGTTCTGTTATACAAAGTTTTGGAGGTCATATTGAACAACTGTTGCAATAATAAATCGATGGAATGCACAGTTGTCCTGTCCATTGTCTTTTGGAGTTTTCAGCACCATTTGTAGGTGATTTTTTGAACTAAACATTTTTTTTTGCTAATGAAAAAAATCCGAAAAATTTCCTTTCAAACTGAATTCATTTATATTTATTTGTTCTTTTTTTTTTATGATTTTTTTGAAGTTTTTACAAACTTTTGGTGCACCCTGTATAAGTAAATTTAGCATATGAAAATTATGTATATTAAATATAATTATCGCTTAGAATATTGATATAATCCTCAAAGTGGGCTGCCTCCTCCTTGAAGTTTGGTGTTTTGTACTATCCACTGCCCTGTTGAAAAGGATTTACGTAATCATTTGTGATAACATTTAAAAAGGGGAGTAATATTTGACTTCGTAATACACGGGCCAAAGAGTTTTGACTGAGCCGAAAACGTGCATGTTATTATTAAAATTTCTTAATTTATCGCTGACTTAAAAGAATGAATTTACGTTGATATTAATATTGGTTTAAGCAAGGTATTTGTAGACACTAGTTCGTTGTTACGAGTATGTACAGTGTGTGTGTACATATACACTATTTCAATCTGTGTTTGGATTTCTAAGACTACGGATATTTAACCTGTGTGTTTAATGATATTTCAAGAGACTATCCCTCTATTTTCTACCATATTCCCGCACCGTCATTAGGGTAAATGGTAGGATCAATTTACTTTTCGTCGTTGTTATGAATCACCTCAAGAGCTGTTTGCAGGTGATCTGGCGACAATGAAATTCACACGAGGACTGAATATATGCCAGTAAATTCTTGCCATTAAACGTTTCCGCGGTTTGATATAAATAAAATTCGAATTTATATTCTTCAAAGTTCATAAATTATGGTTTATATAATGAATTATTCCTAAATCACCAGAGTCAGAAACTTTAGTCAAGGTGCAAAATATCGATGAAGTAATAAATGAAATTTTGCTCATGAATGTAAATTTAAGATGATCGAAGGATATAGGAGCAAATATCAAGGATTATCAAAGAAGGTGACTTGGCCTGAATCTTAATTCTTTTTAACTTTTAATGTTATTTCTAATTCCGACAAAACTGCAGGTCGCATTCGATTACACAGGACGACCAAAAAAAACAAAAAAAACATGTGACATTTGTTTTTAACTAATTTTGGTATGCTGGTTTCAAATATGACACCATTTTTTTTATATTACGTCAAATTTTCGAACTATCGCATTCCATGTTTATTGCTATAATGTTATATGAATCAAACTCTTGATTTGCTGATAAAAATCTGAAAAAATTAGTAATGCACTGCATGAAACTCATGTTAGGAAAATTGTATTAAAATTTGTGTTTTGTGATTGATATACTTGGATTACGACCAGGCATTGCGATATTGGAGCAAATAACCATGTGTTTGATTGAACCTGACATCATGTCTGGCAGACGACGTTGTTTAACCAGCCCAGATTCGTTTTGCTACATTTATGTGCATGTCATCGCACATATATTTGCTTAAACTGGCTCGCCATACCATCATACAATTCTGAATATGCCATTTGTATACTTTAAACCATTTTTGGACTCCTAGCATTTTTGGATTCAAACATTTTTTGGACTCACTCAGCTCGTTTTTGGACATCCAAAGTGCTTTAGAGAAAAAATTGACGTGATAGGAAAACACTAATATGATTTTTGATTTCGGCACATCAAAATACCTTAAAATCAACTCTCAGCTGTAAATCAACAAAAATCGTGTCGGCCCGTGTTGTCAACAAATTGCAGTTCTATTAAAGCCGTATATATATATATATGTATATATATATATATATATATATATATATATATATATATATATATATATATATATATATCAAATATGGTTTAAAAACTTGATTAAAACCAGCAAAATTTGTATCGATTACTTTCCTATGATGTTGGGAAAAGTAATAATAGTAATAAAGTAATAAGTCAATATATCAATTTATACTTAACAATTTATATTTTCCTATTAAGACTAATAGTGTAGGTAGACATGAGTTGTTGCGACACATTGCGTAAAATTATGAAACAGCAAGTATAAACGACAAATAATCTCTGTTAACATTATTTACTATTCATATAATAAGTTGTTAATTCAGGTATATAGTGGAACCGTTTATATTAAATAATTTTAACTGCGATTATTTGCTATTTTTACTTGCTTTTTCAGTATATGTAGAGTTAAGGATACAAAAATTCATGTAAGCTATTTTTTAAAACTACTCTGTTAGGTAAGAAATAATCTTCAGAAAACTTAACACCTTCACGTTTATTTAGAAGTCAATATTATATAATGCAGAAAATGGTAGTAAAAATATGTCTATGATATCCATAGACGACTTGAACGTGAAACTAACAGTAACTATATTTTAAATGTTGATATAAAAATGGTTACCATTTGAGAGAGATCACAAATCGAAGTATGCAAATTTTAACTTTTCAATTTGCATGTTATCAATCTGTCAAATTGCAATAGAATAATAAAACGAGTAAACATTTACCACTGGTTTGAATACAAAAGAAAAAGGAAAGAAAAGAAAATACAAAGACAAATAGAGTATAAAAATAAAACAGGGATAAGAATAACAAAAGTAATGAAAGGAGGGAAATAGATTAGTAAATAAAAAAATTTTTGCAAATAAAGAAAACGGAAGAAAGCAAAATAAAAGGAAAATTAAGTAGAAAGAAATAGAGAATAAAAATAAGCAAAACTTGCCACCTTTAAGGAAAACTTACCATCTTTTTCATAATAGAATTAACAATAATTTCGGTAATTTTATTTTCAACTTTATAATGATTTACTGTATTATAATAAAAATTGTGAGCGTTTATTATTATTTGTAAATTGATTTCTTACATCATACCTTTAGATAATACTGTGTTAGTGAAACATAAATTAGGAGTAAAATCATTCGAAATATACTCTTAATTTTATTATAAATTAACATACTAATGGCATATAAACGAAGCATATATAAATATGTTAAAATTAATTTATATGCCAACGTGTTGGCAAAACCTTACCTCTCTCTCCTGTCCCTCTAAAGGTAAGTTTTATAGTAATAAAACGTTCATTTTCTTAAACCCTTTTCACCCTTGCTGAAATATGCTCATTTTCTTATAATAAAAGAAATTGGGAAATGTTTTCTATTTCAAAAATTTCACTGATTTCCTAAACTAAGTAAATGAGAATGTATGCTATTTTATGAATCTTACGGAATAATTTCAGTTTCATAGCTAAATTTTAAAAATTGTAAACGAAAATGCGATTTAAACCTTTTGTTCCGTTTGCTCATGAACAATTAAACCCATTTGATTGATTTTAGGAGGTAATCTTTTTGAAACAAAACTTGCCGAAAATGATATGTATTATATATATATAAATGATATTATCGAAAATGATATATCGAAATCATACTTACGGTATAAACGTTAAAATTTACTTGACAAGTACAGACGGACATTTGCTTTAAACGTTTTGAAATTTAATATTTTAGTTTGATTTAGGTTATAGTAATATTCAAATTATTTTAAATAGTGTTTAATACAAGCCTGTCCAGCCAAGTCGGGGCTAGGTGGGGCGCGATTCCAGTTGCTTCATGCTTGTGCCCCAGTTGCCGCATCGAGCTATATATATATATATATACTCCATGGCTAAGCTCATCGCCACGGAAGTGTCTACAGGTTGCGGATGGTGGAGAGCTCTACATATCTGTAGGGTAGCTGCGAATAAGCAGGCTTCTGGAAAGATGCTTGTCAAATAAGCAGTCGCTGACAATTGAGAGGCAGAGAGAGGGTATGGAGGACACTAGGGCGGAACCTGGTGCACAAGTAAAAAATCACATGTACCCAACGACGGCTCTGTGACATGGTGAGATAACACCACCATCAAATATGTATTTCCCGGGTAGGTGAACTCGTAAACTCTGAAAAGTGATCACCTAGGAGAAGGCACTTCGAAAACAAACCAAATCTGCCAACCCGCAATTGACCAGCGTGGCAGATTACGGTCTAACCCTCCAACATGTTTGCACAAATTAATTCACGGCCCTCATTCCTCGGAGGCCTTGGAGCAACTACCTTAGGCAGCAGGAAGACTAGCTCGACGGCAGAGGATGCTAAGAATCACCGGGTTCGAACACGCTGCCAAAACACTTTGGAAATTGGAACTTTCAACACCAGAAAAATGAAAACGGATGCTCGCCTACAAGAACTAATATTAGAACTCAAGCATATTAAGTGGGACATCATCGTGCTGTGTAAAACGAGACGTAAAGGTGAAATTCTTGTAAAACTCGATACCGGCCATCTTCTATATACAAAAGGAACTGCAAACGGGAAATGTAGTTTTGTAGATTTCCTCATTAATCAGAGATTAAAAGGTTCCATCATAAAACTTGAGGGTACTTCAGATAGAATCGCACAATGCACCATACAACTGAACAAACGATATAAGCTCCAAGTTATCCAGGCTTATGCACCAACCAGTAGCCACATTGATGATGAAATCGAAGAATTCTACGAGGATATATATCAGACCTGCAAAATAAAGGAAATTGCCACTACAAAATTTTAGTGGGTGATTTTAATGCCAGAATTGGAAAAACCCACTTTGGTGAATGTGCAACAGATCCATGTGGCAGCGGTCATAAAAATGCAAGAGGAGACTCGCTGGTTAATGTTGTAATTTTGCAGAGAGACGAGGCCTCCATATTTTGAATTCGTTTTACAAAAAAGAAAGCCAATAGGAAATATGCATGGGGAAAGTCCATCAGGAAACAAAAGCGAGATTGATTATGTTCTATCCAACAACAAGAATATATTCAGTGGCTGTACAATCCTTAATCGTTTTGACGTGGGAAGTGACCATAGAATGGTGAGAGTTAAAGTTAAGTTAGACTACCGTAACGAATGCAGTAAAAAGATAAATTTCTCCGAAAAGGTGAAAGTCAACAATAAGGAATTGATTGAAAAAGGCAAAGAATTTGAACTCGCTCTGTCAAATTGCTTTGCGTTATTACAAAATTAGGAAGACACCGATATAATAGAACAAAATGAAAAAATCATCAGTGTCTTAATTATAACAGCCGAGGCTCTAGTACCACCAACAATGAAACCTAAAGTAATCAAAAGCTAAATCAAAAGTTCACTACGTGATTCCTTGGGAAATTTTTGCTTAAAATCAATATTTAATAAGTTATTTCAAATCATAGTTGAACCAATAACAAGGCAAAGCCAACCCATTTAGTATCGTTTTAATGCAATTACACATGCGTTCGCGAATGTGTCGTTGGAGAGAGACATTGTTCACGAAGAGAGATAAGAAAAGATATCACTGGTTTTAAAATTTGTTTAGGTCACGCGTTATATGAAATTCAAGAGATTGAAACTCCGCGCATGAGTTAGCTTATTTACGTCATAATTAATAGCAGACACTAGATTTGGCGATTTCTCGTGCAAAAACACTAATGTGACGGATAGAAGTATACGGATCGAAATGCCGTTTGCCAATAAATTCAACCTTTTCTCTCCTTTGTTGTGGAAAAATATTACAATTAATAGTATTCTTTTCAAAGACGGACACGGGGGCGGTTCACAGGATCATGACCCCCAAAATATATTTTTTCACTGTAAAAAATTCCAACTTTCATGATAAATGAAGGGTGTTATTCCAAGACCATGGCAAATTCCGTCTGTGACCCCCCCCACCCCAAAATGGAAGTCTGCGTCCGCCATTGATTTTTTCTTATTTTGTAAGTAGCCGCGTCCCAGCGACATTTCTTCGCGTGCCAGTCTGACAGGCTTGCGATGTATTTGCTATCAACAGTATAGTAAAGTGAACTGCAAACGCGCGCCTCGGCCTCCTGAATTGCATAATCCGCCACTTCCAGCGACGAGAACACATTCCAATATTTTAAACAGAACATAGTATATCTATGAGGCAATATTTTACACAGGATGGTCCAACAGAAGAGCCTTAGCACAAATCGCATATCATCATATAACTTCGAAACTAGTTCATAATTTACAATCCTTGGGTATTCAGTTTCAAATGAAATGAGCTAAAGCAGATACTTGTTGATTCGGCTTTAATAATAGTATTTTAGCTCGATTTTTATAACTGTGAAAGATTTGCACAAGGCAGATGTTGTGGGTTTGGGAAATCTTATCTGAATAGAATCAATTTCCTATTAAAATCAACTGTTCACTTAAGGCTACCCGGAAGAGAAGGAAAATTTTTTTTTTTTTTAAATTTAAACTTTTTCTTCACAATGATACCAAATTTATTTGTCTGGGATAATTAGACGTTTGTTAGATTTTTTTTCATTAATAACCGCCTAAAGAAATGTATGCGAGAACATTTATCGTTTTTGTGTTTTCTCGAAACAGTGTTTTTACAAATCCAGGTACCTTTTCCAGAAAACTGGAAGTATGTTCTTGAGATTTGTACATGTTATGTATTATGTCTTTCTACATATATTTTAGAAGAAGTTTGTTAATACAGTGATAAAATAAATTTTTATCATTTTTTTAGTAGTCAAAATCCCGCGAAATTAAATGAGTTTCGTTTAAAAAAATTTAAAAGATATTTTTTTTGCCTTAATCACTATGTTTGAGGTACGGTATATGTAAGAATGTGCCTTTTATATGTATAGCGAATTTTATATGAGAAATTTTACTGAGAAAAAGGTACTTAAATTTGGTCAACTAAACATTAGCGATACGAGTATAGGGATTTCCGGGTAGCCTTAAAAAGTTGGAAGCCGTTTGGTTTACCAAGTTCATTTGAGGTACCGAGTTGTTAATGACCTTCCTTCCCACCACATTTGGTGTAGGTTCATGCTGTAGGCTATTTCCTTCCATTTGGAAACTGATGATCGCTATTTCATTTTTTAAAGAAAATTTCATATGATTAATTTTTGCCTCATTAATTGTAAAATAATAGATATTTTTTTTTTTCTCAAAGTACTTACTATAAGTTTTGTGGAAAACGAACAATGATGAACTGGTGTATTTTCCTCGCAGACTTTACCTATGCGGGGGTTATCAGTACGCCATTGTTGACATACGAATACAAAAACAACAGGATTAAATGCGGGGGAAGGGGCAGATGGCTTCAAAATGGCTATTCCCCTTCCTTATTGCGCTACTTCTGCTCACTTTCCATAAAGAAATTAACTCTGCATCCCGCCCCCCCAATGACAGCGGATATGGGAGCGTTCAATATTACGTAAGCAATATTTTGGCCATTTCCACACCTCCCCCAGGTAAGTGGATATACATAGGAAAATAAGCAAAAAAAAAAAGCCCCTTTCCCGAAGGTGATTACGTAATAATTAAACGCCCCCTATGCCACAAGATACATTTTTGATGAAGTTAATAGATTCGGAAAAAATTATGGGTGTTTAGTTGGCTTTCTTTTCTAACACTTGGCGATGAAGAAACCTCAATAATGTTGCCATACTTCGGAATTCCAATGACGTATTTGGACACGCAACTAAATTTTCAGGTTTGAAGTTAACGAATAAAACTCGCTTGTGGGCAACCGCACCTCTCCAAGAATTTCTTTGGTTTGCTTTTCTAATCATGTGCGTGTCTGGCGCGTGATTCGTTCATCTTTGGCCTTAATTATCTTATTAAATATTGATTTTAAGCAAAAATTACACTGGACATTTTTTATTCCTTTTTTCACAAGGAATCGTGTAGTGAACTTTTTCCGCCATTTTGTATAGACCCTATATATATATATATAAATCTCCATATGCTCTTTGCCTTGCCCCAGTTGCCCCTCATCCCGGCTATAGGCCTGGCTTAATACCTATAAAAGGTATTTCGATTTTTTCGAAGTGATTAGTTCCGAGTGGTAAGGAAATGAAGAAGAAATGTAAAACATCAGCGTTTTCTAGTTTTTGTAGCTTTCGTAAGTTTTTTGCCGAGAATTCCTCCATCACTTCTCATTCAAGATCCGCAAAATGGATATTCAACTAAAACTGTACCGTCTGCATTTGTTTGAAGCCATAAGAGAAATAAAAAATTTATTACAGGCGCAAAAGATAGATCGGGAACAATTTAAAATGCATAGTAAATTTCCCTTTCATCACGAAGAATAAGGAGATTATTTTAAATCATTGTCCCGATGTGTTATCCACTGTGACATCACTTACGTTCATAAATGTTGTCAGTTATTAAATTTATTGAACATATTTATCATATTCTTATGATAAGAAGAGTGTAATATTTTAAATAGGTTATAGCCTTGTATTGAAAAGGATATATATATGTTCCTACTTTGCATTTTAAAAAGGGGAAACGAGAGGGATTTCTTTAGAATGCATTTTAAAATTTATTATGAGTTACATTATTAAACAACCATAAATTAGAATGTGGACAGGGAAGACATTGTCATGGAGAATTTTAAAAGCTTAAAAATGCCGACAACGAAATGTTATTCAAGTCATGTTAATGCTCAGAAAGTTATTCAATGTTTAATTTTCAAATATGCTTTTTCGAACTGGTTCTTTTATAATTGCTTAACGTGTATTATCTATACAAGCACACAAAAATATTTTTAATACCCTTTATCAGTTTGTTGTGGAATTGGTGAACACTTTTCATATAGAAATCCTTTAAAATTTTTATTAATAGTAATAAACCATTATAATGTATATTTTATACGATCACATATTATAAACAAATAAAATTAGGCAATTATTTTAAAAATAATTAATGCCTAACTTAATAGAATCCTCAAGGGGAAGGCCCAATAAACGTTTGCGGTTTGTACTATATTCGGGGTCAATCGAAGACAAATTCCGTGGTAATTATTTCTGACGTTTGTGAAGGGAAGTAAGGTTTAACTTTGAAGTTTATGAGTTAAGGAATTCCAGATTGTAAGCTGAAAGCGTGAGTGTTGAAACTTAATTTCCGTAATCAGTTTCCCGTCCTTTAATTTATATCTTTAAAATCGGCATTAAAGCCACATTGATTTAAGCAAAATAATTGTAGAAAATATTTATTACAATTATGAGTATTCGTTTTGTGCAGTATGTAGTCCATGTGAAATAAGTAAGTATTGTATTCGAAGACAAAAACTATGTATGCCTACACAATCAATTTCATCTAAAATTATTGGTTATTTATATTTTGCTTTCTCGTATTATTAAGGAATTGAACTGAAAATCCAAAATCTGTTTTCATTTAGGACAGCGATAGCAAATTTATGATTTGCGAATAAATTTTACGTGCCCTACTGGTGTTGAACTAAAAAAAGCAGTGTTTAAATTTTGACGATAATTATTCGTATGAATTCAATACTAAAATAGCTAGAAATAAACGAATTTTTTAAAGACAAGCTCTCGGTACTGCAACTTTATCGGAGTTGAAGTGTATAGAGGCGTCTACTAATGTTTCACAAATTACATATACAGTAGAACCCGCTTATAGCGAAGGTGAAGGTAGCAGCAAAATTATTCGCTATAGCCATATTCGATTTAGCCATTGGAATTTGATATGTCCATATCAGCTGATGAACATTTCAAAGTTCAAACGGAAAAACTTCAATAAATATGAAACTTAGTCATATTCCAGCTCGATGTAGGCGACTCGGAGTGTATCAATATATAAATTAGCGTTGAATGTGATCCTTTCATTGGGAAAATTAAATCCTTTATTGGACGTTATTTGTTTAGGAGATTTAAAATGGAAGTCTAAATTAAAGTATCCCAATTGGAATTAATTTTGATATTTCATTCTCTATATAACAAACTTTACTTTTGAATGCGCCGTTTAAAGTATTCTATGCATATTTAAAAGGGTGGCTATAAAAAATTAGAAATGCTGCATTCCGTGAAACGTACTTAGAATTAAGATTTTTTTTTGTCACAGAAACCAGTGACGTAGCAATTCAAAAATTTTGGAGAGAGGGGGGCCCTTCCAATAGCTTTAAAGGAGACCATTATGATAGGTGTTAGATAAAATAATATGTTTTGATATTCAATGAAGGGAAATTGGGCCCCTGAGCACTTATTTTCTTACATCACTGACAAAAACGTAACTCCACATTGCAGTGAAACATAAACCAGCAATATAGTCTATAATAAAATAAACGTCGATACTATTATGTGCCGGATTCTAATTTGTGTGAATTTTTTCATCTAACATTTAACGAGACTAAGTTTCCTGATACGATGATAACGATTAAGTTTCCTGATACGATGATAACGATTAAGTTTCCTGATACGATGATAACGATTAATTTTCCTGATATGATGATAACGATTAGGTTTTCTGATACGATGATAACGATTAAATTTCTTGATACGACGATAACGATTAAGTTGCCCGATACGATGATAACGATTAAGTTTCCTATCATAACGATTAAGCTTCCTGATACGATGATAACGATTAAATTTCCTGATACGATGATAACGATTAAATTTCCTGATACGATGATAACGATGAAATTTCCTGATATGATTAAGATTCCTGATATGATGATAACGATTAAGTTTCCTGATACGATATGGCATGTTTCATATTTTACGTATTTATCCTCTTGACAGTTAAGCCGGATATTATGAACATGACTACCATTATTAATTTATCACAATGGCAAATTCTCTTAGGGACTTTCATAAAATACAGGAATCCTCTCTTCTTTCATTTATCTTTCAAGGTATCAATTTTTTAAAATTTTCCTATTTTAGTAACAAAATTAGAGAAGAGCTCGGGATGTTTCGTGAGGTTTCTTACAATTTATAATTCAATTTTACTTTAACACGCGCCAATCCTTTTTCATTTTTTTTCCATTTTACGACACACAATCTTCAAAACTATTTAAACTCTTTAAGCGATTTTCGGTTTTAAAGCGTAAATCTGACTTTACTATCTCCATTTTATGACGGCTTCTCTTTCCAGAATGTTTAACTTATTGCACGTGAAAGTTATGTAGCCATTCTAATTAGGGAAAAGTGTTTTTAATTGAGTTTGGAATAAACTTCAATTACTATCAAAATTTTTTTAAATATTTATCTAGAATTATGTTTTATATTGCTGTTGTAGTTCATATTTTTACAATATTAATTATAAATTTCTTTTTTCGTGCAAATAAATGCCGGATACATAAACCTTTCAAAGGGGCTGTTTGCTTCCTGTTCATAGTTTTAGCTCAGTGCCCGGTAATTTTTAATTCTATTTTCCATGGGTTAATCCCTGATCAAGGGTGAAGGTGATCGCCCTTGCTGGATACGCCAGTGATATAAATAAGTAAAATTATTTACAAAATTCTTTAAACTACTTTAAAATTTTTTTTAAATAACTTTTAATATATATAATGTTAAATAATATAATGGCAATTAAGAGTATAGCCACTTTATTTTTAATAATTATTATCACGTAATAATTTTTTTAAAAATTGATTGTCGTGTATACTTGTCAAATCAGCGTCGTACAATTTTTATAAGGACCCATTTAATATTTAACATTAAAACTCTTTCTAAAATAGGAATATTAATTTACTTTATACATGTACCCCGAGTACATTTACATTAGATGACACTGAAACTTCTAATAAGAAAATAGATAATATATAATATATATAAGATGATATTATGCATGATAATATATTATTATGTATGATAATATAATATATATATAAGAAAATAGATAGGTGTACGGGATAAAAAGCTAGTCGTGAGGCTTTTTCTAATAGAATGATTGAAATTTAGTGATACTCCGCATTACATACAAGAGATGAATACGAAAGAACGAGTCATCTACTAGTATTATTTTATATGCTTTATAAAAGATTCAAATATTTTAACGCAAATCTCACACGCAAATATTTTAACGCAAATCTCACACACGAATATTTTAACGCAAATCTCAACGAGTACTGTTTGACAGAGAAGAGGGAAATATCTTTGAATTAGATACTGAGAAAATAATCAGAAATTTTGCAATATATTAATGATATCAATATATATATCCACATACATAGTAACGGAGCGACTTACGCTTAAATAGCGTGTTTTTTAGGGAAATGTGTTTCTTTCGTATGTTTCTCATGTTTTTCATATGTTTTTCGCGTTTTTGTCATATTTCATATGATGTAGGTATAAAATCAGTTATATTTTGTAATACTTAATTATAGTTAATTCGAGCACAGTAAATATCATTATCAAGTAACAGTATAAAGATGTTAAAATTTCAAAGAATGTTGTAATCGATATTATGACTATTATGAACTAGATTATATGAGCAACAAAGTAATTTATTTTCCAGCTTAACTTTTATTTTGTAAAGACAAGAAAAATTTAGAAAATAACTTTTGAAAACGACATTACACATGACAGTATCAGCGAATAAAAAATAAATTTTTATGACGTTAAGAATAAATGTTTGGAATTATAAATTAAGAGGGATGTACACGTTAAAGATAATTTTCTTCAATTTTGAATATTTTTGTGCTGTTTTTTTATATTACAAAATAGTGCATAAAAAATAACATTTTCTTGGATCAGAAATTATTTATCACATTTTGTTAATTAATTATGTGCTAATTAATGAGCTAATTAGACTGTTACTCGGACGAGGATAATTTGCTTTCTGCATGAGATAAGCATATAATTTTAAGTGCAGGGTAAAATACATGGTTGCCCGACTGGGATGGATCAAATTCATAATTATACAATAGATTTTTTAACGTATAAAAAAATGTTAACTTGTTAAAAAATGCAATAATATAATGAAATTGCAAATTTGCCATTGTGCTTGGTATAACTTGAAATATCATTATTCAAGTACGCGGTACTTGAATAATGATATTATTCAAGTACCGCGCAAAACATGGAAAAATTAATTCTTCAGAAATTGCAACTGAAATTTTATAAACACATTAATTTCGACACTTCTAACTTCACGGAAATAAGCGTAACTTAGAAACTATTAAGAATTTTGAAAAAAGTATTATATGCTCTGAAAGATAAAAGAACAGAGAATAAACTGAAGTCATACTTTTTTTGCCAAATTTGGCTATTTGAACGTGTATATTCCCCTTAATCTTAATACAGAAAAAAATACGCGTTGTTGAAATTCCTTTCCGCATTCTAAATTACGAAGCGTCGAATAGTCTTCTTGCATAAAATTCGCCATATTGAGGCAAGAGATATTCCAACCTGAGCTGAATATATTTCACCTCTTGCGAGTTTACAAAGCTCAATAAAGCAAATTTCATTTCGCAACACTGTGAGCGTGTTTAGTAGAGGCTTAAATGATGCGCATTTTATATTGCGATATTTCCAGCCCTTCTTGTTATCTTCGCTGAGATTAATCCCCATGGGATTTGTGCAGGATTCAGTTTTCATTGCAATAAGGATTGTGAGCAGAAAATTGTTTAGAATAAATTTCATTGATTTGAAATGATAGGATTATTTGCGTTTGTTCCGAAGAGGCTGCAAAAGGATCAAACGTAAAGGCGTGGGGTGTATGCCTTTGTTAAATGTAATCATTTGAACTTCCTTAGACGAATACAAATTTCAAGCAATTACAATTTTCCATTCTCGCGTTATAGATTCCTCTGTTTGAGATAGCTCTGTTACCTTCCAGTTTCGTGCTTCGGTGTAAAGTAGGTGGAATGATTTAGTTTTAGAGAAGCTTTTATAATTACGGTATTTTATTTATATACACATTTATTTAACATAAAAATAGTTTTCATGTTGTTCATTAAAGTACATTAAGAATACGTAAGTACATATATAAAGTACATTAAGGTTTTAACAGAGTATGCAATAAGGTGGAATGTAATACGATATATATATATATATATGTATATATGACAACGTAAAGCGGGTAAAAAGTTATTTTATTACATTAGCCTGGCTTTCGGCTGTTACATAAGGTGGACATACATTACATACATAAGGTGGAATGTATTTCTAATGCATAAAATTGATAAATAAACTCTTATTCTGATGAGCATTTATAAACTAACTATGTTTGAAACAAAATGGGCAAGAAATGCTCGTTTTATTATCCTACATGCGTTCCAATCAGTCTGAATACATTTAGAAAATAACGTTAAAAATATATTTTGTATACGTTAAAAAATTTAACGATTGATCGCGATTAAAGGATTTTTGACAAATCTCTCAAGTTTTCTCTCTCTCTTGGCATTTTCATACAAGTAGAAAATTGTGTTCATTTTTTAATATATTAAAAATACATAAGGTAGTGCTTTTTCTGTTGAAATTTTCGTAAACTGAAAGACGAATATAAATTTCCGTGATGAAGGAATTTCATTTTTAAAGTCAGGAAATGGATATTTCATCGCACGCTTACTATCCTTCTCATGCCATCCAACATTAGGAATAAGCTTAGAAATATCCGTCTACAGAAACTAGATCACCATCCCATTATCAGTTTACTCGTTGCAAGATTTTTCGCTCCACTTTTAACGACAAGTTAATGAAGTCTGAGAAAATGAGGGTTTCAAAACGTAATTATTATTAGCCTAGACATCAGAAGATACTTTCCGTTGCCGTGAGCCCAAGATCTTTCACTCTCGCACTACACACGATTGAATCTTCCATATTAATTCTTCGTTTGGTCGCAATGGAATTTCTCATCAACTTCTGAAAAGTTGGGGGATCATATGTGGTAAAACTCTTCAATTCGACTTTCTTGCTACATGGATAGTAGTGGACAGATAAATCCACGCGAAGATCTGAGGAATTCGGGAAAAAAGACGATTTATTTGAAATCTACAGGAATTGATATTGATTTGAGATTAAGATGTTTCTTGCAACAAATTACTTTTGTTAAATAGAAATAAGATACAAAGTACCAGGGAAGAAATTTACATAAAAAGGTTAAACACTACTAAAATAGCAATGAAAAAGATCACCCAAGCTTTCGGACGCGTCAGCAGCAGTCCTTCATCAGGAATAATGACGATGTTACGTTCGGCTGCTGCTGACGCATCCTAAAGCTTGGATGATCTTTTTCATTGCTATTTTACCTGTGCTTAACCCTTCGTATGTAAACTTTTGTTCAAGTTGATGAAATTCAAAATAATTGGTTTTATATGGAGGAATACACCGATTAGCCACAAAATTATGACGAGCCACCTAATACCGTTTTGGTATACTTTTAGCATACAAAACAGCTGCAATTCGCCTTGAGATGGAATTTATAATCCCTTGGTAAGTGGCCAGAGGTAGAGCGTATTAAATCTTCAAGCATCGGTTACTCAATTACTGTGGATTATGAGGCGGTGATTTGTGAGCTTTGAGCTAGCACTTTATTATATCCCAAGTGTGTTCAATAGCATTGAGGTCCGGTAAGTTAGAGTGCCAGGATATCAACTAGAGTTCATGATCATCTTCCTCAAATCACTGTAGCACAAATTTAGCCTTGTAACATGGAACATCGTTCTACTGGAAGATTGCATTCCCATTGGGAAAAGCAGATGCCATGAATGGATCCAAACATCGGCCATAATTTATAGTGACATAGTTCTCCTGGTGCCCTTTAAAGTAACTACCGGGCCCAGGGATGTCTATGACAACGTTCCAAATGATAATAGTGTCACCAACGGCCTGTATTCATCCAGTTGTTCATGTATCGAGCAGCTGTTCTCCTGGAAGACGGTGTATTTTTACCCATCCATCCACGTAATACTAAGGAAATTGTGATTCATTATACCAGGTAACTCATTTCCATAGACAAATCACGATGATTGCATGCGCACTGCAGACTGAAGTGATGAGGATAATGTTGGGTCCTCAAAGGCACATATGATGGTCATCTACTGCGGAGTCCCATATCCATCTATGTACGATGAACAGTGTATTTGGAAACTCTTGTATTTTGACCTGCATTATAACCAGTTGTCAATTGAGATATAATAGATTGCCGCCTATTTTCTTTACCAAGAGGGTAAGCCTCGGGCATACACATTCTTTGAGGTGTAGACATCAAATGTCTTGTAGTGTGTTAGTGATCTCAGTCATTCTTCCACTTTTCACAGATACTAATGACTGTAGCTCACCAATATTCTACAAGTTTTGAAGATACTCGTTCCGAATCATCGAGCCATCACTATCTATCTGTCAAAATCATTTAAATTAGCAGCTTTCCAAACATATGCAAACGAAGTCGATAGAACGATCGCTCTGTATCCCCAGTAACTGTTATATATATATGCCTTTCCTACTTGTCACTTACCATAAACGACAGCCACGCGCACTGCTTGCATTGTGTACGAGTGGTCACAATGTTTTGACTGATCAATTTACATATTGAAAGAAATTGCAAAGTGTTATTACAAAACAAGTCAGATGAACATTCAATATATGAAGATGGCAACTGTATCTTCAAAATTGTCACGTTCTAATATTTATTAATGAAATTTCATGGTTACAAAAATAAGTCACTTTCGACAATAAATCAGGCTGACTATGTATTTTGAAGCCATTTAGTTTAATTAACAAATTAGCTAAACAGTATGTCATGCATCATATGAAAAATTCATCAAGCCTTAGTACTGTAAAAAAAAACTGACACATAACCACGCATCTTGACAAAAGGCAACAATTTGAAATAGTTCAAAATTTTGCAAAAACATCACTGTGATTAAGCAACAAATTGGGAAATTCATTTGGAAAGTCACTGGTTGGATAAAAGTGTCCATAAGCGATAAGCTTTTCAAAACGATTGAAAATGGAATCGTATCTTTGGTTTCTCTACAATAACATAAGTAGTTTTCCATAAAGAATGGGCAATACATTAAATAGTAACGAATTGAAGGGAAGCGGAATGAAGTTGGAAGTTTCGTCATAGTGCTTGCATTTAATTTCGTCAGGGTTAAGCTGTTATAGCGCTACGTATCTTCCCTTTTCGGCTTTCGTTTCTAGCACGCAAATCCTGAATAAATATTAATTGCCTTACCCTACACTTTGCAAATTCCATCTATATTGCCAAAGTGCAACCTGTAATATGCTAAATATGGAATTTATATTCGGGCTTTTGTAGTCTTCATAAAATACATCCAGTAAATATGGTAAACATTGATTTAGTCTGGAATGTTTTGATACTTCGTTGGAGTATTTAGTCAAAGGAATTTGTATATATTCGGATGTGATACGAAAGTTCTGAATATTATTAAATAAATAGTACGTCGGTTTACCGTTTGATTTAAGAATAAGTTGTCTCTTTTCATTCGTTCAGTAGTATGCAAAGATAATTAAGATTTTTATTATACGTCACGTCTTAAAGTATTTTGCTATTTCCTTAAAAAAAATAATATAAAATTTTCGAGTCCCATTTGTCACTGTTTTACACAAAGTAACACTTTTCGACTATGCATGCAAACCGGTTCGGTAAATTTGCTGTGTGTATAGTTAAATGCACTATGTTTATTATTTGTTTGTTACATATAAAATATTGGTTTGCAAGGTATTGTTACTCTTTTCAGGGTTAAAACGATAGACAATAGCTCAATTCATGAAGCCATCGGGGCCTATTTTAGTAATTTTTTCATGGGATCAAGAGCAAAACTGTTACCTATATAGATCAATATATACTCTGTGGCAGACAATTGGTGCATGATTCTCAAAATTAACATTAGGACAAACAAAATTAGACAATCGGTTTAGGGTGTGCTTATAACTTTGTCACGGAGTGCATATCGTGTCTAACACGCATTTTATCTTTTTGATAATGATTTATTACCATGATTTTCAGAAATAAGTCTTGGGGCTAGTTTAAATTTAACTATACACATTGGTAATGATTTGCATTATGTATGGAAAACGAACTTCTGCTGCACCCAGTAGTGAATTGTTAAATTTTTACTTTTAGAAGAAAGTTCAAATTCAACAGAAAGTATTGCAAAATATTCACCGAGAAATCGACTGCACACTTCGGCATATTGGAAAAAAAGGCAAAGACACAACTGGTTCTAATTACCAAAAATAATTTAACAACCGGTTTGTGTGAACTGGTTCCAGATCACCGCTGGGTTTATCACAAAAAGTGAGATCCCTCGGCTCATTCGGAGGCTATGAATACTTAAGTACAATCTTGTGCAATTCATTTTGTGTTTTTCAAGAGGATTTTGCGGAGAGAGTTTATTACTCACCGTTGAATAACACGGTTTTCGTTATATCTGTCCATAATAGTTTTCATTGATTTTAACAGTTCTAAACAGTTAGAATCAATTAGTTAACAGACTACATCTGTGACGATTTTACACCCTTGAAAACCCGCAACCTCTTTGAAATATACTATATTGCTTGTTAGGGAAAGTTCAAGTTTTACATAAGCAATACATTGACCATTTCAACCCCCAATAAGCAAAAATTAACATTGGCTAACATAGGAAAATAAGACCAATGGCAACCCCTCACTCCCCCAAAGGTGCTTACGTAATACTTGAAAACTCCCTTAATAATTTCTGTGGTGTTCCTCTTTATTTTAATATAGAATTATACTTACATTGTAAACCCATTTTAAAGTGATGTTTTGATAATCTTCAAAAAAATAATCTACTTTGGCGATGTTAAAGAATTTATTTTAATTATATCAGCTCATACTTTTCGTTCATTAATTTCTTTAATTCATTTTTTCTTTGCGGTTTCTTCTTAAAAAATGAATTCATGATGCTAAGATTTTCAGCTTCTGCAAATTCGATGAGTTGATCGCCACGTTCATTCCTTTCCCCATATCCGTATTTACCAACCGATGTCTCTCCTTGTTCCTGTTGTCCAATTCTTGCATTGAAATCCCCCATGATGAGCTTGATATGTTGTTTCCCTTTGGTGTGTAACTGTTTGATTTCTTCATAGAATTCCTCAACCTCTTCGTCGGTATGGCTTGATGTTGGTGCATATACCTGTACTATTTGAAGTTGGTATCGCTGGGTTAGTTGAACAACAAGCCTCGCTGCTCGATCTGATGTACTTTCAACTTCCAGAAGACAGTCTTTAATTCTTTTGTTGATTAAGAAGCCAACACCACTTGTTCTTCCAGTTTCCGTTCCTCTATAATAAAACAAATGTCCACTTTTAAGTTCCACCAACTCTTCACCTTTTCTTCTAACTTCACTGAGTCCTACAATGTCCCATTTGATCTTGTCAAGTTCTTCTTCCAATTCCTGAAGTTTTGCTTCAGAAGCAAGGGATCGTCCATTAAACGTAGCCAAGGTCAATAACAAACGGCAGCCTGGGCCATTCCAGTGATTCTTAGCACCCCCTGCTTTCATGCCACACTGACCGCTGCCTTGATCAGGAGCACTCCAGCACCTGGAGACTAGGGGCCATGGTTTCTGGTGTGTCAACATAATGGAGGAATTAGCCATAATTTCACCACGCTGGCTAGACGGGTTGGTGAATTAGCCCTCCCCTTCCGCCTTTCTATCCGTGCAGCAAATATTAATTTGCCACATAAATAGAAAGCTCAGCCTGCACCACTTGAAGGCGGGGTAGGACACTAGGTTACTGGCCTGGCCGGTTCCACACATCGTCACATACGTTCAGCGTGTGGGTCTCCTTCCAGTTAGATACCAGCAACCCTTTTGCAGGCCATATATATATATATATATATATATTAGTCCCAAAAGCGGATCCAGAAAATATTTCTAGGTGGGCAAGCAAAACTTACATAGAGATATAAGGAAAAACTATCAACAAAGGCTGATCGGGGGTGGGGGTGGGGCGTACCCTTCAGGTCGCTTTTGTTCAGTCCTAATATTGCTGATACAGTAGTGCGGCCCGCGGGCCTACAAGAATAAGCAAAATTGACCCTTGGACTGAAAAAGGTTGAAGACCCCTGTCCCAGAGTTTTATCCCTTGGAGTTCTGCGGCGTGAAGTTTGGAGAACGCTCACGCTATTTAACTCTTGCAACAGTATTTGAAATGAGAGTAATTCTTGCTGATGGATTTGAAGTCGAGGCCTTCTTTTAAGTTGATTTTCGACTTTTTCTCTTTTTTTCTTTTGCGAAGTCAATATTTCCTTCTACTTCAGTAGAATTTACAGCAAGAAAGTGCTCCAGCTGGTTGAATTCGCTTTTCACCATTTAGCAAGGCTACTTTAACTATTCGGTTGCAGTTTGAATACGATATAATTTATTTACACGCAATAAAAAGCGAGTAAAGCTTATTAAATATAGGGTTTAATACCCAACGAAATACATCCGAGGAAATAGGACTTGTAAAAATATATGAACATTTTGTTCATTCACATTAAATCGAAAAATGTAAAAATATATGAACATTTTGTTAATTCACATTAAATCGAAGTACTTTTACGAACCAAAACCTGTAGATCTGAAGTTTCTACCTAATATTTTGAATTATAGCGCAGTATTGTTTCTCTATGTATTATGAATATTGTGTCAAATTAAATATCTGAACTTATATATATATATATATATATTACGCTGTAAAAAACATTTACAAATAAGTGCAACTTGCTCAATACGAAGATTATAAAGGACGGATAGTAATAGAAATCACTTAGGATGCGATCTATGATTTCATATCACTAATTATTAAATTCCTTATATATGTAAATTAACAGTACTCATGAAATTGATTATGAAGCTATTACTTTTTACCTTTTGAGCAATGAGTATAATTTAATTGTAATATAAATAAACACATCGATTTTTTGCCTCTGCATATATCATTATTTTCCGTGACTTGAACAACTAATTCTGTTAATTTTC
>QLNU02015003.1:168822769-168860880 GCA_006491805.2 Dysdera silvatica
ATTCTTTTTGAAAGGTGTTCATATTTTTGTCCAACCCCTGTATATATAGTGTGTGTATGTTATTGCACGCAAGTCAAGTCGCATTAGTCATTTAAAGAGTCTCAATCAAACGCTTTTGTTTTTCCTTAACCCCATGACGTACGATTTAAATTGAAAAAAAAATGTCAAACTACACTATTTCATTTCCTTAAAATTTCGACATTCACATATTTTTACAATCCTCGAAAACCAATTACATAGCTGCATTCCTTTTGAAGAATTTCAATATTGGAAAGTGATGTAAGATATTATTACCCTTCACAGGGATAACACAATTGCCAAATAATGGTCAACACAGAAAAGCCTCCGGGGCGAGATTTTTGTGAGTTTTTCGTGGGGGAATTTATTATACAATAATTTTTGCCACCCACGTATTTTTACCACATTATATTACTATATTTGGCAATTGTGTTATCCCTGCGGAGGGTAATAATACCTTAACACCTTTACATACGGAGAAAGAGAGCGTTGTTTCCTGTCCTCATTCGTCTAGCGGTCCAAGACACTCCGGGCTAAACGGAGGGACCCTGGTTCGAATCCAGGATGGGGAAAGCGTCTCTTTTTCTCCAAAAACGAATAAAGCTCTAGTTTGAGCTACTTGTATGTGGGTGGAAAAATTATTGCATAATTGGAAAGTGATGTTCATATTTGCGACAAATCAATACTTTTTTTGGGATAATTGCAATTTAAGTTAACCAATCAACGCATGATTTTCATTTGTTAACGGCGTTCATGGTCAGTTTAATCGAATTATCTAAAAGTCTTTACTGCAAAGGCGTGATATAAAAAATCGTTTTTATTAAATTATCTTAATTTAAAAGGCAACACCCATGCCTAAAATTTGCATTTTCTCAGTATTGTAATAACCCACAACATTTGTAATCGTCAGTTTCAATTAAATTAATAACAAGAAGTGTTTTTAAAATAATTTGCAATTTTATTTTATTTTCTCATTAAATTAGATATACATTTTTATCATATAATATTTTTTTCCATTAACGTCTTCCTATATCGTCAGTACGTAAGAGTTGAAAAAGCAATAATCATTGAAGTCCTGGCAGATTTATTGGTATATTTAATGAACATCGTTTGCCCTTTATTTACGGATGATATTTAAACAACATTATTCTATTGATTTGATATAATTCTTTTCAGATTATGCAATTCAAGAATTGCGTAAAACGTTTCGAGACATTCTAAAAATTTAGTAAATATAGAAGTAAAATATAGCTACTATGGGAAGTATTCGTAATTAGGGAGAATTAGAGAAAAACGAGCATTAGAAGTGATAATTGGAAAAAATGTTGGTTAAATAGAGATGTGTGCTATTTCAGGATGCCCTTTAAATAGAGGTGTCCGCTATTCCAGTATGTTCTTTAAGGAGGTTTTATTGTATTACTTATAATCGTAAAATAAGTTTGGGCACATGTATAAGTACATCTGATCCCACGAAAACTTTGAGGAGGATATATGTAAAAAAATATTTAAAAACCTCTATTTTAGATCATCATCATAGCATTAATTACATATAAATATAATCTCACAAAAATAACAATAATATATTCTAAGGAATTGCATATTACTTAGCTTTTAAGGTATTAATAAAATACAAATGAATGACTTTTATACTATCACGGATTTCCCAAAAGTGAAATACATATTGCAGCACTAAACATGCACATACTACTTTCTATTGGTCTCATACAAAATGTCCACTTATAAGTAGATATAATTGCCAAATGAAATTCTGTCCTCTACAGTATTAAAATGCACGAAAACAAATGCTACTAATGAAATTATATTTTCCAGAATAAACTTTTCAAAAGGTTTTCTGAAATTAATTAGTGGGAATTAGAGTAGGAAAAATTTGCAATTCTGGAAGCCCTTGTTTAATTTACGTAACAGATGCAGATTATGAAGCCAGAAAATTCCAGTGTTCTTAGTAAATGTAGGTTGTGCTTAAACAAAGTGAAATTATTTTATATATAATAGAAAATACGTGTTTCTACTGAACGGGCAGGGTATAATGCCTTGATTTATAAGTGGTCACTGCCAACGAATGGGTGTCAATATAGCTACACGCAGATGGAAGGGTAGCCTCTTCACACTACGTGACGGCTCTGTCTCGTCACCTTGGGTTTTGGAAAGAAATCTGGATGACGAGTCAGAGCCGTTAAGGAGAAGTTGTTGTTTAGATGAAAATAATTACAATGAAAGTAAATGTGATTATTTAAAGGAAGAGACAGCTTCAATAATTACGTTAAATATTGGATGGTAGTTGATTAATTGTAAAACATACATTAAAAGTAAATGATTAACAAATTAACGGTAAAAGAGCTAAAATTATAATTTGGTGCAAAAGTTTGCAATAAGAATGACAAATTACTTTTAACAGAACATACAAAACACAAAAAAAAAGGTTTGCTTATATTCTTTCCACCGAGAAAATTCTTGAACTGAAACGTCCGATAGAAACGACGATATTAAGATAAAGTTGAAAATTTATAGTTCAACAAAATTAGAAATGTAAGCGCCTGTTTAAAAAAAGAACACAAAGTGGAGGTAAACATTTTTGGTGAAGTAAAAAAGTATGTTCCGCCAAATAAGGAGATTTGGCTCCGCTAAAAATCCAACTCCCACATTCCATAAATAAAAGATTCCACTTTTTCTTATTCTTCCAACAGCAATGGAATAAAAAATGTACACGCTATAAAATTAAATAACAGTTTTGACTCTCTCATTCAAATACAGATACCTAACTTGAATATTTTTCAATTAAAGTATCTTTAACCTGTAAGAAAACGTAAGAGCCTGGGATAAAGAAGACCATTGGTCTAAGAGCTAATAGATGTAAGAAAATACTTAAACTGACACGATGGCATGCGGAAAATATAATTTTAGTATCCAGAATTGAAAATTTTATTGTGCTGCTTATAATAAATATTGTTGAAGAAAGGAAAAAAAATGATTAACACATATTGTCTGAAAGTTCACTTTTCTTGAGATTTCAAAGTTTATTGGAAAGCACTTTGGGGATTCCTCTAAATATTTTTACCCTTTTATCCTCATGAAGGCAAAAAATACTCGTTTATTTAAAAAGATTATTTTAGTACTTTATTAGCAGAGTTTAAGGATGTGAGTAAATCTTCTAAATTAGTTCCCAAATGCTTATTAAGAAAGAAGAAAATATAAAAATATGAAATCAAATGAAAAACTGACGTAGAGTTCAAAAGAACACCTAATGTTAAAATGTATAAAAGCGGTAATATTAAAAATTTAATTAAATATTCTAATTATATTTAAGATAATTTTGTAAATTACAGGTTTGTATTTATAAAGTAACTAAATATATATTCAAACTATTACAGAGGTTTTTAAATTTATATTTAATATTAATAGTAATAATAACATGAATAAATAAACTTCATTTTAGGCAAAATTTAAATTTATGGAAGAGGATGGAAAATCAGGTCAATCAAGCAGAGAGATAAATTAAGTAATTAATTTTTCAGTGATACACTTTTCCAGAAGTCGCTCATAGAAATTAAACTAAGTCTTTAATCGAACGTTCTTTAGGTATATTTAAAATGCTACATTCTATCACAAATTTAACGTGGTGAATTCATATTACGTTAAAGATTATTCTACTTCGATTAACGGGGCAAAATTCACATTATAATCATTATTTTAATTTCTGTAATTGACATCAAAATATTAGTGTATTTAATTGATTTAAAATTTACAAAATAATTGAAACCAGTCCATCATCGTCAATTTACGTGTAAAAGCTTATTTCTTTAATATCTTCATAACTTTTCAACATCCTTCTTGAAGCGCAATCCTAAAATCTAGATTTTTAAAATTTATGTTTATCGATTTTCTTTTTCGAATACAATGAGCTATAAAGTAAGTTGTATTATGTTTAAAATCAAAATATTTTCGGAGAAAAGTGTTATGATTTTGTTACGTATTTAAAACGACAAATTTAAAACGAAAGATATCTGTTTGAAAGGAATGGGCTTTAAAGGAACATCCTTAATTTTACAAATTTAATCATCTCACGTGATTAAATACTAGCTTTATTATTTGAACATTTCAAAAAGAAATGTGCTCATTATGTAAAACACAAATCACAATTCTCAATTGAACTAACTCCCAGTTTAAGAAAAATAAATACAAATTCTTTCAGTCTGTTTAAAAAGGAATTTCGTAGCATGAAAAGATGTTTTCTATTTATTTAATAACATCGATGAAAATAGCAAGTATTTCTTACGTTCTTAGATATGCAATATAAATCATTCTTCTCAGGAGAGTTCATGTCTTTTAAATATTTAATCCGCGTACATGTTTACTTTTTATATACTTCCCAGCATTATTTTAAGTGTTCGTGTTTATTATTTGTTCATAATATATTTTTCAGTTGCTATTTTTTATGAAATTATTTTTAATCCGCCTTAATATTACTGTTTTTCATAAAATTCAATTAGAAATGGGAATTTATGTTTGTTTTATTAAACTGAATATTCTTGTTCAAATAATTTGGGAAAATAGATTTTATATTTTTTGTTCTTGTTCGCCTACCCACCTACCCATTTTTCTTCTCATCTTTTCCTCCCGCAAAATTGTATAAAATTCTACATACTTGCATTTTAAAATAAAATTTAATATTTATACTTTTTTATTTGAGTCAGCACTTTATTCTTCTGAAAATTTGTTATTACGTAATACATCCTAAAGGAATATTGTCTCTGTTAATTATTGTTTCGCTTATTTTTGATTTAATCTCTTTAAATATATATATAGCCATATTAATTTTACCGAATTTATTATTTATTACTACGACAATATTTCAGTAGTTTGTAATTTTCTCTCAAGAGCTCGTTTTCTTCAGTGGATTAAAATTAAGGCAACTGCTCTTCTTTGAATATTAAATGCGTTCAATAAACAATTTGCACCATAATTAATACCACTTGTTACTTTTAAGCACGAAAATACATTTAAAAAGCAAGAAATCTGTGTAAAAGTTATACTTGTTAGTTATACAAGTTAGTAATACAAGTTATACTTGTTAGTTATACAAGTTAGTAATACAAGTTATACTGTGTAAAAGTTATCTGTGTGAAAGTTACACTTCCGTCATTTCTTTTACCATTACAAAACAAACGTTGAACTAATAAGAGGCTAAAAAAAGCGCATACCACGTTTACGTTTGATACGGCAAAGGAAATCGTTTTATAAAGTTAAGTAAATAGAAAAATGTGTAAAATATGCTCAATGCCTCCTCTAAATTTTCTGAGGAATTTTTCTAAAATCTGGAAAACAAGAATAATCATAGATAAACCTGTACCATTTCAACATAAAACGCACTTAAAACGTGTAAAAAATTCTATTTCTGTTTGTTGTCCCGTATACAGAAAAGATAATCTGACCCGACTCCAGAGAGTAGAGGAAGAAAAAAAAAAGCCTTAGCTACTTGATGTTACTTTTTTTGGAGACGAAAATATACAAAAAATAACATTCGGGTAAAGAAAGACAATATTTTAGTTACTCGAGAGCTTCCATAAATTATTCATGCGGAACAAATTCAAACTCGAAAAGGAGTTCGCTTTAAATATGGTTCCCTTTTTTATGTAGAATATGAGGGAGAGAAAGAGAAAAAAGGATGCTGCTAATGTAAAAACGTATCGTCTTGAAAATTGTTCCAGGTGGGGTGGGGAAATCTGACATTAGAAAAACAGGAGGGCGAAGACTTTGAAGTTAATCATAAAAAAAATTTTATTTCGTTTTCGAATTGGAGAGGGCGGCATTGGAAAAATATCAGGAAAAGAATGAAAAAAAAGTCTTAATCTGTTTAGCTTTGTCTCATTTATAGGAAGATTTCCAAAGTTCTTAAAATTGTTATTTGCACCAAATTTTGATTCATTTTCCGGACATTTTCTTAACAAAAGGTTGGCCGAAGGAAGCTTTTGAGAGAGATGGGAGAAGCTAAGCTTTTTTCTAATCCTTTCTTAAAAAAATAATGTTTTTTCGATTTAATTTTCTACATGATCAGAGTTGACAAATACAGCGCGAAAGTTTTGAAGCATAAACCATATACCTTATGATTAAACTAAGTTCACAAATGAGAGACGCAGTTTTGATTGATTCTTTGAAAGTGAATGGCTTTTAAGTATATTGAAAGATCGGTTACTTGATTTTGAAAAGCTTAGTTAACTTTATTTTCCAAGTTTACAAAGTGATTTATATTGTGCTTCAAATCGCAAAGGTCTCATGTTTATTTTTATGGTCTCACACTCTTTTAATCTTTATTTTTAATTTTTGAAAAATAATTCTTTTGACGCTGAATTAAAAACAGGAATATATAAGATGTCATACGTATATAAATTCTTTTGTAAGAGGATGGTTAAATCGTGTATATTTAATATTTAATTAAAAGCTTTGTATTACGTTGTTAAATAGTAGCCTGCTTAAGTGAAGGATTGGATTACAACTACATTCTAGGTCTAAAAATGAGCTGTATCTCAATTTTATTTGCAAACGGATAAAATTTCCTCCTTCTGCACATCGACCTGGTCAGAAAATCAGCACGTTTTATTAGTTGATTTCTCGGTCTCTGAGGTTTTCTTCCACAGATGAAGCACTTGAAACTGAACTCAACTACATTCGTGGAATTGCAACTGATCGCGGATTCGAACCTCCTATCATCGATCGGGCCCCGAAGAAACTCACTCGACATAAACTGCTTACTATTCTCGTTGCTTCCTCTTCGCCTGTACTAAAAACTCTCCGTATACCCTTTGTGCCTAAAATATCTACCAAGATTGCTTCCAGCTTTCGAAACTTTAATTTTTGTGTTGTTTTCACTCCCATTAATAAACTGAGATTCCCCAAATCTAAAGACGTCAACACTGTCCTTGATTTTTGGGGAATTTATTCCATTCCTTGCCTAAGTGATCGTGTCTACATTAGTCAAACACGCAGAGCCCTATGAACTGGTTTAAAAGAACATGACACTGATATTCAGAAACAAGAACTCCACAGATCTGCTTTGGCTAAACACTTGTGAGGATCTGGCTATAAATTTTTATATCATAAAGCACAATTTATCCAAAAAGTTTCTTCTCCACTGGACCTCAACTTTTCGAGGCCCTATATGTATAATCGTCAATGCAGATAACGCCGTTAATGAACAGTCGCCGTCGCATTTCATTTCTCCCTTTTGGAAGAACTTTCTTCCCACATCGAATAATGATTCTTCATCAGCTGTTTTTACTGACTCACGGCGCATTTCCTCCCATACAGAATAATTTTATTCTAATAGTCTGTTTCTTTTTAAACTCATGTTTTACTACTAGAAACGTTTCTCTAAACTTTACGTTCCATTACAAGAGACGTTTTCCTTAACCCATGTGTGTGTGTATTTATTTTTACTGTTCATTTCATTATACCTGTAATCTGTAGCCGCCGTTTGTAACACGTATTTGTCATTACACATTGTGTGTATATCGTCGACCGTTTTGACGAAAATAGCCCAGAGCTATTGAAACAATCTGTAAACGATTAAACTTAATTAAACTGTGTTAATTTACTGTTCCTTTTCAATTATTTCATTATGCGCAGTGTCGTCGTCAAATTATACCAACTGTATACATTCATTATTGATATATCTGTTTCAATATTACTCTATTGTAGCAACTGATTTTTTTTTTTAATTTAGAGAATATTTACAAGATGAGAATAGAAATGGAGAAAAGCAAAAAGCAAAAGCTTGTTTCGAGGCCCTCCACCAATTAAATAACGAATTCCATAAATCAATAGTTTCCGCAATTTAGTTTGCCTTATTTCACATTATTTTCATAGGATTAAAGAATAGCGAAAAAAGTAAATTTTATTTTCGATGTATATATCTAAATGCATTACAAAATAAAGCACTGCTTTTTGGCCTCATTTAAGAACTTGTTACAATAAAATACACTTAAACCTGTTTTTGTGCGGTGGATAGGGACCGCATAAAAAAAACGCACAAAACTTCACGAGTAGCTATAAAAAATAGTTTTCGCAACAAAATTAAAAAGTTTTTTTTTTTTTGTGTGGTGAATAGGGACCGCATAAAAAGTCTCGTGTGGAAAATAACTCAAAACCTTACGAAATAACTAGGAATTGCTAAACCTAAACCTAATAACTAAAAAAATTGGAATAACAATTGTCCTTCGTAGTCTGACAATACGCGAACTTTCTTGTTGTAAACTGGTTCAAAATCAAAATCACAATGCAGATGTCCTTCAATGTTTATTTGCGATCAATGCATTTTTGCTTTGCTACGCAAGAATTCCATCGCAATATGCTATTGCACATTTCATTTATTTACATGGAAATTCTTGTGCATTCAACAATTAAATTATGCGATTATAGAATTCAATACATATGTAATGTGATGAAATACATATCAAAAATCGAAAAAACTAAATGGCCGATCAAACCTACCAATTTTTTTTTATTGATAACTTCGTCAATTATGTTCCAATTTGATTGAAATTTTCATATACCGCACAAAAAAAATCGCATAAAAGAAATCGCACAAATAAAAAATCGCACGAAAAAAGACCGCACAAAAACAGGTTTGAGTGTACAATTACTGCAACTTCTAACTATACAATTAAAAGCATTACATTATAACAAAGAGACAGTGAAGAATACTTACCATGATAAGGGTTTACTGATGATCCTCTGTCGCCAATGACGAGTTCTTCACTTGTGCTGGAATATACTTGCGGAATGGAACTCGTGCATTCGATTTTAATTTTCCCTCTCCATAGCTGACTGTAGTCTATGGCGAATTCTAAACCTATTTTTGTCGTTTGTAAACCATTGGAATGGCGCACTGGTGGGAATCTATCCTGGAATGTCGGCAGTTCCTAAGATATGAAGTTCCGTTAAGTAACTAGTTCTGCAAATGGAGTTACGGATATAACGAATGCATAAATGGTACTTATATTTCGAAATCGGTTGCATGACATGCAAATAATTAACTTAAATAAGACGTTGTTAGAAGCTGTAGTTGAATGACGTAAAAGGAATGTACAAAATACGTAAAAGTTACTGGATACCCAAAGTGTTTCATAATTTTCTGATGAATAGTTACCGTTAACGGCAGAGCTTAAATAGGGGAATTTTAATAAGAAGAAATACTTAGAAGAGTTGAAGAATTCTACAAAAAACTATATGAAAGTAACAGTGGATTAAACGAAGACTCTGAAATAGTCGAAGGAACAGCTCCTAAAATCTTAAAAGAAGAAGTAGCATTTGCAATAAAAAGTATGAAGAAAGGAAGAGCCCCTGGCGATGATGGCATTACATTAGATATCCTAAAAGAAGCTGGAGAATATGTAGAAGACATACTTGCAAAATTCTTTACCAAATGTCTTAACAGCGGTAACATACCAAACCAATGGGATTCTGCAACAGTAATTCTTTTGCATAAAAAAGGTGATAAAGAGGATTTAAAAAATTACCGACCAATTAGCTTGTTACCTGCTATTTATAAAATCTCCACAAAAGTGCTAACACATCGTCTACAGAAGAAATTAGATGCACAAAGAAGAGAACAAGCTGGATTTCGAAGTGGATTCAGTACAGTGGACCATATTCAAGTATTAAGAGAATTAATTGAAAGAACACATGAATATGAACTTCCATTGTGTGTGGCATTTATTGACTATGAGAAGGCCTTTGACTCTATTAAAACATCAGCAGTCATCAACTCTTTAAGATCAACAGACATCGAGGAAGTGTACATTGACATGGTGAAATGTGTGTATAAAAATGCAAGTGCAAAATTTCGGTTACATAAAGATACCGAAGCTATCAAAATTGGTAAAGGTGTGAGGCAGGGAGATACCATTTCTCCAAAACTTTTTACTTCAGCTTTACAGATGATTTTTCAGCAGATAAATTGGAATAACAAGGGAATAAAAATAAATGGTGAATATTTAAATCATTTGCGGTTCGCTGATGACATTGTTATTTTTTCAAGAAACCCGTCAGAACTCCAAGACATGGTACAGGAGCTTTCAACTAGAAGTAAAGAAGTTGGACTGAAGATGAACCTACAAAAAACTAAGATCATGTTCAATAATTTCGTAGAGGAAACAAAAATACAAGTTGACAACATTGAGCTAGAAATTGCTGATTCATATATTTACCTTGGCCAGCTGATTTCAATGGATGGCAACATTATGAAAGAACTCAACAGACGTATTAAACTTGGCTGGAGTGCATTTGGAAGAAACAGTTTTATCCTGAAGGGGAAATTGCCTTTGTGTCTAAAAAGAAAGGTCTTCAACCAGTGTGTATTGCCAGTCCTCTCTTATGGATCAGAGACATGGAGTCTAACAGTTGGAGCAATACGAAAGTTACAGACAACGCAAAGGAGCATGGAGAGGTGCATGCTTGGAATAACTAGGAGAGATCGAAAAAGGAACACTTGGGTGAGAGAGCAAACTAGAGTAGAGGACATCATTGTTAAAGTAAAAGGGCTGAAATGGCGATGGGCTGGGCATATTGCAAGAAGAACTGATCAACGATGGACAACAGAAATTCTGAACTGGATTCCAAGAGACCACCGAAGACCTAGAAAACGTCCTCAAACTAGATGGGTGGATGAAATAAGAAAACAGGTTGGGGTGACGTGGAAGCGAATTGCTCAGGATAGACTTGTGTGGAAAGCATTTGGAGAGACCTTCATCCAGCAGTGGATAGATAATGGTTGAATATGATGATGATGATATATATATATATATATATCAGGAAGAATATATATATAGGAGAAATATTTTTTACTTAAAATTCCCTTGAATCACTGGCGTACGCAGGGGGTGTTGATGGGGGTTGTAACCCCCGATTGCAATGAAATTTTGTATATTTAACATAAGAATACATGAGTTGTAGCTCTGTAACCCCCACTATGAACTTCCTGCGTACGCTTATGTCTTTAATGATTTTATTATCGAACGATAAACATTAATAAGCTATTTATCTCATGCGATACAGCGTTCTTTTGGATGAAGTATTTGACAAGTTGATTAAAAATATTATTTACATTTGAGTGTAAATTTTTTGATGAAATAATACAATTTCACCAGGGGATTCCATAACAAACAGTTATTTCGACACTGGCGTAAGGTTTAAAAACGCGACATTTCTAGAGTCAACTGCTGCCTTTGTCAGGTGAAGCAGAAGTTTTGCTTTAACTTGACAAAGAGAGCAGTTGGCTCCCTAAACGTCGTGTTTTTAAGCCTAACACCAGTGTCGAAATAAATTTTTATAATGAAACAATATAGTCAACAAAATATTGAAACAGAGGAATTTAAATCAACGTATGCACTTAACAGCACACCTTCTTATCAAATAATAAGATGTAGTCGATATAGGGATTTTTATACATGAGAATTTACCATATGAGGAATTTTTGATATTTGAAAATTTCTTAAAAAATATTTAATTGTAGTTGCATATAAGAGCGTGGCAATATTGGACAAATGTATTTGTCACATGCGCATTATTATTTTTTATATTCGTATTGCTGCTGTTACAGTAAAAAGTATATATAACATGAAAATAGTTGAAAACCTATTTTTATTACTAGTAATTAATTTGTGCATATATTTGGTTCGCATGCTCATTTGACATACAATAGCTCGGTTATGATTATTTATGCAAATTTTAAAAAATTAGCGATTTTTACCACATTGAAATGAACACGATTACTCGTAGACGAAGAAATGGCAAACATTGTACAAAAACAGTAAAAGGTTCATTTAGCCACGTTTTTTAGCACAATACAACTTACAAAAAAAAACCTATGATCGTTTCGGACGACCAATGGCCGTCCTTCTTTTTGGATAGTAAAATGTCGAATAATACCTAGTGGGTGTTGCCGATTTCAGGCTGGTTAAGTTGCCACAAAAAATAACAAAAATAGAAACTGTTAATCGTAAAGTGTTAAAGAGAGCTGTGTGAAAGCCGATTTTACTTTCTGGTAAGAGAAGAGGCATAATTGCGGAGGTGAATCAAAAACACGAGGAGGGTCTGATGAAGAAAACGTAGACGGTGTAGGCTGGAGAAGAGAGTTCCAAGCACCACTGAATCCAGGGGTGGATCCAAGATCGTTAACTAGTCAATTCCTGAACTTGTGAATAAAATAGGCTTCTGCGCAGTCCAATTCCAAAGGTGAGCGAAGTTTAAAGATGATGCTAGCATCATTTTAGATTAATCGTTTCTATATTTGTTAATTTTTGTGGCAACTTAACCAGCCTGAAATCGGCAACACGTACTTGTTGTTATTCGACATTTTTACTATCCTAGAAGAAGGACGACCATTAATCGTCCGAAACTATCGTCGATTTTTTATTTTTTAAATTATATTGTGCTAAAAAAACGTTGCTAAATGAACCTTTTACTACGATTATTCGTATAATTAAAAGTTAGTAGGTTTATTTCTTATTACCTACACGATAAAATAAATTATGCATGAGAAATAAAATATATCCAAAGCTAATTGTGTAATGCTAAGAATTAAACACCTACTTCTTCCCCATTAATAAACCATTTCATGTGTGAGAAGGGTTTAGATGGTCCAGAGGTGCAGGTAATGTTTACGATATCGCCAACTTCGTAAGGTGTCTGAATACCATGGATTGTAGGGCCTTCAGTTGGAATCACTGCAAACATATACACAAAATTAATTACATAGGAATTTTTCCACTACATGAGACAGGACTTGTAAGAAATGAAGTTTTAACGGAACCTATTTCAAAAGTAACCGTAAAATTCTTTTCTAACGAAGATTACATTATTTTAAATTTATATAAGTAAGATTACATTAGCTTTAAGAGGCAGAAACATTAGCTGATTACAAATACAAAGAACGTGAGTAGATACTATGTATATTATTTAGTATTTAATGTACGCTTCAAAACGTATAAATTCAAATAATACATGTGAAGAAAATAATGTAATTGATGAACATTCTTAAGATAGTAAAGCTTCAACTCCAGTATTATTCTACTGAACTTAAGGCTAAAACTTTCTTAAAATATGCAAAAGACAAAGAGAGAAAAAGGAAGGATTTTCTTCTTTTGTTACTTCAAGTTCGTTCTTTCAAGTAAAACATTTTCTTTTGTGTAGTAAAAAAAAGGGAATTTCAGTATATTGATTTTAGGATGATTTATATTTATTTTACAAAATGCAATTTTTTATAATTTTAAATGTTTAAACTCAGGATGGATATTTTATTTCAACGATAGAAAAAAGAAAAATTATATGGTTTTAAAAGAATAAATTGGGCATATTGCAAGAAGAACTGATCAACGATGGACAACAGAAATTCTGAACTGGATTCCAAGAGACCACCGAAGACCTAGAAAACGTCCTCAAACTAGATGGGTGGATGAAATAAGAAAAGAGGTTGGGGTGACGTGGAAACGAATGGCCCAGGATAGACTTGTGTGGAAAGCATTTGGAGAGACCTTCATCCAGCAGTGGATAGATAATGGTTGAATATGATGATGATGATATATATTTATATGATGAGCCAATAATCATGGGTTAAACAATGTTTTAAAGATCCAACATTCCCCATTCAATGCAGACATTATACAGGAAGACCTGTTTGTTTATAACCATCCATGTGGCAGAGATTTAAACAAATTTTTTGTTTGAAAGAGACAAAAAATAGAAAGAAATAGAAAGTCGTATATACATCTCACATCAAAGTAACACTGTTGAATAACTTACAAGTAGTAATTCAACAAACTCAGTTCAAGTAATACCACAAATGTAAAAAAAATATAGATGAATTTATTCAGTGTCAGAAATTTTTTATTTTTAAGCATTTTTAGCAGAGTTTTTGCAAACATATTTTATTAATAATAAAATAGGAAGTGGTTAAATTACCTTGTAATAGCAGTAATGTAGAAATTAAATTCAAACTCGTAACTAAAAAGATAGCACATGATCAGTTGAAGGCAGTTTTGAAAGTGTTTCCACATCTTATAAATTAAGCAATACCAGATATCCAAAAGGAGTAATGAACAGGTGCTTCCATCTATATTCAATTTACATCATTTAAAATGGGTACATATTGGGCTTTGGTTAATGGTATTGAGATGGGATTTAAATACTTAGTACTATAAATTTATTATTTTGATGTGATATTGGTATATTTAATGATAACACTATTCAAACGTTTTTATTGCTATTGTATAACTTGTTCTAAATATATAATAATTTTTTTTAATGGTTTTCAAACCTATATACAAATAAATAAACTCCCGATTATTTGCGCACAAAAATACTTTCAATTATAAACCAACAGAGGGCACTAACTTAAAAATAAATTTCAGTTTTATAATTAACACTTTCCATAACGAGCCATATTGCAGTTTACACTAAATAGATGTTATACTTATATTAATTTTTTTATAATATATTTGCGTAAGGAACGATATTGTTCAAAAAGAATGCTGCTTTGAGAGACCAAACGAATCTAATCAACCAACTAATAGACTGCGTATCAATATAAAATTCCCTCCCCTTTCTTTTTCTTATACAAATCCGCATATACATAATTTCAAGAGAAATATTGGAGTAAACAAAAATATGTACGTAATTATTAGAGAAAATTTTTATGATACGTTGAACGCGGAGCGAGCGTAATAAAGTTAATTAGAATAAAGCAAAATGGAAAAATGAAAAAAATTATCTACAAAGAACGTTCACGAGGTAGAAGTAATTCGTAAAATAATTAATATGTAAGTAAATAAGTGAGAAAAGGTAAAGAAGTGAAAAATGATAAGTAAGCACCTGAAACTATGTAGTTAAGTGAAAAATGTAAGTAAATAAGTGAAAAAATACTAGTAAACAAGTGAAAAAATCTTAGTAAATATGGTACTTTTCTTTGCTTGAAAAACGCACGAATTAACCAGAAAATCACAAGAGTAAAGCGTCTCATGCACCCTGGAAACTGAATTGATTACATTCTCGGTTAAACACAGGTAAGATAGCAAATTAAATATTCAAGCATTCGGACTCATCCTCAGCAGTCTTTCATCAGGAGTAACGAAGGATTTCTGAGATGATGTGTCCAAAAGCTTGAATATTTTATTTACTATTTTACAAATGTTTAACCTTTTGTATGCATATTTCTTCCCTGGTATAGTGGATTCAATTTCAGTGATAAAATATCACTTTTTTAAAGCTTACTTTGTTGTTATTAATTACTATGTCCAATAATTTTATCTCAAATAAGGAGAGGACAACTGGGAAGGAGTTTTGAAATGTAGTATCGTTGGGTGTAAATTCATGGAATAAGGTGGATGGTTGCTAAAAAACCGAGAATCGCTCTTCTGGACTATTTACTTTGATCTTAAGAAACAGCGATATTCATCAACGTTCTGTGGAATTACACAAAAACTTTTTGACCTTTGCAATTCAGTTTTTCCTCAAAAGTTCTGACTCTTGCATTATATAGGGTCGTTTTCTTAGATATACTCGTAACAACTTCCACAAATCTTTCAATAGTCCACGAAGTTCTCGAACAAAAAAAATATTTTAAGATTTAAAAAAATATCCATTAGAAGAGAACTTCCGAAGAGATTGTACGCCACCCACACATTTGTAATTTGCACCTAAAAATGGTATAATTTGGAAACAAAAACAAGATCATGGGAAAGAACCCTTCAGACTTTTTCAACACTTCATTCGTTCCCAAACTCATTTTGATCAAATAGTTTTCATAACTTTTAAAAAGGTTACACGAATAGATGTATAGGAGTACAGACGATCGAAACAAAAGCCATAAACGGTGTTTACGTATATTTTTGTTTATATAGTATAGTCGTTTTTTATATACTACATCACACTCGGGTTTATATTTTTTGATACAAAAAAGTGATTTATTATATGAAGATATTTTTTCAAAAGAAATTCTTTAAAATTTGAAGATGCGTCTAGTGCTTTGAAACTGAAGCTGCTGGTGATAGATTGATACAAGTCTGTCATATTAATATTAGGCAGCGTTCAAGTATTAGATAAGCACTTTAGGGGGGGGGTGCTGTTTTGCTTATTTTAATACGTTAGCTAACGTTAATTTTTGCTTACTAGGAGGGTGGTGAAATGGAAAAAATATTGCTTACGTAATACTTGATAACTTCCTTACATAAAGTTAATTCAAATATTTAAAACGAGATAATATTTTGCATTTTTAACTTAAGCTTGTGGGATCATTTACTCATAAAATGCATATTTTTTTTGAAGATCCAATTACATGAAGGTATCTAGATATCGTGGTTATTTGGGTAAATAAATTCCCACTGCTGTTTATATGAAACTATTTTGCAGGAGCTTAAAAATAGTCTTTTCTAGTTTATAGACTATTTTGTGAATTTTAGAAGAGGAATCTTTCAATTTCGAAGTAGTTGCTGATTGCCTTTAAGTTTTTCAAGCCGTTAGCAGAAGGTGAATTAATTATTTTTTGCTTATCTGATTTACTTTCTTGGCTCATTAATTCATCTTACACACCTTAACTTGTTGCTATAAATTCATTATTTGGTCTTCTGGGTATAGATAGCGATCTTTATTGATTTTTAACTATTTTTCTTAGTTCTGAATAGATTTTTTTTCAGCCACAGCTCTCATAACACGTATTTTCTCTTTAATAGTTAAAATCGCACACTTGTGTTATGATTGTACATTTGCAGCTATATGTATAGCATTTAAGGTGATGCTGGAAATATAACGGCACGTGAAGAAAAGAAAAATAATTAAATCTGATTGGTTTTTCATTTGGATTTTGTTGTGGCAATTGGAAGAGATTGGCGAGTAGCTTTGAATCAAAAAGGACAATGACAGTTTTAGAAGCAAATCCACCAATTTCACTCTTCTTACCGCTAGAACGTTAGAAAAAAGAAGGTTTGCAGAGACACGCTAAAACGTAAAATAATTTAGATATGTGTATTTATCAAAAATAGCCTAAAGCAGCCGCTGATAAAATTAATCATCTCTGTGAAACTCTGGAACCATTTTAGGCAGGAATGTTATAACGTATTTCTGAAGCAGTGCTGCTTCCTTCATCGATGCTCTTGATATAATACATTATTTGCCCTTACGTATTTTTAAGATGGATTTTTTGAAATGCATTAGCTATTAAAATAGTCATTAAAATTGCGTTTTTTCTTATAAGTTACCCGTCCGTCCTCTTAAACTTATTTCCATATTTCTTTGGAAATCTTATAATTCGTGAATTAAAATGCTTTGTTTATTAGAGCATTTATGAGCTTGGCTTTGGTAAACTTCTGAAAATCCTTCTTCAGTTTGGAAAAGCTTATCTTCCCCAATTTTTACTAAGATTTTTAACTTTCATTTGAAGCATTATTGGTAACATTTTTTCCTTTAAAACCGTACAGAAAGAAGATTGTGCAATAATTTTCGGCACCTAGGTATAATCAGCTCAAGACAGAGATTTTTTGTTTTAGGAGAAAAAAAGTAACGCCTTGCTCATTCTGGATTAGAACCAGAGTCCTTCGGTTGATCCAGGAGTGTCTTTACCACTAGAACGCTCTCTTTCTCCGTATGTAAGGATGTAAGATATTATTACCCTTCTCAGGGATAACACAATTGCCAAATAATGGTCAACACATAAAGCCACCGGGGCGGGTTATTTTCGTGGGGGAATTTATTATACAATAATTTTCGGCACACATATAAGTAGCTCAAGCTAGAGCTTGAATTTTTGTTGAGTTGTTTGTTTGTTCGTTCAGTTGTTTTGTTTGAGTTGAGTTTTGTTTTTGAGCTAGAGCTTTTGTTTTAGGAGAAAAAGAGAATAAAACAAAACAAAAAAACTTCCTCATTCGTCTAGCGGTCCAAGACACTCCGGGCTAAACGGAGGGACCCTGGTTCGAATCCAGGATGGGGAAAGCGTCTCTTTTTCTCCAAAATTACATAAGCTCTAGTTTGAGCTGTAATTAAAACGTGGGTGGCAAAAATTATAGTATAATAAATTCCCCCACGAAAACTCACAAAATTCTCGCCCCGGAGGCTTTCTTGTGTTGACCATATTTGGCAATTGTGTTATCCCTGCGGAGGGTAATAATACCTTAACAAAAAAAAACAAGTAAACTCTAGTTTGAGCTATTTATACGTGGGTGCTGAAAATTATTGTGTAATAAATTCCCCCACGAAAACTCACAAAAATCTCGCCCCGGTGGCTTTTTGTGTTGACCATTATTTGGCAGTTGCATTTTTCCTGAGAAGGGTAATAAAATCTTACAGAAAGAAGATGGTTGACTACAAAATGAGTAGCAACCTTTCTCCGAATGCATTTACGAAGCACATCAATTTCTTTAGGATAGCGTACTTTTCACGCAGATTTAATTCCTTTAGATAACACATTGCGAATGGAAGTCTTCGAAGTTTAACAGATCAAGGAAAAAAAATGGACTCCACTATCTAAAATTCTTTAGTTCTGAGCAAAAGTTCAAAAAAGATATTGATCTACCTTGAGCTTCTATTCACAATTTTATTAAACATTACACAGGTTGGAATGGTTTTATACTTCTTACATGAAGATATTATGGCTATGAAATAAAAATTACTTAGACATAGAAGAAAATGATGAAAAATTCATCAGGAATGGTATATTTATCTGGAAATTTATTAGTTTACGTGATAATTTTTCAACATCGAGCTTTAATTCGAATTTGATTTCGTTCACTGGTGCAATTAACTACTGCTAGGAAAACCCTAATTAAAAACCATTAAACGTTTAATATCTTTAAAACATTTAAATATTTTTAAAAAATTACCTAAAAGCTTTTAAAATATTATTCAATCATCAATTTCTTCATAAAAGCATTATGCTCAGTTCTGGAGCTCCATAATTTATATAGCTGTTATAAATATATAATACAATTATTTTTTTGTAAATATGAATTCTTAATAAAATGTAAACATTTATTTTAACATATTTAATTTTAGAATTTTCCTTATATTTTTTCTCCGACTTTATGTTTTGATTTTTTTCCAACACTTTTTTGTCCTCAGTTAAATCTCCTGAGAATTGAGAAAAGCAGCCATGATTTTCGGTAAAAACAGTATTCTTATCAAAATAACAGTTAAATTTGTTCAATCAATGCAGTTAGTTATTGTGCACACACACACGCACAGACACACACCATCGCACGCACACACACATAGGCCGAGAAAAACAGATGATAAAGAAAATGGCTTGACGGATCTTTTCCCTCCCTTTTTTTATAGGCAAATTGCCATAATTTCCGGCGCCAAACTCAAAACGAACAAAATAAAGGTCACCGGAAAGAATACTATAATCCGAATATTATAAAAAGAGGAAATATAACAAACAAACGAACGAACACAAACATCAATTAGTCAATAAAATTGGGTTAGTTGATTTTTGAAATAGACTAACGTTATTAATTCTTCTGAGAAAGAGCGGCAAAAAGTTCTAAACTCTTTGCTGGGACCCACAGAATCTATATGATGATATATGTAATTATTATTAGAGATAACAGGCAAAAATTTGTAACAGTTCAGGTAATCTATATCAGTGTTTCTCGACCTTTTTTGGCCCTCGGACAGGTAAAATTTGTGAAAAAATTTCGCGGAAGGTTTTTTTTTAGTAAAAGAATTTTACTATGTATTAAAGAACTACTACATAAGTTAATTGTAACATTTTTATTATCATTTACTTATAATAATATTTAAATGAAAAGATAAGTCATTATTGTAATTATTATATATAAGTAAATAAACCCTTAAGAAAAATCACAGAAAATTATAAAAATTAATCAAAAAATCATTGCATGTGAGCACACTCCAGTGTTGCCAATCTTCAAAGACAAAATTATGGATTCTAGATCCTAAAATTATGACATTAACGTAAAAAATATCGTACAAAATTTTTTTATTATTATTTTTTGAATAAGAAAGTTTTTTTTAACGCTGACAATTAAAAATCTTTGAGGACCGGTCAAATTTTCCCGCAGACTGGCGCCGGACCAGCGGTTGAGAAAAGCTGATTTACATCTATAGTCCATAATCTATAAGTTATCTGCTTTATAATGTAATAATATTTCTATATAAATTATAATGTATCATGTGATACCTTATAATTGCAATGCAATATTTATCTAGTTTCCGAAATAGCAGAATATGAAAGGATACCCGGTAGTTATAGGTCTAGATCTAACAATTAAAACGTCGACTTCCTTTTCGAATTTTCTTTTTTATTTATCTTACTCGAGAATAAAAAAGATCAAACACTAATACAATACACTAATTGAGGTAGTAAGGTAACATCATAGAAAAATATATGATTAATAATTTCACTATAGTTAGAAGAAATCAAATTTAAGAATATTCCCCAGTATTCTATTTAATTTAGAAGTAACAATATCAAACTTGTTATGCTACGATAATCTCACATATAATGTAATTTCCAAAAACTTTACAGTAAGGAATTTGCAAGCCACTGACATGAAAATCCAAATATACGTAGACACTTTATTTTTTTAAAGTTCTTTCTTAAAAAATTATTTTTAATGATAGGGTTTTTTCAGGCTGATGGATTTACACTATTTGATCAAAGATTACCTTGAGCTTAACATTTTAGTTAAATAAGTAGATACCATTAGCAATTTGCAGACACGAGAGTAACACACATATACGTTGATTTATGTGTATTGGGACATTATTTTGAATGTAAATATTTTAGAACATGAACTTCTTTTTGCCAAGATGACAATGCCAAGTTCTGAGAAATGTCGATTTCGTCGAAATTCGTCATTGCCTTGTGTTTGCTATAGCTGTATTGAAATGGTCACCGACTTGTGATTTATACTCTGCTAACAATAGGACAAGAGGTCGTAAAAATTGAGATAGAACAATTTATTAACTTTATTTTTGAAGATTTCTTCTCGACTCAATTGCAAAAAGCACTATATTTCATCGCCATTGTAGGAACTTACGTAAAATATCGTAAGCAATAAGTGATATTATTAATGATACTCCGCGTTATAAAAATGATGAGGCCAGCCGAAGTTGGAACTCTATACCGGTAGCTCCATACTAAATAAGGTCAAAAATCAAGGCATTATCTATCATTTCTTTGGGAGCTGACAGATATAGGCGGAGTAATTTGGATTGGCTTGTGTCCAAATTATCCATAAGTTGATAAGTTGCAGGAAAATCTGACTATATCATCGCCCTTCCGTACGAAAATAGGTGCCTATTTCGCGATAAATAATGGCACCTTCTTCTTTTGATTACACCAGCTAGGAAGGAAGGGTTGATTAAAATAAGCGCAAACGTAGTATATGCATACAAATAATTTGCAGGTTATTCTGCGATTTATTATTCGGTGAAATGCTTAATATTACACGATTGGGGGCTGACAGTTGTACGTCATTAATGGCGCTCTAAAATCGAGAAAATTTCCATAAAAAGAGCATCTAAAGGAATATAATTCATTTATAAAAACTTGATTCATACTTTCTGTTTTGGCCTTCAATATTAAAAAATATTCAAGTGAAAGAAAATTGCCTAAGGTCGATATTTAAATTTAGCGGGTTTCAATTAACATTAATCCGCCACTCTCTGAATCGCCACTCTCTAATTCGTAGCTCTCTAATTCTCAACGTTAACTATCATTATTGCATTTACGGAAGACCTTTACCTTGCCCTTTTTATTGCAGACAGAAAAACCAAAAGCAATAGCGAGTTTAATATCCATTGAAACCTGCTAAAAATTTCTTATATCTATTTGAAAGCATATACTGGAGCGATATACTAAAGGTGAAGCAATTTAAAAAAATAATACATATTTTTGTTTTTCATTTAAATGCTATCACTTGTAATTCTTCAAACAGAGCAGGGATTTTCAACCTTTTTCAACTCACCGCATATCAAAACGAATTACTAAAATTCTGCGGCATGCCAAAAAATTATAGTAATCAGGTATTGCACGTTTTAAAAATTTGACGGCACAACTTTCAATCTTTTGCGGCACACCTGTTGAAAATCGATGTACTAAAGTAATTGAATAAATCAATCAATATGATCTTCACATGCAACTTACATACAATAAACTCTCTGAATAACAAAATTTTAATTAACGATTATTTCCGTTTAACGACGGCGATTTGCGGTCCTTTCAAATGTGTTGTAGAATTACACACCACATTTTCCGGTTAAAGTCTTTCCCTGCTTAATGACGTTCTTTCGCACTGTCTCTCAAGTCATTAATGTATAGTAAACTTTCTGAATAACTAAGTCCTAATTAACGACTATTTCTGTTTAACGACGGTGATTTACGATTCCTTCAAATGGTTCGTGGAATTACACCCATTCCGGTTAACGTCTTTTCCTGCTTAATGGCGTTTTTTCACTGTCCCTTAAAAGTCATCAATGTACAGAAAAGTTTCTCAATAACGAAATTTTAATTAACGATTATTTCCGTTTAACGACGGTGATTTGCGGTCTTTTCAAATGTTTCGTAGAATTACAAATATTCCGGTTAACGTCTTTTCCTGTTTAATGACGTTTTTCACTGTCTCTTAAAAGTCATTAATGTACAGTAAACCCTCTCAATAACATAGTTCTATGAAAGTATGCTTGTACGCAAAATTCGAAATTAAAAATAAATTGCAATTTTCAACGTATTTATTCCGTACAATACTAACAAAATCTCAAAGAAGAACACAATTGCATTTCAACAAGTTACCCGCTAGTCTTCATCAGGAGATAAACAACACTGTAAACACGAAGCGTGTTACCATCCTTTGGAACAGTTATTTTAAAAAAGTTGCTGCTGTCACTGTTCTTAGGCTCTGTTGTTGGTGCCGTCTCTGGTAGCAAGGTGGTTCAAGGACAGCTGAAAAAAGGCGTGGATTTTATGGTCATTTACTATATTGGAAAAGATGACTTTAATATAATGCGCTTCTAAAACGTCTAGTTCGAGTGGAGATCTTGGTTAAGTTGCTTAAGTTTTAGAAGCGTATTATATTAAAGTCAACTCTTCCACCATAGTTAATGACCATAAAACCACGCCTTTTTCAGCCGCGCCTGGACCGCCCTGCTATCAGAGACGGCACCAACAACAAAGCCCTAGAACAGAGACCGCAGCAACTTTTTAAAGTAACTGTTCCAAAGGATGGCAACACGCCTCGTGTTTACAGTGTTGTTTATCTCCTGATGAAGACCAGCGTGCGACTGGTTGAAATGCGATCGAGTTCTTTTTTGAGTTTTTATTTGTATTATACGCGTATATAAATACGTGGAGAATTGGAATTTATTCTTAACGTAGTTCTAATCAACGACTTTTTCGTTAACAACGGTAATTTACGATTCTTTCGAATGATTAGTAGAATTACACAAAACATTCTGGTTAACGTCTTTTCCTGTTTAATGATGTTTTTTCACTGTCACTTAAAAGTCATTAATATACAGTAAACTCTATCAATAACGTATTTCTAATTAATAATAATTTCCCTTTTAATTACAGTGCTTTACAGTCCCTTGAAATGCTTAGTGGAATCACACCCATTCCGGTTAACGTCTCTTCCTGTTTAATGACCCTTTTTCACTGTCGCTTAAAAGTTGTTAATAGGGGCGATTACTGCATGTGTCTATTGTATACACCATCCAATATGTGTATCTTAGGTTAAATAAATCTTTGTTATTATTATTATTTCTATTATAATCAATGCATTTGTTTCTGGAATATAATTACTGTTGGCAAATTTTAATAATTTTTGAGTGAAATCGATCACTCCTTTTTATTATAAAAGTTTCAAGTTAGGTGGAAGAAGTTCTAAGTAGAAATGGTAAAAATGTCGCGAAAATCACTGGCGTTTATTCAAATTTCTTCATATTATTAATTTAATTGTTTAGTTCTTTACTTGAAAAGTAGTTGATTAAAAAGTTAATATTTCTTCAGAAATTCGTTATTTAAAGACTGCTAATAAAAAACTAAGTGAAGCATATATTATATTATTGTAGTTTTAGTTTTGAGAAATATGCGAATTACTGAATTTATTTATAAACAAAAAATGCCCAGATTATATCAGATTCAGATGCAGTTTGGAGACCTATCCTTACAATTAATTTCAGACAATTAATTATTCTAGGTATACAATTGTGCTTAATATCGACAAAGCTGAAATCCCACTGTGTCTGTTTATGTCAGGCCACATGGTATTCACCGTTAATAAAGATTATCGCGAATATTAATTAAAAATGTAATTTATTTATATGGTGTGATATTTACTTTGCTTAAGTCAACTTCGCGAATGCATCCAATAATGTAATGGAATATCGTAGTCGTCTAGCGTGCGCTTAAATGCAATTCTATGCATGCACTATTACTGTAACCATTACGCCTATTGTTATAATGCTGAGTTTGTAGTTGACCCTATTCACCCTGCTATTAAGCGTTCGAATAAACGTCGATGACTGCTGCGTCATGAAGTTTCAGATATGTTCAGACGCTTGTGTGAACGTTCATATCATTATAAGCAACGATTAATTAATTGAGGAGAAGGCCAACAGCTTGTCTCCTGGGAGCGCAAGCTTTGCCGCACAGTTATTAAACCTCCAGCAGTAATATCCATACGTCCGAAAATTTAAACTTATTGCTATATTCCATTTTATGGTTTTCGGCATATGGGTTTATCAACTTGGAGGGTCATGAAACATCTTTATTCTGAAGTCTGATAGCTGTTGAATGAAGTAGTTTTTAACCACTTTTCGCATTATCTACTATGCTGAAAAAGGAGTTAATCGCGATATAAAAATTTAATTCGTATTTTGAAAGGGAAGAAAATACGAAAGTTAAAATGTTTCGAGAAATATTTTTAAACAGTTTGAGAATAATAACAAACCATAGTAAAAAATTGTGGAATATTTCGTAATTTTAGTTTCACCATTAAATAAACCAACGGATTTCTGTCTTCAGAAATAAAGCAGTAATTTTAGGATGGAACTGATCAAGTACAATGCCTTTTGTAAGGCAACACAAAAAGCAGCAAATAAACGTAGTTTTTAAATATATTCACGAAGACTTTCACGGCGTCTATTAATATACATTATAGAGCTTTGCGGGATATTCCGCCGTGTCCATTTTATGAAAAAGTGTTTTTAATAAACAGACGCTGCTGAATATCCCCCAAAGTTCTATGATATATATATATATATAATTCTTACGTTCAGAACCCATCAGAACTCCAAGACATGGTACAGGAGCTCTCAACTAGAAGTAAAGAAGTTGGACTCAAGATGAACCTACAAAAAACTAAGATCATGTTCAATAATTTCGTAGAGGAAACAAAAATACAAGTTGACAACATTGAGCTAGAAATTGCTGATTCATATATTTACCTTGGCCAGCTGATTTCAATGGATGGCAACATTATGAAAGAACTCAACAGACGTATTAAACTTGGCTGGAGTGCATTTGGAAGAAACAGTTTTATCCTGAAGGGGAAATTGCCTTTGTGTCTAAAAAGAAAGGTCTTCAACCAGTGTGTATTGCCAGTCCTCTCTTATGGATCAGAGACATGGAGTCTAACAGTTGGAGCAATACGAAAGTTACAGACAACGCAAAGGAGCATGGAGAGGTGCATGCTTGGAATAACTAGGAGAGATCGAAAAAGAAACACTTGGGTGAGAGAGCAAACTAGAGTAGAGGACATCATTGTTAAAGTAAAAGGGCTGAAATGGCGATGGGCTGGGCATATTGCAAGAAGAACTGATCAACGATGGACAACAGAAATTCTGAACTGGATTCCAAGAGACCACCGAAGACCTAGAAAACGTCCTCAAACTAGATGGGTGGATGAAATAAGAAAACAGGTTGGGGTGACGTGGAAACGAATGGCCCAGGATAGACTTGTGTGGAAAGCATTTGGAGAGACCTTCATCCAGCAGTGGATAGATAATGGTTGAATATGATGATGATATAATTCTTACATGTTAGAAGGTTTTTACATTAATAATAGCGAAACATTAGCAAACGAAGTGCTGTAGTTATTTATTTTTTTTTTCTGGGAAAATATTTTTGAGTTTTATTTTGACTAAATATATTTGTCGAGTCGATTTTGTAACGCACTGACATCGAAAATATTTTAGAAATTGCAAAATGGAACGTCCTTTCATTTACTGATGACTTGATGTCATATATCTTAGTGTTTCACAACCACCGGGCACATGGCCGGGTACAGAGCCCTGTCATCAACTATACTGGGCCGTAAGAGGTTCTCCTGAATTTGTCATTTTAGTTTTCTAAGTATTTTTCATGAATAAATATTTTATCGAAGAAATATTTCGAGGATAGTAATATTAGAGAACGTGCCGAAAAGCTTGGATCCAGAATACTTAAATTTCATCTGTACAGCGAATACCAATGACCAAGCAGCGTACTTTCAAATATGTAAGTATTCATAAATGATCGAGAATTTTTAGACCTTGAAATCTATTAGCATTTGAGAAAGGGCATATTGCTCATTATGAACGGCTATAGAAAGTGTCTGCAGGCCAATTACAATAACATACGGTGCATCCTTTGTCCTTAAATTGACCGAAATAACGCTCGTGTTACAAATGCCAGCGATCAATCAGCAAGGAAGTGTATCAGTAAAGTGTATATTAATAGGAGTATACCTTTAAGGTATACTCCTATTAAAGTGTATATTAATAGGAGTATACTTTTAAGGACGTTTTTGGAACTCACACCTCCCCACAAACTCCGTGCGTTGTTCTTCAAACTGTCTTCCATTTTCTCTAAGGTGTTGGGCGCTACATTTAACCCCGGACTCCTCTTCTTCTGTTACCATCTCCATTCTCTTGGATGAACTATTACTGTACTCATAAATTATCGCCTACGTCATACTATAACTTTTTCTCTCAACAAAGACAACACTGGGGAAGTTGGAGGTTTGGACTTTCGGAGGACATCGCTTCGTCCTTGGTTGAACCTCTCCCACAATTTTTGGCCTACCAGAAATTTCAAACGCGCTACTCTATCGGTGGTGATCAGAGGTGATGTCCCACACTGGACCTTGTTCACTAGAACCCAACTTGGGTCCTTCTACCACATCTCGTCCAGAGCCCTAATCCCTAAATGGGGATTCTACCTTTTCTTTCTTTCTTTCTTTCTTTCTTTTTCTTTTCTTTCTTTCTTCCTTTCTTTCTTTCTCTCTCTCTCTCTCTCTCTCTCAACATTTCCAGATTATTTATTATTTTTTTTTGCATACAAAAGAACAAACAATAGGAGTGTACTGAAACCCTTCATGAATATGCGATCATTTATTATTTATATTTATTATAGTTTAATGCATGAACTTTAAAAAATGGAAAGGCGTTTACGAGTAAATTTTTTAAGGTTTATTATTTTTCCATGTCTTATTAAAAAAGGATTCACTAGGCCGATGCCTCATAAAGGTAGAAGCACTAATATATTTCACATATAGGTCATCCATGACTGGAAGGATATTCCGCTATGTTCCACAGTATCAAGAAAATCAAGTGACAATGCTTGAATTTAAGTTATATTTTATATTTAGCCCTACAGGTATAAAATATGCTTTAACTTCTGAATATTATACTGCAATTGTGTTCGACGAAAAAGTCACGAATAAAAATGTAACAATGAAATTGTCATAACGATAAATTATAATCACGTTTCTGGAGTACGCGGTTATGTTAAATATGGAAATATTAAAAGCGAATTGAAAAAATTTAAGGAATCATGTGGAAGATTTAACAGCCATAAAAAAACAATGTAATGAAAAATTTTACTTATGATGACTTTGCATTTGATGGAAAAGCGCCGCCTCTAGCGGAATGATGAAAATTTAAATAAATTCAATTTCTAGCATAAAAAAAAAAAGATGTTTCAAGTCAAATCCAAATTCTGTCAAATTAAAAAAGAAAGAAAAACACACACACAAAACAAATGCATCTACTTGAAGATTGGAAAGCATTTTTTCCTCATTTCATTACAAACACCATTCGAAACTTTCAAATATTGAAAAAACATGCATTATTGTACTGTTGCAAGTAATTTTATCATTATTTTTGCACATAAAATAATACATAAAAAAGGAGAAAAGCGTTTTATTGCAACTTTACTTGGGAACGAAATGGAAAATAAGATTCGTTTGTTCTTTCAGAAAATCTACTCTAAGTCCCAAAACCACATTACCACATTCTTAATTAATTTTCGTGGAAAACAAATAAAAGAAACGCAGTTCTTGAACGAAGTCAACTATTTTTCTTAATTTACTTTCTATTTTCTTAGAGAATTGCAGTAACATTTCTTTGAAAACGCAATTTTCTCGTATTATATGCACTCACTGGTGCAGATTTCCTAAAATTTATCTACTAAATTAAATTCCCTTGCACTTGAAGTACAACGTACAACACTACTTCTGCGACTAAATGTTCATGTTCTCCTATTTTTTATTATAATATATTATTATTTTAAAGATTTACAGGATATTCTTACTCCTAATTCTCAATTGTAACTCAATTGCCAAATAGTAGGTAATAAATTGCTCGTAAAGAAAAGAATGATTTCACGGTGCTTGGTGGGAACCGAACCCATGACCTCTTGACATCCGAAGTCATGAGTTCTGTTTCCACCAGGCATCATGAAATCATTTTTTCCTTTGCGAGCAATTTATTATCTAATGTTGCCACATCTATGATGATATTTATTTTACTATTACCATGGCTATGATGAGAAAGATTTTTCTACTTTAATGCCACGTATTAGTCGGATTGCTTAAATATTGGCTGACGATATATTTAAACGTAGGTGCCAGAACGCGATTTACCTTTAAATTTCGTGTTTTCCCTATATGACGGTTTGAGAGCTAATAATGATAATTGCATTTATTGACACTTTTAATACATGTGACGCAAGGGCGGATCCAGCGAGGGAGCAGTGAGGACAATTGCCCCTCCCGAGAAAATTAATTAGACATTTGATTAAATGACAAATTACAGAGATCACCACCTCGCACTCCTATGGATTTGTGGACTGCCCTGCAGGATTCCTGGTGTGAATTGTCTCCAGGATACCTTCAGACATTAGTCGAGTCCATGCCACGTCGTGTTGCGGCACTTCTGCGTGTGCGGGGGGAGGGAGCTACACGATATTAGATAGGTGTACCAGTTTTTCCTGCACTTCAGTATATTTTAATAGTGTGTGTGTTTTAAAATTAAGTTTATAAACCTTTATTTATAATTAGGATAATTTCGTCATAAATTTATACAGTCCATAAATTTCATCGCCAAAATCACATTTTTAAGTTAAATTCACTAAAATCATTTTTAAACATAACCTCAAACAATACTCTTACGGCTCTTATACTTCCTAGATTATATTTCCATTTTTTTATATATATTTTTAAATTCGTCGTTGCTCCCTGTACGGAGTAACAAAGGCCACCAAACAAGAGTGGTATTTGCCGTCTTCATCCTGGATAAGGACGTCATCTTTTTCTCTCCTAAACAAAAACAGATCTAGTTTGAGCTTGTTTCTACGTGGGTGTCGAAAATTATTGAGTAAAAATAAATTCCCCCCCACCCCGAAAACTCACAAAAACTCGCCCCGGAGGCTTTGTGTGTTGACAATTATTTGGCAATTGTGTTATCCCTGAGAAGGGTAATAATATCTTACATCTTTATATACGGAGAAAGCGTTGTTTCCTGTCCTCTTTCATCTAGCAGTAAAGACACTCAGAATAGCTCAACGGAGGGACCCTGGTTCGAGTCCAGGATGAGGACGGCGTCTCCTTTTCTCCAAAATCAAAAAAGATCCATCTTGAGCTATTTATACATGAATGTTGAAAATTATTGTACAAAGCCATTATGTTGGGGAAATTTCGGACACCAATTTTGAAAACACACGTTAAATTAAACGTCTTGAAACTCTTTTAGTGTGAATTAAGCATATTAAGCACTAAAAATACGAAAAAAGAATATTTTTACTCTTCTGTTTTTACTAATAAATATCTTGAGCAGTATATCTACATTTATTTAACCCTTTATATGAAATTAGTACCCGATCACCAACTAACCTAAACGAAACAATGAATTCTCACTGCTGGCTTTAGTTACCCCATATTGAGAGGTAACTTAAACCAGTATGCTTTTTTTAACATACATGTTGTAGAAGACTTTCATACATCTGAACATAGAGTGTAACTGTAGACCCAAGTTTTACAATAACTAATTAATCTCTAAAGTAAATGATGTTGAATTCGCAGATGTTTTAAATTGAAAAGTGGCTTAAGTAACCCCGAGATACGGTACCAAACAAAGTTCAATGTCTTAAGAAAAGCACTTGCGCTCATGCAAGGAAAGAGCATTCAACATCTAGAATGACTTTAACCCTACTTTCACTACTAACGGTATCCAAAAAAGAACTCTTGCATACTTACTGACGACAGTAGCTCAGGGTTTGGTTCCCAAGACTTCAGGAAGTTCGGATTACTTGTAAAAATGTAGTCCCACAGCCGCTAGTTGTAACCATGGGCGTAGGCCGAATGGTGGCTGCAGGTTCAATGGAGAGTTACAGAGCTACAACTCATATATTCCTATGTTAAATATACAAAATTTCATTGCAATGGGGGTTACAACACCTCATCAATACCCCCTGCGTACGCCCGTAGTGGAAACGTTTCCATTTATCACCCCCCAGTAACCCCTCGTGGACACTAAATGGCATCGTATGACGAATAGCGTCCCAACTTATCTCTGAATTTGGGTTCGGGTTCGGATTCCTCGGAAAACTAAGTTCGAGTTCGGCATGAACTTTGCTGTCCATGCCCCGCAAAAAATCTTTAAAGTACTTGTTGAATTTAAAAATTGAAAGATTGTCATTTTATTGAGGATGCTCATCCTTAATAAAAAACAACTTCATGATTAACTTTTGCAATTATGGGGAAAAGGATTATGTATTTTTCAATGTAAATTTCCTGCTTAGAAATGATATTAAAATGAATCAATAAAATATGCATTTTTAATTTTCAGTGACGTGTTATTGGAATTTTTTTTAAAAACGACTTCAGAATTATGAAATTTAGAGGCTGGAGGTTAACTTAAGCCGCAGAGCACGGGGAATGCTTTATTAATAGCATTTGCGATTATTCCTGTTTGGCAATTTTGAGATAAATTTCATCGTCATTTTCTTTTAAAGAACTTCGTTTTGTGGCCCCGTCAAGAGTCGTATATAATTGAAACATTTTTCTTCAATTTTGGTGACACTACTGATAGCTGTAACTACTCCCAAAGAGGCAACTAAATTTTACGACCATCGGCGCTGCAATTTAAAGAAATACATCACGTCGCATTCCTCTTTACGGTTAGGAGAGAATAATAGTTTTTAAATGCCTGCGGGGTGAATTTTAGATATCATCGTAACGTCTGTTCATAAATCTCATCTCTGCTTTGTGGTTGAGTATAGTATAAAATGTAATTTGCGGCTAAAAAACAAAACAAAATAAGGCGAAAACATAATATCTGTTCCGTTTATTTAGACAGGTGAATAAAAAAAGTAAATTAAATACAATGAATGACAAAGACTGTGTATATATATGCTTATGTAAGACTATTTGACGCAGATTATATATATATATATAAGTAAAAACAAAGTTATTAGCGTAAGAAAAGTTGCTAAAACGTTTTATTTCAACGTACGTTTTTGACGGACTTGCCGTCTTTCCTCAGGAATACAAAGTGTGAAAATAAATATTAAAAATTTTATGTTTTCTAATAATAAATTTTTTATTTTATAATATTTATTTTCTCATTTTGTATTCCTGACGAAAGACGGCCAAGTCCGTCAGAAACGTACGTTGAAATAAAACGTTTTAACAACCTTACTTACGCTTATAATGTTGTATTTACTTATAAATCTTAATATATGTTTATATATATTTAGTACAATTATGATAATATTGCTGTATAAAATACAACTAATATCGTGTATAAAATACAACTAAAGTTTATGAATTTTAAGAAATAAATTTTTAGTAAAAAATAATCATAAGAAAATAGATATGCAAAAAACTATTTTTTCCTCTTTTTTCCTAAATGATAATAAATCAACAAATGATAAGATAAAACATCTTACTACATCTTATGCCTCTCCTGCCAAGTTCTACACGCTTCCAAAAGTTCACAAACCGAACATTCCTTTCCGCCCTGTTGTTTCAAACATCGACACTGTTTCGTACAAACTTGCTAAATTTCTTGTTTCGGTTTTCTCCCCTGTTTCTTCTAATTTTTTCACGTGTAAAAATTCTCCCCAGTTTGTCAACAAACTTTCAAATTTTTCCTCCGAAAATTGCACCATTGAATCTTTGGATATCAAATCTATGTTTACTAACATTCCTGTCGCCGGCGCCCTTGATCAACTTAAACAGCGCTTAACCGAATACCATTTCGCGCAACCTGAAACTAACGAATTAATTACATTAACCGCCGCCTGCATAAATTGTACTTATTTTGCATTTTAGGGTAGATATTCTCAACAAACGGACGGCATGGCAATGAGGAATCCACTTTCTCCCATTTTATATGATATATACGTCCACTATTTCGCGATCAAACTCTTCGAAATTATAACCTTCAAATTTTGGACTCGACACCTGGACGATGTATTTATCATTTGGGAAGGTTCACCAGACCAAATTGCGCCTATACTTCCGATTGTCAACTCTGTTGTTAAGCATCTTGAATTCTCACTGGAAGTTGAGATCAACAACTCCCTACTTTTCCTCGACGTTTTTATTAAAAAAGAAGGGCGCCAGTTCACAACTAGTGTTTATCGCAAGTCATTTTTTGTTTCACTCCCGCCTCATGCGAAATCTTGTCATCCACATCAGCACAAAATGGCTGCGTTCTATACGTATGTAAACAGAGCACTAAAAATTTGTTCAGCATCCATAACTCTCTCCCAAGACCTCACCTTCTTGAAATCTGTCGCCGTTAATAGAGGTTACAACCCAAACATCATCACTTTAGCCCTTTCTAAATTTTCTAAACCTTCGTTTCCTACTACGCTTTCAACTCCTCGTGAAATTGAATTCTCTGGTGCTGACGTTTTTCCCTATTTCCCTAAGATTATTGTCGCCGTCGGAACGCCAACTTAAAGATAATTGTTTCCCCATTTAATAAAATTCGTCTCTCCAAGCTCAAAGATATTCTTCCTGCGTTAAAACGCTGGGGAGTGTATCAAATTTTTTGCAGATATAACTTTCCTACATCGGCCAGACGAAACGTGCTTTACAGTTCCAATTAAAAGAGCATTAAAGATACGTCAAAAAGGCCGAATTTAATAAATCCTCCATTGCAGTCCACTGCTGGGACAATAATCATAAATTTAATTTTCATGGCGCCACCATCACTCATTAACTCAAGTCTCCTGCAGAATTGGATTTTTTGGAGGCATTTGTTATTCACAAACACTCCGGAGATATTGTAAATGATCACAGGTCCACTCCATTCTTCAGTCAAGCTTGGAGAAGCCTACTTTCAGGGCTTCAATCATCGCCTACCACCTCACCGGATTCAATGTAGCCAATATAATTAATAAAAATGTATTAGTCGAATTCATCACCGATAGATGGAGCAGCAGTCGATCTTAATCGCAACTTTTTAACTAGAAATGAGATCTAACCGGCAACACAACCCATCCGTGAATTGGTAACACTTTATTGCTTATTTCCGTACCAGACAGAAGTGTATTCCTGACGAGGGAGGGCCAAAGTCAGTGCGAAACGCGTTGAAATTTGTCGAATAAAATTTCTACTACGCTTTTAAACGTTGTTTTTTTTCTATTTGCAATTTAATGCTTTCACGTTGACTTTCACAGTGCATTACTGGGATTACAGCGCCGCCTCCGGCGGCCACCCTTCCCAATGAAACCCTTGCACAATCCTCCTCCTCCTCCTCACAGTGCATTATAATAGAAAAGCAACTTTCCGGAAACAAGTTGGTATTTGCAAACGATTTTTAATGTTCAGAAAATTCCGTTTCAATCTGAATTATGCTAATTGTCATCATGAAAATTATGGTCGAAACTGGAAATTGCCGGAAATACTTACCGATATAATATTAACATATATTAATAGAAAATATTTTAGAAAGCTACAACATATATAGAGGCGTAAAATTCGAACAGACACAAATGAAATCGAAGAAAAAGCATAAATTCGCGCGTTGTAATTGTATTAGGATAGGTAGCAAAGCAATGGTTCTTGCATAATTTCTATTAAAATTATTAGAATGTTTGAAAATCTCTATTTCTCCTTTGTACTATAATCTGGGCCAATTTTTTCTTATTAAAGTTTTGAGCATGAAAAATCTTTTCCTAATATGCAGCTTGTTCCCTGAAAATAGTCCTTTTATTAATTTAAAGTTGTTTAGGTATTTTAGCTTACTATTTATTACTGCATGTGGTTACTAGTAATAAAGCCAAGTCTTTAATTACTTTGATTACATTTTATATAAATTAAACATTGACGGATTGATTGTGGCTCAGACTCTCGTGCGTTTTTTCACATGAAACTGTAATAATTGTGCGTGGAGAATCAAATAAGATCTGATTATTACACAAACCTAAGTTTAAAATTAATATTAAATAGATTGTGGGTGTTTTCCTGACCAAAGCGTACAATTCGAATAGTCACGCTTAATTAATGTGCGCTTATGAGCGCCCAGGTTTGTAGAAAATTTATTTGTACTTCTAACGTTTTCAGCAGTAAACATGCTGTAAAGGACCCTCTCTCTCACAGGATTTTTTTTACCTTCACTATTCTCATATTGCTCACATTTAAATAGCCGTATGTTGGCTACTTGTTTTGATCTGGGAGTGGAAGTAGTCAATATACGGCTATTTAAATATGAGCAATATGAGAATAGTGAAGGTAAAAAAGAAATCCTATGGGGGAGGGTCTTTTACGGCATGTTTACTGCTGAAAACGTTAGAAGTACAAATAAATTTTCTACAAACCTAGGTGCTCATAAGCACACATTAATTAAGCCTGACTATTCCAATCGTCCGCTTTCTTCAGGAAATAAAAAATGTTTCAACGTCTATTCTGAGTGTGATATTATTTTTCCAATAGGTGTTTTCATATATCATTAAGTATACTTGTCAATTTTTTGAACATCTGTTTTATTGCAATGAAGAAATAATTTTTGACACCACATGCAAGCTCAGACTAAAGCTTTTTTTGAAAAGAAGAAAGAGACACTATCCTGGATAGGAGACTAACCGGTGACTCTCCGTGTGAATAGGAGTTCTATAACCGAATCGACCACCTAGACATAGGAATGGTGCTCTTTTTCTTCGTGTTTAAGATTTATAAGATATTATTACTCTTCTCGAAAAAGATCGTTATCCGGAAGATGGGTGGATGGGGAGTGAATGGTCGCAGTATTTTGACCTCCTCGGTTTTGATCATATTTGATCATATTTTATTGAAAAGATCGATAGATGTTTCCGGCGGTGTAGTTCTGGTGATCTAGTGAAACGTTAGTGTTGTTTTGATGCCATGTTTATTGAAAATAATCGAGTTTAAACAAACCGGTAAGGTTTCGAAATTACAATATCCTAGCTGCTGAAACTTCGTTACCGGAGTGAGGTGAGTTTAGATTAAATAGAATTGTTTTTCCTCGTAGTGTTTACTATTAATTGTTAAATTTGTGGCGGAATTTTCCAACCGCTAAAAAAAGGACTCGAAAATATCTTAAAAGGACTTCTTTTTTCACGAAATTTGGAAGTAAATATTAGGGTTTGAAAAATGTAAACAAAAGGCCATTTTGTATGCGTTACTGGTTACTTGAGCCTGACTAGCTTTGCGAGGCCAGGATTTTTGTAATACGGAACTATCACAGAAGACCGCCTTTCTCTCATCACTTATTGGGTAGCGACGGAAGGGAACTTTCCTCCGGCCTGAAAATTTTTGTTGCATTATTGTCGACCAGTCCTTTTCTTGACCTTAGATTGACGAAACTACTTGTAATGAAAGCAGCATTCTGAGCGAAAATGAAAAGAATATCCAGATCGTAGACATGGCCCTTCCCCGGGATCAGAACTTTCCTACTTAGACTGCAGACGGAACCATTGGAGATATAGATAAAATCTCGGGATTAAAAGAAAAAAGTTGTGGGAATTACAAATACTATCAGTATTCACAAAAACTGTGCAAGAGCTTGATTACAGATCATACTTGAACAGAATGTTGAGATCATTCAACTTAAACAAGTGAGAAGTTCTCGGGAACAGGAAAATATAAATAGATTCCCAGTGGAACAAAATTATGCTCAATAAATAAATTAATTTGTTCTAGACATGGTCAATAAAAACTCTTTCCTTCTGAAAGATGTTCGTTCTGAATGTTTAATTCCCAAATTCCTTAACGGTTCTTCCAGGCGGGTGTAATGTTATAGGCCGCCACGTGGTGCACCCAGCGTAACGCAAAATCCATTACAACTTCTGACACTTTCCAGTTATCGCTATTCAACATGAGTAGGAAACAGCCAAATAAATTTCCTGTCAGCATTCATCGATTAAAAGTGATACAGTGGAATGCCAGCGATCTTTCTTATGAGAATCACACACACACAACTAATGGTTACTCTAAATATTAAGGATGTCTATGTCTTCTTCATCACAGAAGCGAACATAACCCAAGCTCATTTGGAAAAACGTTCTTTCCCAGGTTTTCAAGTACAGCTATTACCAAAATCAAGGAGAAATGCCAGCGGTATCCTCGTTGGAGTTAAACAGGATCTGTTTTCTACTTTTAAGATTATTAGTGAACTCGGCAGCAATTGTGCAGCTGAAGTGGTGAAAGAGGATGTTTGGAAAAAGTTCAACCACTTTAAAATTTTTGTCTTCTATAGCACCCCCCAAGGCAACAAACACCAAATTAAATTTTGATAATATTTTTGTCTGTAATAAAACTATTATACTGCGATATTTCAATGCTCATAATTCAAAATGGGGCTATGGTGATAGTAACATTGCTAGCAAAGCTTTGGATCACCTTTTAAATTCAGAAAAAATTGAACTTATCTACAACGTTACAGATACTCCAACTTATCTTCATTATAATGGAACAAGTACCACGCCTGATATAACTTTTACTTCTGAGGACATTGCGGAGAATTTTAATAGGGAAATCCTTTATGACCCAGGTTCGCATCGCCGAACCGTGATATCTCCTTTTGCCATTAACTCAAGACCAGGCAAGTTCTATGCTGACATTAAAAATATGTGGGATTTTAGAAAGGCTGATTGCGAGGACTTCAGTGCTGAAGTAGAAAACAATTTGAATTATATTGACTTTTCTAAATTGAGCAGCACAGATGCTGCATTTTCTCGTTTTTGCCAAGAAATATTAAAAGCTTCTAAGAAATGGATTCCTACACTATTAAAACAGTTTGCACTGTGAGTACAAAAAATATTGTAGCACCACAACAAATCATTTTGTCAAAAATGGTCCCACAAAGCTTCTTTTGTACTGCTGGTGCGGGAAAAGAATTTCTACCAAGAGTACAAATATGTTTTGTATGAGAAATACAAAACATACTTGCACTATTATAACAAACTGCATTTGTTACAAGTGTACAAACGTGTTTTGAATGAGAAATACAAATCATGCTTGTACTCCTGTAACGAACATGTTTTGTTATAGAAGTGCAAGTATAATTTGCATTATAACTACAAATTAAATTAGTGCACATGCAATAAAAGGTGTTTGTTGCAGGGGTACAAGCATGATTTGTATTTCTCATGCAAAACATATTTGTACCCTTGTAACAAAGGCAGTTTGTTATAATAGTACAAGTATGCTTTGTATTACATACAAATATACAGAGTGTAACAAAAAGATCGGGACTGTGGAATATCTCGATAAATGCACTTCGGATCGAAAAATGAAAAAAAGCAGATGTTCATTATTTTCAAAAAAAGCTAT
>QLNU02015003.1:168860980-168871099 GCA_006491805.2 Dysdera silvatica
TGAAAGAACATCGCCGATACGTTGAGAAAGGTGAGGTGCACAAATCATCCATTGCTGTTCACAGCCACGAACACAACCATCGCTTTAACTTTTTTGACGCTCGTATCATCCACCAACCTCATTCACCACTTGAACTGGACTTCGCCGAAGCTTTCTTCATTAACATGTTTCGTGATTCCATTGTGAATGACCACAGCTCAACTCCTTCCTTCAGCTCAGCTTGGCGAAATGTACTCCACCTAACTCCTTCTGATATTAATCCATAGTCCCGCCATAATTGCCACCTCTACTAACAGACAGCCAACTTTTCCACAATTTGGTAATTTCTGGGAAGAGTGGCCGCACTACAAAAACCACGTAGTACTTGACTTCCTACTTTTGGAAGTCAACATTTCACTTAATAACTCAACTCTAGTTACATCCGCGAATCAACCTCGTTTGTTGACGATATTCCACGTGTTCACTCCCGAAGAAGGGCGAACTTTTATCGCCCGAAACGCGTAGCTCGAACTCAATCTTGACATAAATACGCTTCTAAAACGTTGTTTTTTGTGTCTTATTTATATTGCAATGATATGTTGTGTTTAGTCCGATTCTCTCATAATGTTAGTTACAAACACATAAATTAAGTCCTATTCTACCCAGAAATACATTAAAAACATATTCTTTTACTTAATATCTTTTATGTGATCATTACCATTAGAAAGGTGTGATCGAATGTGAATAATTTTCTTTTTTTTTTGCCAAAAGTGCATGTGACTAACATAACACATTCAAATGGAGTGAACTAAATCTTTATTCTAACTCAAAAAAAAGTTCGTTCATTGATGAAATTGATATGATAGAAAAGAAAAAAGAATTGGAACTATTGTTGGAGAATGTCAATGCAATGAAAGGTACCTTTTTCAGATACGAAATTAAATCACCCAGAATTTTTTCCTGGGAGGAGGAAGCGGGGCGGCCATGTTATTTCTTTTCTTTTTATAAAATTGCTGGCGTATTTACATTTAAATGCACTGATATTGAGGGATTTAGCCCGCTTCATGGGTGTGCCTATGCGTATTTACCTTGTTATCGTGTAAATGGATTCTTCCATTTGTCTGCTTAAACCAGTGTTGAACAGCCTGAGGAAATAAAGAATTTTCAATCACACATCCTTCAATTCCTAATCTCAATAACGAACCTATTTTTCAATTATTGAGAATCTATTTATGGATTCCACGAAGATGCATGGGATGCGAAATCTTGCCTATCCAACATTTTACGTCATGGCGGCACCGTGCATAAATACAAACTACAGTAGCCAGTTAAATTATTTATTTCAATATGTGGGGTAATATTATACCACCACACTGTACATGCCAGCTATTGAGGTGACCTTGCTAAGCGGACGAACACAGGAAACACAAGATGAGCAATAACAAAATTTTTATTTTTAACGAAACATGCTAATAGCACTGAAAATACGCAACGTAACAGAAATTACAACGCGGGCACAGGCAGCGTTGTTCACTGAATGAGAAGCGAAAAGCAAGTATTTTAAAAGCAGTTTGCATGCCGCGAACTTGGCATTGCGCAAGGCCAGCTGCGCCAAGTCTCTTGCCTTCATGCGTCAGTACTACATCGAAATCTCTATCGATGTCAAGCAAAATAGTCCTCTGCTACATATTTTTCAATTATTTTTTAATTTTGAAATATTTAAAAAAATTTATTTAAACATTTTCAATTATGTTTTGAAAATCTATTGTTCAATTATTAAGAATTTATTTTTTAATCTATTAATCAATTCCTAATCTCAACAAAGAATTATTTTAGATGATCTGTTCATTCGAACAATTTTTATTAAGTGCCGTCTTGTGACAAAATCCCTCTTTTTGGAACTAAAAATAGCAAAATCTCCAAATTCCTATGCCGCTGGTAACATTATTAATAATAAGTAATTTCTTAATTTTCATAACCACGTGTACTTTAGGATTGAATAAAATACTACAAGATTTTTGCTGATTGTTTTAATGGGAGGCGGCGTCATCTTTGGGGATGGGCCACAAGTTATTGCAGTGAGTAGGCGCCGTCCATTGCAGCCTTGACTAGATAACACCCTGATACATGTAAACCTATAATAAAATTCCATTTGCATTCCTACACTTACCTTAATACCGTTTGCGATATTCTGAAATTAAACGCATATTCGAAGGTTATGTTAGTCACAAGCAAGTTTTGTTAAAACTTCATTCGACTGCATTATAATTGAAATGAATGTCAAAATTGAACTTAATATAACAATAACCTTTCATATAAATATTATCAGATAAAAATAACTGTTTTATTGTTTCAGAGAATAATGACTATGAAAGTTAATACAAAATTCTAGTGTTGCAAATCTGTTATATTAGTCACATCGATTAAATCGAAATGCTCTCCGAATGTCCAAATAAACAATTTACAAATATTATTTTTGTATTTATTTGCATAAAACCATCTGCCCAAAGAAGAATAACATCCTGTTTAAGGTATTATGACAAAAATAAAGTTAGCACATTTAAAGGACATTAAAAAACCTGTTGCGTTAGTCACAATGGAATTATCTTGTTAGAACATTTCTTTTTCTGTACTACAAATGTTTTTTTTTTACCGTACTACTACCTTTATTAACATAAACCACAAGTTGTTTTATTTTAGTAGTAAAGCATTCCTTTGAATAAAATCATTCTTAGTAATGTATAATGCATATAATCCAATCATCATAGACTACATAATTATTAATTAATCATTGGCGCAACTAGGCAGGAGCCGCGGTGGCCTGGCTCCACACAGAAAGCTAGCTGCCCCCAGAAATTTCCCAATATTGGTTTTTTATTTATCCATTAAAATAAAGGAAAATTTTAAATAATGTATTAATATTTGAAGGAACGTATATATATATATATATATACCCAGTTAAAACATGGCTGCTGGGTGAATGCTGGTCGGATTCTGCAGTATTTGCACATCCTTGCTCGCTTTCATTTCCGAGAGAAAGCGTCATTCCCCCCCACCTGGAGCGCACCCCTGGTTACGTGCCTGGCATGAGCCAATAGGCGTCTTCGATTCTCAGATAGAATGGGCCATGCGCCCCCTCCCGGAATAATCACTCAGTTACGCCAATGTAATTTATATGTAAATGTGCACAGCGTCAACAGAAAAAAGATCATCTCTTGAATGTCTGAACCTAGAAATGCCAAATTTGGACCAAAATGTTCATCTTTGGTAGCTGCATCTGTTTATGTAATAAAAACATGCGATGCCACAGTTACCCCAAACACACGTTAACTTTGGCAGGTCAGTTTTTATTTCTTTTTCTTATGGAAAAAATATCGTAGAATTCTTTTATCACACTCTATCATATACTACACAACAAGGCTGAAATAACGCAGCAATTTTAAATTTCTTGGAAGCAACTATTTAGTTGTAAAAGTCGATTAAAGAAAAAAAAAACTGCCACTGTTACCCCATTCTACGGTAATCTTATCAAGCCACTGTCATGATGTTTAATTTCAAGAAAGAAAGTTACGAGTGATATAAAGGAATTGGTTAAACTGAACTCACTTTACTGTAAGGCAGTTTCACGGAAAAGTTAACTTCGGCGCCCAACTCCCCTTTTCAGATATTTCCTACTCCACTCATTGGTTGAGAATGATATACCGAAACGAGAACCAAAACCACACTATAGAGAGCTGGAAATTCTCTTCCGAAAACAAACGTAAAAGCAACGGATGGGAAAAAATTCCCTTCGAAACACAAAATCAGCAATAAATTTTTTTTAACTTCTTTAGAATGAACTATCGATCAGACGCGAGGGTAAACCGTAAACGAAAACAAGTATTAAAAAGACGAAAACAAGTATTCAAAAGACGAAAGCGATAATGGCTGCCGCATTTGCGCAATGATGAATTATGCACAAGCCCAACTCGCGACAAATTTAAATTGTCCCACGGGTACAAACTATTTTGTACCCGTGGGACAAAATAATTTGTACACGGTGCTGTACAAAAAAATATTTGTAGTGCGGTGTACAAACTCTTTTAAGAGTGTAGAGGTAAACAATTCAAATACGAGCCTTTTTGGTCTTCCTCACTTGATCTTTTGAAACGGCAAAGTATTTCAACTCTCAATTTAGCTGAATACACGAAGAGAGTACGGGTTGTTCAGGAGTAGAAAGAATCAGTAGGCAAGCTGAGAAAAGCCATCTGTAAGGCAAAGAGGGACTGTTTTGATAATTTCGTTAGAAATATTGATTATCGTAAAGACAGTAAAAAAGTTTTAAAATTTGTTAACAAACATCGTAAAGGAGGCTCTAATAAAGCTATACAGCCCTTTGTTATCAATGGTAAAGAAATTATGGATGATAGAGACATAGCTAATGCCTTTGTGTCCTTTTATTCCAAATCATAGCGCCTTAGCGTAAAGCAAAAAATCTACAAAAGCAAATTAAAATTGTTTTGAGTGATTTGCCCAAGGTGTCGCAACTGGACCACACGAGCTTTAAATCAGACTTTAGTATGCAGGAACTAAAAGAGACAATTCGCCGTCTTGATAAAGGCAAAAGTCCGGGCCAAGATTTTATTCACGGAGAATTCTTAATGAATTTGGGTTCAAAATGTACTCATATTCTCCTTGATTTGTTTAACAGAAGTTGGAATACAACTGTCCCAGCCATGTGGAAAAAAGCTACTATTATTTCAATTTTAAAGAAAGGAAAGCTTCCTAATAACTTAGATAGCTATAGACCAATGTCGTTGACAAGCGTCCTGGTCAAGACTTTGGAGCGAATAGTTTCCTGGCTTGAATGGTTTTAGAAAGTGAATACCGGCACAAGCTGGTTTTAGACAGCATCAGTTCAACGTCCAGCAAGTGGCTCATAAGCCAAGAAACTAAGGATTTTTTGGACATGCAAAGATCCGTTTTGTCTGTTTTTGTTGCCTTTAAATCAGCTTATGACGAAATATGGCGTATGAGGCTTATCCAAAAATTAACAAACATCGAAGTTGCTGGTAAAATACTTTCTTGGATTAAGAACCTAATTACCCAAACGTTTTGTTCGGTAAGGTATGATAAAACGTCTTCAATATTCAAACAAACTGAAATTGGATTAGCACAGGGATCTGTCATCAGCCCTATTCTCTTTAATATATTCATTAATGATCTCCTTAAGATTTTATCTCATGATGGTCAAGTAAACACCGCATTGTTTGCAGATGGTCTCGCAATGTGGACAGATGCTTCCAAAAAGCACCAGGATAACCTCAACAGCATCTTAATAAAGCCCTGTTTGTCCTTCAAACGGTGCGAAGAGAATGGCATGACAGTAAACCAGGATAAAACGATTTGCCAAGTGTTCACGCTTAACAGTCAAAACTTTTGTCCTAAGTTACAATACGAAGGCTCCGATATTCGATACATAGATTGCACAATCTACCTGGGATGTGTATTGGACTCCCATCTGACCTGGAAGGATCATGGGAAAAAAGTAAAGAACAGAGCAGAAAAGAGAATGCCCATATTAAAAAGGCTGGCTGGTGCCACTTGGGGATGCGCTCGGAGTGCTCTGACTACAACTTATAAGATGTTTATAAAACCAGCTATTAGTTATTGTAATGGAATCCTGGTTTCGGCCGCGCATTGCATAATACAAGAACTTCAGCTTTTAGAGCATCAGGCGCTGCGGTTCATCACTGGAGCAGTTAGAACCACCCCTATTGCTGCCAGGCAACTTCTTGTGGGCATTGTTCCCATCAAAAATGTAATAAAAAAAACAAACAATGCCGTTACATTGTTTGAGAAATTGAGAAGACTTCCTAATAATAATTACTGGAGAGACTACGATGATAACCGCATTAGAAATTTAAAAACACAGTCCGGTTTTATACAATCTGGTGACAGAATTGCAGATGAGCTAAATCTAAATCACAATTTTTCGGTTATCGAAGGCCCTGTTTGCCCTCTTGACTATATTGTTGCTGATATTAATTTGGACTTAGTTAGTCATAGAGATCGATAATAAACGGATGCCTTGCTCACAGATCCATGCTATTGCGCTGGAAACTATCCACAGAAGATACCTTGAGGAAAATTGGCTTCACGTCTATACGGACTGATCTCTGTTTGATAAGGCTTGTGGTGGTGCTGCTGGAGTTTTCTGTAATCTTTTCTCATTTTATATTCCTGTAGGATTTTTACTTATCTCTTTGATAGCGAAGTTGAAGCTATATTTATCACACTTAATCAACTCCTTTTCCGCAAGAACGCCTTCAATAATGCTGTCATTCTCTCCGATTTTAAAGCAGCACTTGAAGCTATTTCCAACAATAAAAAACACTTTTGCAACCGCACTTATGGCTGTAGGTTCATATTGAAAGATTTGAAGGATAAGATTGACTTACAGTGGGTCCCTGCATATATTGGGTTGGAAGGAAACGAAATTGCTGATCAGCAGGCCAAGAAAGGCACACCTATCCTGCAGAGACCACAAGGGATCATGACATTTCACTCATCGAAACTATTTATACGTCACTATTTTAGTAAAAGCAATGACCTGAAGGTTTCAAATAAGGCTTTAAATAAACTCTGGGACGTTCTAATAAATTCTAAATCACTTATTCCGGATACTCCCAGAACTGCCGCCGTTGCAAAATTTCGCATGTTAACTGGACATGACTGTCTACAGGCATATCTTTTCAGCTTTGGCCTTTCTGATAGCAAGCTGTGCAACAGCAACCAACCAATGATATCGGATCATCTTAACGTGCGCAGTGTACTAAAAACTTCTCAAGATATTGTTAGCAAATATTAGAAAGCTCGAAGGTTAAGGACTAAATAGTCAAACGCCTGGCATTTGTAATACATAAATTATTACCCTTCTCAAGGTTAATACAGTTGTCAACTGGCAATCATTCGGCAATTGTGTAACCCCTGAGAAGGGTAATAATATCTTGAAAACCTTCAATGAGAAAGATATTTCCCCAAAGGGTGAACGTGCATGTGGATCGATGTTTCCCTGCTTAAGTACTTCTTTTTTCCCCAACAACAACACATTAATGCCTTGTTCGTGTGTGCTATGGTATTAAGATTGTGCAAGAAAAATTTTATGGTATGATGATCATTTCAAACAAAAACCTAAATACTCACATTTTATGGCCAATTATGGACGCAAGAGGACAAAGCGTCATTTGTAAACAAAACCTAGAAAATCTTCAATATATGTGACCATATCTTTTAGTTACAGAAAACGTATTGAACACGTAACAAAGCAAAGATTGAAAATCATACACCGAGATGTTCTGGAATGTTACAAAAAGGTGAGGAAAAACGTAACAAAAATGAAATTGGAACGGAACAAATGACCAAGATTTATGGATTTACATGTAATTGCCTGTATTTACGTCATTATTTTTTTAAATAGAACTTTAGGCTAAGTTTTCAGTTTTTGTTTTATTTTTGTATAAAGAAAACTTTTAAATTTTCTGAAAAAAATTACGAATACTTGATTTTAAAAACTTTAACAAAATCCTTAAAAATTGTCTGATGTTACATTAAATGATGCTTTAGTTGTTAATTCTATTTTTAATATATTTTCACTTACTTTGCAGGTATAATTAAACCCTTTTTCATTTTCATTTATTGTCTTTATTTTTCAGTCGATATTTATAATTTATTGCCTTTTTCCGTTACAGTTAACTTCCATTAATTACTACTTTTGATCTTTAATTAAATTTGCAGTTTTTCTTATAATTAATTGCGGATAATTAATATGAAATTAATTAATGAATTTTTAAGGTAAGGTTTAATTGTATTTTGTATAGATTCATTGAAGCACTGAAAAAGAAAATACGATGATTTTTCAAGTTATCGCGCAGTTATTTTGATGGTGATACTCTTCTTTACGTTCTTCTGTATTTATGTAAAAAGAAATTATATAAATCGATAGAATCATCTTTATCAGGATTGTAATTTATTTGCTATGAACGGCAATATAAACGTTTTATCTCATAATTTATTGACGATAAGCAACTCGAACCTGAAGTTATTCGATAAATAAAGTGAAATCAAATCAATATTAAATAAGTTTCGAATTTTTCTTGGAATTTTATTTCCACGTATTAATGAAAATTATTTTTTTTTTTACGTTTCTGGTTCTCAAATAACCTTTCGCGTTTTGACGAAAGAGTAATATTGTTCTACTAAAAGGCAGCATCATTCGTTATCTGAAAAATGTGAATTACGAATAAATTAGTTATTTTAAATATTGGCCAGAAAAATAGTAATTTTCGGAGTTGTCACAAGAAATTCTCGATGTCATTTCAGGAACGAAGTCTTGCAAACGCACACAGGAGAAACTTCGGCTTAATTTATTCATAGTCAATTTACGAAGCTTTCGATTTTAAAAATTCTTATAGCTTTCTTTTATTTCTGGAGGGTTTCGCATTTATTTCGAAATGCACACAATGCTTGTGTTCGAATCGGCTAGACTTCAATTAACGATTGCAACAAACGGTTGATAATTCTGAGATTCATCAGAACAATAATGGAACAGTATATTAGCAGCATTTTTATCGCTGCCGCCTTATTTTAAAAATTTCAAAGGATATGTTAGAAATAACCATTTGATTATACATGAAGATTCTTAGTTCGTTAAGCGGGCACATACCCCTTAAGTGTTACGAAATGCCTTCTGATAGGCTGAAGTTCAACATTCTATAACTTTTAAAATAACACATATCCAAAAATAAAAATTTGCACATAGGATTATTGTATTATGAGCTTACTAAAATCATTAACAAAATGTATTTTTGTATTGCTATTTTTTTATAATAAATCAAAATATTATACTAGATTTTGCTCGTTAAAATTTTTAATACCATTTTGCGCGCATAATATAATTGGTTGTTATTATCTAATTACCAAAAGTAATGTGCTAAATGATAAATAATGAGTATAGCATTCAACTAACGAAAAATCTTAAGAAAATAATGATACTTAATATTTTTTAAAACAATAAAAAATAAAACTTTTAAAATTTGCCATTTTTTCAATATTAAAATGCATCTAGATAAAAATATTATTACTTAATCTCTTATCTTTTTCGTCATTTTATTAATTATGCATGGCTACAAGAGTGTGCTAATTTTTATTATACTAGTGTAAAAAGTTTTTTAAATATCTTGCGCGCAAGGATAAAATTTACTGTTTTGAGAAAAACGCGTTTAAAGAAAAATATTTGTCAACATTGGAGTTATTATCTATTTGCATCAACCTACCTTCATAAACTTGTTTAGAATACAACAAACGAGTATGTAGAACCTTCCTTGGATGTTATAGTTTTAAGTTTTTGCAACTTCTGTTAGCTTTCCACCTAATTATAAGTTTTCGCAGCGGTCTTGGAGCGGCGATCCAAATACGATATTTGTTTTTTGTCCATTATTTTTTTAATATATATAAAAATGTTTAATTTCTTGCAATTTTTACCATGTATTATCACAAGAGCATGACAAATTTCATTACAGCAGCACAAATGAAGTTGTAAATATCTTGGGCACAAGGGTGAAATATACAGTCTTGAGAGAAACACGTAGGGAGCACATATCCCTGGCCTCAAAAATGTCCCAAAACAGCCCAGATTTCAACAATTTATATTAAAATAACACAAACTCAGGTATCAAAAATTGCATGCAACATCATTATACAGTTTCCCTTCATAAAATGCTAGCAAAATATATCTGTTGTCATTTGTTTTAAATCAATGACAACGTCATCACCTATTCATCAATTCAAAATGCTATATTAATTCCTTGCGCGCATGATAAAATTGATTGTTGTTGCTAAAAACTAAAAGCAAAGTTTTTTATTACAAACCTGTTTTGATGAAGCTTCTTCAAAAAGCACCAGACAAGTATGAGGGTCCTTCGGCATGCTTCACAGCTTCAGCTGCACCTAATTTTTGGCGTCTTTTCACTTGATGTCGGCATTTTGTGACATTGGTTGCACGACATAGGGAGTGTGAAATTCGTCGTCCATCAGCTTTTATTAAAATACAACTTGCCTGCACTCCAGGTTGGATGTCAAAAGCCTTCATAGTGTGGAGAC
>QLNU02015003.1:168871199-168921665 GCA_006491805.2 Dysdera silvatica
TTGTTTCATTTTCCTTAGCCTGGCTCCCATGCGCTTCTGAATGTGACCAACACATTCAATTTTTTTAATGTCTACATCATCGTATGGCTGTAAATTCCTTATGGATAAAAATGTTTTTGAATCCCCGTCTCCTATATATCCACTGTATTTAACATCTCTTAGTGCCCCTGATCGTTCAAATATACGGCACATGCCTACCGCCTCCATACTTCCCGATGAACCCGTATGGTTCCTCAAACATTCAAGTTCGTGTAAGGCCTTCCATTTATCGAAGTTTGGACCACGTCGAATACCTTTATATGCATCACACCCCTTGCAAAAAGTTGACATTACTTCTTTATCGATAACTTTCACACACTGTTCACCAATAACAGTACACACACCTACCAAAGACATATACCCTTTGGTTTTCCAGGTACCGTCCCCACTAATGATGATGTTCGATGACCCTGTAAGTAGTGCCTCATCTTCCGCAGCCTTCTTCATGGATTTTGTGGCAACTTTCGAGGTGGCTAATTCAAGGTGTTTGATTTGTCGATTATACGACCCTTCTGCATTTGGCTGTGGCAAATCCATTACAGCACAAAACATATTCATCCCCGACAATCCCTGACCCAGACATCTCATGGAATATAAAAACCGACGGTTTATTTCTGCAACAGCATTCTTCGGGCCAATAAATTTACTGCTGAGAAAAGAACCGATTTGTCCACAGCTTGAGCAATTCAAAATAAATTTAGATGCTAGTCCACTGGTAATTAATTCACTGATGGTAATGCTGCAACCACATACCTTGCAAGAAAGGAGTTGTTCCAGGGCCTCAAACATCAGACCCTTATCCAATATTCGGTACCCTTCAAAAGTTTGATCTACAGGAGAATCTTCTTCAAAGCACAGCTTTAATTTTTTGCTCGATGTGCTTTCGTCCAGCATTTTATGATTTCGTGTATGTACATTTCCGGTAAATTTTCTTTTTTTGGCCGTGTTCCGGATGCACGTTTTTTAGTGGGAATAACATTCGCCATAACACTGATAATATATAGAGTAAAAGAAACGACAAAATATAAATATATGTATTAAAAAAGAAAGAAAATAGGATTTCAAAACCTGGATCGCAAAAACGAGGTCAAAAAACCAAACGTGGAACAAGCAGCAGGCAATCGCAAAAACGTGGTTTGTTTTAGGGAACACTGGTTTGTTTACAAACATAAAGTGCGTAGAGTAGTTTACTTCATTTGTCCTGCATCTGTTGATAAAATAAGAAAGTATGTATGTAGACACGTCTCCTACAATGCGCATAAAATTCTTAAACGAATACATGAATACGAAAACATCGAAACTAAATGTAAACAAACTCTGCGTCCCTTTAAAATGATATCCTTGAAGATTCAGTACTCTTTAGATTTTTTTTCGTAATTCAACTTCTAATGTAGATATTTTTAAACGGTTGGTCTTAAAATGGTCAGAAATATTTTGGCTTTCTTATAAAAAAAAAATAAAAAAAGGTAAATTTTTGAAACTTTATGGGCTATGTGCCCCCTTAATTATAATACGATACAGTTTCTCACAAACTCGCCCAATGGTACAGAACGACACATGCTCCCCAACAGTTCGGTAAATATTACACAATTGTCTGGTTCATCTGCGAGAACTGTGCGTATTTAGTAATTTCATTACATATTTAAAAGAATAATTTTATAATAAAAAAGTTCTGTTATTCGAAACAGCTTTTATTTTTCAGTAAGTCTCTCTTAATTATATCTGAGCAAGGTACTTATTATTGCGTTTCAATTAAATCTGTTTCAGAAAACGTTTTACATCTGAATATTTTTTTTTATTTTAGTATTATACTTCACTAACTCAGCACGATACATCACAGTCTTTCTAAGAAATGTTCATAGTACGCAATTTTACTTTTTTGGAATTTTTAGTGAGAATACGCGTATTTTAAGAATTAGTACTTGTGTGTATGAAAAGCATAAATTAAAAATTAACAAACATGAGTCGTAGCGGTAATGATATGGATAATATTCGGTGCGATAGCTGAAGTTGCAGAGAAATTGTTTAGCCTCACTATACAATTTTGTATTCAAAATCCACACTAATTTATATCATTGGCAGACCAAAATTTTGTTATAAAGGATTTTAAAAATGAGAGCTTTTAAGTTTAAGCGCTTGTAGAAGTTTGGTTAATTTGGAAAATGTGTGAACTTTGCTCCAGGATAAAATAAGTATATTTTGATTGCATTAGTAAAATAATTCTTTACTGGAGCTCCAAGTTTTGTGCCTTCCATGCTTGCATTACAGGTAGCCTTACACGATACAAGTAGTTTAATGGAATCTCGAAACTACAATCCAATTATACAAATGCACAAGCTCACTGTGATCGAACGTAGCAATATAAGCTTAAGACCTAAGCTTGTAATCGCCGAGATGCTGAGGTGCGCGTCTTTTTTTTTTTGTATTTTAAATGAAAATTTTCTTCATGAAACAAAATATATATTTTACAATAAAATTCGATCACGTGCTATTTTTGAGATGCTAATTTACCATAAACAAATATGTCTGCATTAAGTTACCGAAGTTTGGCGATTTTGTTTAGTTTCGTGGTTTTGCTAATTGATGCCGCGGGAGTTAATTTTCGAGAGACTGAGGCGACTGCTAAAAACGAGGTCTACAGTAACCGAAACGGAACCAAATAAACAACAAAAGTTTCATTGATCAGCGGCCAAATTGGTTTTGTCTCGTCCTATATCATGTCCCGAACTTGTTCGACCCTGAGGGGTTAGAGCTTCGTTTTTCCTCTTCCCTCCCCATTGAAAGCAATCACTCGCATTAGGACATCCTTAAATACTCCCCGTGCCGTTCTTTTGGTCTAGCCATAATTGCGGGATAGAACGTGATCTGGTTGCCTTGTGGCTCTTAAGTAGGTTCCTCCCGACTCATTTACCGAATTAACCTGATCCCTTTTCACCTGGCGTCTTCGCCTTTTCCTTTTCTTCGCCCCGCTTGGTCTGAATTAAGTCTTAATCAATAGGGTTTAGCTGCAAGCCGAAAGAAGACGCCACAAAGCGGCGTTTCCGCGGAAGTTGAAAAGTTTGTTGTTGTTGATAGTTCTTCTGCGATGGCTTCCCCCTTTCTTTCGGATGGTTCTTGTTGGCCTTTGTATCGGTTTGCTCGTTTAATTGCGCTGTTTTCGTGATGAAGGAGAAGAAGAAGAAACTTGCCCTATAATTCACCGAACCCAGGAATTGTATCTACACTAAGGTTCCGATAGGCAAAAGCAACCGTTATGGTCTGGTCTTAAGCACGTACTTGCTGAATATGAACCTTAGGCAGGGAGGAGATATTTTCATGATATCGTCAATAGTTCTGAGATAAATTTGAAAGATTATTTAACGGCAGTGTTATCTTTTCAATAAAACTTCTTGAAAGGATAGATTCCTATTATTTTTTTATCATCTTTGCTATTTTTAATGATCAACTCATGCTGCTTCATTACTATTGGGTAAATTTTTTAGATTTCTCCCGATTTTATTGTTTGTCTTATTTTTTCCTCAGCTGCGGTGATATTATGGATTTCAGAGACATTGTTACCACACTTGTTGTCTATGATACTTTTTATCCGGAGATTGATTAATGACTGCACGTTACTTTCATTGTCTTTGACACGTATATAAAATACTGACCCCCAGCGACAAGATACCGCCTTCTATTTTCTTCCGTTTTTCAACGTGACCATCAGAAGTTATTTTGCGTCTATTACCAGTTGTAATTACAATACAATACAGTACAATACAATATAAATTTTATTTTAATGCTAAATTTACATTTTAGTGCACGGAGGAAGTATAGCAAAACAAAAACAAGTATTATTATTCTAGTTCCCGTTATGGCCAGTATGACCATTATATTTTTGTTTTTCTACTAAGTAAATTCTTAATTTCCTTTTAAACTCTTTCTCTTAAACGATTTTTTATATGGTCTGGTAATTTAATCCATTTATCAATTCCATAATAATTTATATATTTTCCCCACATTTGTTCTTATTTTTTCCGTTTTTAAAATGTTACCTGATCTTGTATTTCTTGTATTTGAATTTTTCTAGGTATTTATAGTTTCATATTTACCTGTTGTAATTTTTAAATATATCATTATTCATATTTTATATGTGCGTATTTCTTCTATATTCACTATATTATTTTCTAGTTTTATTTGTTTTATACTTTTGTTAGTTTTGTATCCTATTCTTTTTAATAATCTATCAATTATTGATTGTAATTTTTTTAGATTAACCTTGTTTACCCTACTCCACACACTATTTCCATAAATTATGTGACTATGTATCAATAAATAGTATAGCGTTATTTTACAGTAGTAAGGTATTAAGTCATTTAACCTTGTAAGCCTTTTTTCTTATGTTTTTACAAATTTCCTATTTTATACAGGGTGGTCCTGAATTCTACCGACAAAATAAGAGGGGGTGTTGGGGACGCCAAAAAAGGCATACTTGCCCATATCCCCGTGTCCGCAAAGGGGCCGGTTTGGCTGTAGAGCGTAACTACTGTTTACGTCCATGTCTTTGCTACGTAGCCAATTACATGAATTAAATACAATTTTTAACACATAATTTAAGTCGTTGAACTAATAACGCAGTAGACCCAAAGAAATCTGGAATTCCGTTTTCTGATTTTGATCTGTGTTACTGTGTAGTGAAAATAAGCCTAAAAATGCCTTTTTTTTTAACACACTAGAAAGAGTTGGGAACTGCCAAGTATGTGTAACAGGTGAAGAACATCAAAATAAGCATTTTTTGTTCAGTGAATTTTTTTCCAAAAATTAGCCGTCCGGGCACTGCAGCGAATTTACTGTTTGTATCCACCACATTCAAGGTTTCACAAATGGCTACAATGCACCATTTCAAGAATTTTTAAAATTATTTAATGTCAACGGACGCCAGTCTCCCTCTCTCTTTCTGGCGACTTTCTAAAATCACTTAAATCCATCAGAATTATATGTGTAGGTCGCAACTGAAGCGGCAGCTTAGATAATTAAACCTAAAAATCGAATAATTTAAAATACAATCGGGTCTCGTTAACATGAACACCAAGGGCGTCAAAGAATTTATTCGTGTTAACAGCATTTCTCTTTCTCCGAAAAGGATGGAAGATAATTATTAAGATACTTAGTCCATCCCTAGTTATATCCCTAGTTATAGTATATTTTATCATTACTATACCATATATATATACTTTATAACGAAAATAAAAATAGTAAGTAATAAAAATAAAAGTAGCACGGAATTACCTTTAATGTTCATATTATGCGCAGTAGGTGGTTTAAAAACTCTTATTTTATACCATATCTACTATTTTACTATTGTACTATTCTATTATTTCACTATTGTGCTATTTTACAGAGTGAGACAAACTATTTTAAACTGAAACTACCCTTTGCTGGAAATGCTATGTTATACCATTTCGGGATATAGAACAAATAATCCGCTGGATATCAATTTCTTCTTGTATCGTCGGCAAAATTTAATGGCAATTTTCTTACAATACAGATTTTCATCTGGAGATTCCATAATATTCTTAATCAGTCCTTTCCTCACTGAATATATAAATATTTCTAACATATATTCATGCGTTCTTTTTGTTTTCATTGATGCTATTTAAAAATTCAACTGTAGTGATTTTTCTCTCTACTGTAAGTACTCAAGTCCTTTGATGAATCAATAGCAATCTAAGCTTCTTTAATTAATAGCTGCTAATATATAAATAGCAATTAATCAATAGCGGCTAAGAGAACCTAAAGCACGGCAAAAACATCATCTAGAGTAATCACTAGAAACCGAAATAACTAATTGAGGCGAAGTAATAAATAAAGGTAATGGCGTTCAGACCACTTATAGCAGGTAATGGTGTAAGTTATTACTGCATTACCATTACTTTTCTGCTTACAAGGAGGAATTTATATCTTGCTGATTCAGCTTTATTGCAATTCACTTGGGAAAGTGCAGTAGTAATTTTGTTAAACATCACAAAAGTATAAGTTTTTTATTGACCAGCTTTTGACAAGCCAATTTTTATCTGCAGTAATTTATCAGTACTTTCATAGAAGTCATAAAAATTAAATTTCGAACTCTTATTTGTAGCCATATATAGTAGTACATAAATATTGGCGTACGCAGGTGGTGTTGATGGGGTTGTAACCCCCCATTGCAATGAAATTTTGTATATTTAACATAGGAATATGTGAGTTGAGGTCTTGTAACTCTCCCATTGAGCCTATAACCCCTATGCGTACGCCTATGTACATAAGTAACACTGCTTCAAAGCAAATATGTTGTTAAACGTGTGATGCATATTTCAACATTAAATTCATCTATAGTGCTAAAATATACTTTTTTTTTATGAAATGTAAATATTTCAGCAACTATAGATATTCAAGATTTTTTAAAGAGTGGTTTTGTTTCTCTTAGAAAAATTGTATTAAGTAAAAAATAATGTTTATATATTTAATAAATCGTAATAACTCATCTGCAAAGAACGCTTACTCAGAGATCTCATAAAGATCGCACTGCTCACTGTAGTCCGGGGTTTGGTTCCCTAGGCCTTAAGAGGTTCGGATTCCTCGTAGAGAGGTTCGGATTCCTCGGAAAACAGTAGGTCCCGGCGCAGCATGACCATTGTAGTCTTTGAGCCGTAAAACCACAAAACAAACAAACAAACAAGAAATATCTCTTCATGTATTATATCCAAAGATAACATAAAACAATTGATAGATTGTCGGAAATCAGTATTTACCAGTGAGTATTTATTGAATTATATGACTACCTATGCAATATCTTGCTGACTCCTTTCCTCGTAACATGGCATTTACTCTGTGCATTGTCAATTCCTTCAGGTGCATGTGAACTGTTGCAGGCATCAGCAACTAAATTTCTTTCATTGTGGGAAATTAATTCTAAATAATTCTAGATGTAATATTTATATCAGGAGTAACTTAGCATAAATTGCTCATACTGTGATGATATGTAATCTAGAAACAGAACTGTCGGGTCTTTACAACTGCATAATGTTTAATTAACTTTAAAGATTGTGTAATTTTGAGGACTTTTCAAGCAGTTTCACGTGTGTATTGTATTTTGTCAAATCGTTTCTGTGCTAGATAAATCTGATAACATGAGACACAATTTTTTTGGAAGGTACTACTGCCATGCAAGTATAACCACAAATTGTAGACATGCACATTTAGCATTTAGCCAACCATACGAAATAGCAGTTGGGGTTGATATGTGTCTCAGTACGCGCCCATGATTCCATTTTATAACTAAATACGTTTTATATCACTCAACTGCGCCAATGTTGTAAAGAGTTGATGCCATTTAAAATAAATCCAAAACATAGGCAAACATAGACATGATTAGCAACGAAACATTGTACGAAAAGTACATATATTGGCACAATATAACTTATTCTTCGTTTTTATTAATCAATTTTCATACTATTGGCGCATATATATTGAAGAACTCCCGTCGACAGATAATGGGGCGTCTGTTGTTGTAACCCATTTTTGCAATAGTGGGGTTCAAAGCCATGTTAAGAGCGAATCCATAAAATTTTTCGTTCGTGGGAAGGGAAGCACGTGTCCGTGTTATTGCGCCGTAAAAATCAGAAACATATAATAAGTATATAGATAGAACTTTACAAAATTAGTCTCTTTTTTTTGCATGCAGGTAATAGTTATCATGGAATTTAATTTTGGGAAAGAGCTTAAAATATTTTTTAAGGCTGACATATTTTCTGGAAAATTATTATGACCATATGTACTACTTTCTGACACATTTAATATGTAGATACATTCAAGAAGAAATTGGGCTTATATATATAAATAGCTTTGAAACCTCAATTACGAACAAGAGGAGGGTTGCGCTTAAAGAGAGACAATGCTATAGGATTATATTTCGATTGAAGAACTCCCCAAACGTTGAAAGAAATTACAATAGATAAAGTTCCATTCAGTAAGTGAAAATCTCTCCCAACTCTGTGTTTCAAAGAGTATTCTTTCTGCTAGAATATGGTAGATGTCGTTGTAAATAAATAAGTAAACATTAGTTGACATTTTTAAAACGAATTGTGAAATATCTTTTATCTCTTAGTCTGTACTAATATTTACTAATGAAGAGTAAACATACTAAATAACCACAAAAACATGGGAATTTGGAGGAAAAGTTTTCATACGAAGACACCGACTAAAATTTCAAATTCACGTAAGGGGTTAATGTAAAATTAATTCCTTCTATTATTAACGGATTTAATATTTTTGTACTGATATTTTGATTTACTTAATTTTTCAACATGTTTGTACAATCTTGTCCCAGAGGACTGGGAAAAGTGAAAAGCGATATAGTCCAAATATACATTGAAGCGACAAACAATAGTGATAAAAAGATTCTTGGTTTCGCTCCATGAATAAAAAAGACGAAAGGAACGACAACTGGGAAAACCAATTTGACGATGTCGATTAAATATCTCGAAATTATTTATCTCTGTTGACTTATTCCGAAATTTTATTTCTAAACCATAAAAATACAAACTACCATTGCTAGCTGAACAATGGCTCTAGTAGAACTTGAAAATTAGCATTTTAAATTTGAGCGTAAACAGTGGGTATTTAAAGGAATTGTTTAGAACCTTGAACGATAATTTTCTAAACAGTTTCATTAAACATAGTCATTATTTTATTATGTTGAAATATTTAATGCATACTATATATTTACTTATAACCTGTGATGATCATTATAGAAATCCCTTTATTAGGCGCTAGTATTTTAAAGTTCTGTTAGTAGTATATATTTTTGTATATACGTTATGCAAGGGTGGATCCAGTATGTTATTACGGGGACAGTTTCGACGAACCCAGCCAGAAAATTTTTAGTTTTGGACTGTTAAATAGTTTAGGTAAATGTTGTTATATTACTAGCCTTCCTTTATCTTCACCAAAATATTTAATTTAAGACAATGAATTAAAGATGGTCTTTTCTTTAATTAAACTATATGGTTTAAGGCATATTATAGTCAAGTATGACAGAAGGATAACCTAGTAAAGGAGACATATACAATAACCAAAATCATAATTTACAATGTAATTAATAGAACAAGTTTAAATTTAAACTACAAAAACATCGTAATTATTTTACTTTTTTTTTTGTAACAAACAACTTTTTAAAAAATTAAGTTTATAGTGCAAAATCAAGCCATCTTGGTTTCTTTGAAAATTTGTCAATCACTTTATTTACATCAATATGAATATCTTTGTGGGTGTGTATTAAAAGTCTTTCTTCTGTCATCCGCGTTCGAAGGCGCTTCAAAACTGCCTAAAAACTACGTTCTGCTGAAGCAACACCTACTGAAAACGTAGTTTGAAAGGCAAGTAGCTTATAGATTCGTGGAAAAACGTCTTGATCGCATTTCTCCAAGACTTAGAGACTTTGGACGCCTGTGTAAGACTTTTATTTATTACAGTCATAACAAATAACATAAGATATTCTTCATCGTCTTTATTTTTTTCTATTTAAGCCTGATGAGGTGGGTGATGGCCCCTTCCGCCCCTCGCTGGATCCACCATTGGTGTAATACCACACAAACTGTATTCTAAACTTGTTTAATTTAACTCATGAAGTTTTAAAGTACGAAGGTTATTTCAAATAAACTATTTATGTTACCATGTTGATATATTATATATTTTTGATATGAAAAATAGACACCAAAATATCCCTCGTTCCACTCACGTAAAGAATAAATTTCCATGTCACTTTTTAAGCACTAAATATTAAAATTACACTTCCTTAAGAGAAAACATACCATGTCTTAATTCCCCTCCTACCAGATACATATATATTATAGATATCAGTTACTGGTATCAAATGGAACGAAAAACATTTCAAATTTTCTAATATCGTCAAAGTTAAAAAAGGTGTTATTCAATTATTTTAGACTGTTTCTCTAGGAACTGCAATGTATTTTTCTGTTTTTTAAGCTCTTATTTAGAGGACTTTGCTTCTAAAGTTGAAAATCTTGTTCTAAACATTTGATCGTTGGGCGATTAATAAATAAATAATTGTCCGGTCTTATATCTTTTGAATAATTCCAAAAAAAGTTTGCTGAATAAATTTGTGACGCCTTGATGCAAAATCCTTAGCGAATTCTAATGAAGTTCATTGTGTTTTTCTTGTCGATTTTTTATTTATTTTAATAAAAACTACTCCAGTGATAAAAAATCTTCTGTCCCTCTGAAATTTCCTGGTTAACCTTTACTTTATTTTATTAGAGACTATACCTCTAAATTTTGCAAAAAAAAAGCAGAATTTCTAATCTTTGCTTCAGATTTCATAGAGATAATTCTAAACTAATTTCATGGAATGTAAATATTTGTGGTGCCTTAGTGTTTGATGACTGTTAAAAATTTCACATTCTTGGTGCGTAATATAATTGTTAATAATTTCAGATGATTTTTTTAAAACTTTAATGAATATAAATTTTAAATTTTGCATTGAAACTTACACTTAGGTAGATTGTGTGTAGGATTGCAATTTGAATTGACTCACTACAATATGCTTGCATATTTAAATGGCCCACACATATTGCGAGTTCATAGACCACTTTAACTAACATTTCTTTTTTCTGTTTTAATGCGAATTTTATGCGTTTTTTGATTATACATTTTAAGATGTACATATTTAAAACGAATTATGAAAATACAAGTTTCTAAAGCTTTAGGAATATTTAAATTATGATTTAAGATATTTGACATTTCGATTTAGGTTAGAAAGCCCAAATGGAGGAGATAAGTAAATCTCGTCTGTCATTAAACAAAATCCCATGTTGTTGATTTCATAATAGATTTCGCATTTTTTTTTTGATAACAAGGCTTAAAAGTCTCTAAAGGTTTTAGATTTCAAAAGAATGTTTTGATTAGCAGCCCCTTTACATGCCTTTTAAAAGGAGAGATTTAGAAAAAGCTTTAAAATTTTAAAATTAAAGCTTTTCATTTATATTTTTAATTGTAGAAATATTTTGCTTCAATTCATCCTAAAATTTTTATTATTGAGTTTTTATCCCGATCAAAACTTTATAATTTCTTTTATTGGCTTCAAAAGCCCTCGCTCCGATTAATTTTAAAATGTATGGTTTAATTCTATTTACAAATTATCCAATTCCTTCGAGCTTGGGATGACATTAATTAAACGCTGACAATTAACTCATCAACTCCACTTATGTGCACCTCTGGGAAAAGCCAACCTAAAATAGCTGGAAACGTTATTAGACTAATTTGAATGGCAGGGTTGAATTTAATATAACGTGAATTGCATTGAAATCTACACTGCGCTTCAAAATGATACGAATACCCGTTTGTCTAAGAATAAGCAATACAAGAAATTTAGAAACCCTCATATGAAGTACCATGTTATAATAAATTTCATATATATGGTGCTTATATTCAGTAACAAAATGAAAGTAAGTGCTCAAATATAATTAAAACGTTAGTTTTCATAGAAACATGACGTTTCAAAATGATACGAACGTGTGACTTAATAACCAGTACATGACAGTACAGATTTTTTAATAATGTGAAAGCGCATCATGGCACTAGACCGTAGCGGCAGACCGCACGCACCCGTTCGCGCTCGTTCACGCCCGTGCTGAGCAACTGATCAATCCTTCTGCGCATGTGCGTGGACGGGCACAAATTCCTATCAGTGTTTCCATTTACTTGGCTAATAGGAGAAAATAGCTATCATATATCAAGCATTAGTACAACTTCATATTTGTATCCCCGCTAATATAATAATTTTATTATGAATTAGTACTTTTATAAATAAATCAGTACTTACCTGAATCACAGAGACCGAAATCAGGGGAGACTCCCCAGACCCCCCCCCCCACTCGTCGCGTCGATCATATTCGATGTGCTGCCTGAATCGGTATCTGTTGAGTCAGTATATGTTGATTCAGTATCTTCATGCACAATGTATTTAAATAAAATAAAAATAACGGTACTCACATATTACGACTAGTCATTCTTAAAATACGATGCTACTATAAAAATATCAGGCAATACCTCTATCCAACGGCTAGATGCTAATAAATCTAGCTAATTTACAGCGTATTTCGACATTACTATTACGTACGAGTCCATGCACATGTACAGAAGGATGGATCTGTTGCTTGGCACGGGTGTAAACGAGCTGCCGCTACGGTCTATGCATGCTGACATGGAATTTGTAAATTTCCATAACAATATCTGATCTATATTGTCTTATTCGGATATTGTGGCAGAACTTAATTCGGCAATAACGTTATATTGTTTACCATTTTCAGAGACAGACCTAACATTCATGCTCCACAGCATTTTGTAAGATTTGAATCAGATGGCTGTTGTTTGCTGCATAAATTGATGCGTTATTGTTTTGGAAGATACAATAATGTCTACTAATACTTTCAGTACAAAGTATCAAAATCTCCTCCAGGAGGTTGTAGTAGTCCACAGCTCTTGCTCTGTCAATTGGAAACTCTACAATAATTTTAGCTTGATATTTTAAATACGCTTAAGTTCTGCGTGATCATTTACCACGTTGCCATTTGTAAAATATTCCTTCGCGCGCTCTCTCTCTCCAGTTAAAAAAAAAATCCAACTAGTTGATTACTAAGAATTATTCTCAGATATTTCGAACCCGACATTGAGAAATAGGTATCACTTTATATTAATCCTATGCATCATATTGCATGTTCAGTAGATTATTTTATTAAAATATTTTCATGAAATGTGCTACTTTCTGTTGCATGGAAAATTAGATTAAAAGTTTCATTAACGTTATTAAGTATTCCATTGTGTTATTAATTACATAATTTATATAAATTTGAATTTTCATTAATACCTTTACTGGGTGAAGGGAGGTCGTTTTAATTTGTGGCGCTAAGGGGCGGTGGGCCAAAAAACTTGGAAATTGTTGGTTTAAAACTTTATGCTTTTCTTTTTCAAGTTCGCTTAATGCCATTTTCCTGACCTATCTCACAAACACGATTATGTTCCGATATTTGATGAACTAAATGTGATGGAAAAAGTAATGGAAAGCTTTCTTGCCTAATTCATATAATTTGCATACTGCATGTTTCTTACATGGAACCCATTTATTGCTAAATATAAACAATATATGAACATGTTATGTGATGCTTATATTCAGAAATAAATATAAATATAAGCTATATTTATTGATGAATATAAGTATTATATAACCGTATATTGTGTGGTTGAATATAATTATTATTATATAAACATAAATTTTACTTATTGCTGAATATAAGCAATAAATATGGAATTTGTCACACTAGAGTACATATGAGAGTCAGAAACCTCTGACATAGTTTATTTGAAAAACTGTGTACCCTTTTAATTTTTAAACGCAGTGTGGCTAGCTAAAAGTTTAAGAGAAATTTTTTTAATAAACTAGTGATAGTCCTTGGTTCCATCGGAGAAACAAACGTAATTATATACAATAGCTCTGTATTAAATTACTTATTGTCTATACAAATTGTTAATATGGAAATGTTAACATAGCAAAATACTTAATTATTTGAGAAAGGCACACGTATAATCTACATTATACACGTTTATAATGTATATTATTAATACAACTACTATACAGATTATGAGTGGTTAAAAAGAATTCGAAAAAGCCTTAAGTATAACAATTTTGTAACTTATTTTTGCATCTGATACTTTAATACTTTTCTATATTTACCTATATAATTTGTTATGTAAAATAATAGTGATGATTTCTGCAAAATTATTTGCTTCTGTAATGTATGAGTTATCTGGTGAAAACCTTGCTTCACTTGAAATCAAGAGAGGAGAAAAAAATTGATGACAGCACGCCACCGCAAATTGTACGTTTTGACTCCAGTTTCTAAGCCAAAGACACCCAAATTGTATGATTTGTCTCTGGGTGGCAAGAATAAAAATAATAATAGTTATCTCTCCTGGCTGTTTTTTCTGCAACGCTCTATCATGGAGAATTCTCTATGCGAAAATTGTCATGGAGAAACATCTGTGGAGAGTTGATTTATTTTTGGTAAAATTGCAGTTCTGTAGTATGCGATAAACTGAATTTATTATTAAATTTTTAAACACAACTTTGGAACATTTTACTTATATTCACAAAATTGCGATGTTCTACAGATAGGCGTATTATCCAAATTTAGGGCACATTGTTTGTGAATTTGAGCTCTTTCCATCGGTTCTATCTGTACTTATAATAAAATATAATAAAATAGTTTTAATAAAATAGTCCTGGAAAACTATTGATAGTGTAGTGCACCGGCAGGTTTTATATTTAAGTACAACAAATACCACTTACCCTAGGTTCCAAATTACAAAGTAGAGTATATATATTTTTTCAGTACATTCCTTTCTTATAATTAATACTACCTTTTTTTTACTCCGATTTTCTTAAATTTTTTTGTAACGAACTCATTACACACATTACGCATGTTGTAGGGGATACCGGGTCTAGTTTATGCCTTTTTCGTATTTTGATTTTAAAATTTTTTGTTTTTAAAATCATGGGCTCAAGTAAAATTTCTTACTGTACTATGACTATTCCTTTATAAATTAATGGCTTTATTTTAACTATTGAAGTAATACTATGAGACAAAAAAAAAGTTTTAGAAAAAAATTCAAAGCGTATCAACTTAACCCAGCTTGAGTCAAGTTGATACGCAAGAATTACGATAATATTCATTTCTGTACGGCATCAACCAAACACGTTTTGGATCTGATTAATCAGTCAGACTTTAAATGCAAACATAAATGTGATTGGCAATTTATACACGTGTAAGGAGGGCTGTCTTCTCCGCAATCTATGTGTGCCCACATTTTACAGAAAATGCATTGAATCCAGTCTTGTCCCGGTTTGGATGTAGAGTAAGTTTTTAAACACACCAAACAAAATGAATCTCCATTTTCATCAGAATCCGATCCACATTCCTTGTGTTTTTTTTGGTTTTTTTTTTAGATTTCAAACTTTTCGTTTTTTCTCTTTTTCCTTGCTTACTGGTTTTATTACTGCTACTTTCCTTTTCACAGCAGAGTAATTTAAATATAATTTCATTTTTTATTTTTAATAGATTTCTTCATCTCTTTCTTTTGTTTCGTATTCAATTCATTTTTTGCTGGAATTAATAATCCAACTGTTGATTCTTTTCTTTTTATTTATATACCTTATAAGAATCATTATATCTATAGAGAACTTGTTTTCAGATTTCTTATGAGACATCCTGTCGTTTTCAATTTCGGCATAAGGTCTGTCGAACATTTCAATGGGTATTTCTCCCCTTTTATTTTTTTTCTCATCTCATAGTTCCGCGGCATTTCTGGAGAAAAAACAAAACAAAAAACGTATCACAACTCTTGTGGATTAAGTTAATATACCGTATCAATCTGATCCAAGTGAACTACATCAACTTGACCCAAAAGACACCATTATACTAACCTCACAACTATAACCAACTGGTTACAGTTACAACTATTTCTTTCAACAAAAGTTCTTACCTGTTAACTAAGTAACACCATGATAACTTTATTTGAAAAACAGTGCAGCTGTGAATTCCTCTGTGACACTCAAACAAGAACCTAAAAATTTACTTTTAATGGTTTAAAATTAGTTTTTACTAAAACAACCATCGCCACTTCCTCATACACATGTGTGTTGAGCGTTGAGCCCACACTTCTTTCTTCTTTACCCCGCTCTTTTGCGTCTGCGCGTTAAGGAAATATTACTGACGTATCAGCTGGACCCAGTCTTCACTACTAATTACTCTGGTAATTACGCAGTTCTTAAATAAATATTCCTATTAATCAATCCATTAATTCTTATGATGTAACTAATTTATCAATAACCTTCAAAACTTTTAGCTCCTTTCGTTTATTAGGAGGTAATTTAATTAAATTTAGATCCTTCGTTTGGTGTGATCTTCGCCTTGCATATTACTTTAAAATCTTTATTTGATTACCCAAAATTACCAAAAACGCTGAGATTAATGAATTAAACAATGGGATCGTAACGGTCTTACAAGAAATATATTTTTAGAAGACGTTCTAATAATTTCTCTATATTATCATAAAGAGATCGTGAAATAGTTTACCGCGTTTGAAACTAAGTTTCCTTTCGCCCACTTCAATATTTCTTACTATCATCAATATTATTAGATGGGAAAAACTTTCCATTTTTAGAAAAATTATAGTAATGGTTCAAACTTTACGCAAGAAATAACATTATATTGTGTAAAATATCGATGAATGAAATAAATGAGAAACATGACGTTTTTATGTATTTTAAGTTATTAATAAACTACGTAAATGCCTCGGTTTGGTGTCAACGACATTGAAGTATAAATGAGAATAATAATAGATAACTATGCAACAATTTACTGTTTAATTTTTATAATTATAGATACATTACACGCCTATATATAATATTCTTCACCAGAGTCAAAGTAGGTTGAACGTTGAGAAGAAGCTTCCACTTCCCATTCTTCTAAATTGATAACGTTTAAATTTCAATACCTATTGTAGCGTAAAATGAATATTTCCAAATTTTAATGCTGTAATTTCAATTATTTGATCTTGTGAATTTTTTTAAATTCACTACAATTATTTCTTGTACACGTACACATTTTTTTTCTCTTCCGTTTTATTCAATTACTGGAGAATATAAAATCAAATAGCTGATTGGTGTTTGTACAGACCTACATACTTTTAAATAGAAATGAATTTCCATGCCCTTAAATTTCTAAATTTTTTTAACAGCTAAAACTCAGCCAGCATCACGAAACTATATTTTAGCAATCAGAAAAAATTTGTACAGGTATTGTCCACGACATGTATTTTTTCCCGCAAATACACTCTATGAAGTGCCTATGAGGATTTCTTGGTCTCATAGAAAGAGTATAAAAATCTAGCACCTCGGTTAATTTTGGCATATTTAACATAAATTTATGCGGTAGAATGTTTGCTATGGTTTCCATAGCAACAAAAAAGGTCATCTGACAGGCGTTGCGCATAATTTCATTTAGAAAAAATATTTCGTGCTCTTATAAAGAATAAATAAAGAATAAACTCTGCCCTCCCTCTTCCATTATATTTTTGACAATCATATTTTTCAGTTCAGCGAGTCTTTCTTTGACCCAAATATCTGTCTCCTCTATTCAATTATCTTAAATTCCCGGTATTGCCATACTAACCTGAATAACTGGCGTCACAAGATATTTGTGTATTTTGATAAATGCCCATAGAACACTCAGGCATATAGAATTTATAAATATTTAATGGACAATAGGTTGTTGGGTGGATAATCTTTGATACATCATTTTTTAATAAATACTCATTTCAACATTTTTTACACAGAAACTGATGTACAAAAGGATGTACTTTTACCTTAATGTCCAAATTGTAAACTTAAGCGCAAAACTTTTATCAAAATTTTTAATATTTACGACATCATAGCAGTTATGTCTGTTACGTTAACAAAGAAGAGAAATATGCTATAATGAAGGAAGTTGTATTCACAAAATAAATCCCACGATGTATTTTGAGATTTCACGAAATATTTACATGGCGTATGGCAGAACTAATCCTGTTTTCTTAAATGATAATAAGACTGTGTCTGCGAGAGCAACGATGATCCTAGGTATTGTTGAATAGCTTTGATTTTTTTGATATTGATATTCTCACATACGTAACTGTTTCGCTTATTTTAAATGATATTATAAATTAATGTTAAGATATTTCTTTAGCTCACCATAGATCCTAAGTTCTTTATCTGCTTTGACGGTTCTGAATGATGGAGCTTCTGTTGATACTTCACAACCGTACGTCCCTTCTGTGTTTAGATCAGTCCTTTTTAAATAAATATGAGTGGCGTTGGATCGGTTCAGCTAAAAAAAATAAAAACCTTTTTATTTTATAGAAAGCAGCAAAACAATCAAATTTGTGTTAACATGTGTACATGGTGAATTTAATCCTCCGCACCTCCGATACATTTTTGAAATCCTTATGTTATTATAAGCCCATTTGCAAATCATTGTTGGATCGGAAAATGGAATTTTATATTTTTTTGTTTTTTTAATTTTTTCGAGCGGACCATGTTTGTTGATTCAGCCAATCATGGGTTAGGGGAGGCCAACCTTCTTTTTAAGATTACATGCCCACTTGGCGAGATATTCGACTTGTTGAGCCAAATTAGTATAAGATTTATTACGGCAGTATTTCGTTCCAAGAAAATAAGTTTAATTATTGGTTTTATGACTATTCAACACAGAATAGACTGAACGGAATGATTTCATATTTTTGCTAGAAACTGATTACTCAATAATAAATTAGACATATATGATTGTAATAAAAGTGTGATCTGCAGCATTCGCTAAGAAAGCTCGCTAAATTCTTAAATGCAATTTTCAAAAAAAAAAAAAAAAAAAAGTTTGGCTGACATTATTTCGCGAAAACATCCACGCGCGGGATTCAAAATAAAATGAATGCTTCTCTTATGCACGAATTGAATTGCAACTTGCAATGTGATTATAAAAATTAAAGTAATTTGTTTTCTGCTATGACTTTCAGAAATAAAATGAAAGGAATATAGAACTTCAATTTAACGAATAGAGAAAAAAATAACTTTACAGCTACTTCAAAATCAAATATGTTTAAATTTAACAAGTTAACGCTAGCTCTGTATTACTGAACGTATTCTAAACTTTTAGAATACATCCCGCGAAAACGTGTTAAAAAGCGCATTTATAATGAATTCTTCAATGTTCGACATCATAAATAAGATGAGCTTGGTAGAATAATCCAGAGCGTCGGATAAGCCGAATTATTTTCATTGTAGAGGGAGTTTTTAGTCTAACGTAATTCCATTTTTTTGCTATGGGAAATATTATGTTACTTTCGTTAATCTCTGTAAATGCTTAAAACGATGTACATCAAGTGGAAGAATAATAAATAGTGGAAGTAATGAAAAATAGAAAATAGGGAAAGCGCGCGCACGCACACATTTATATATTGTTCATTAATTTTCTTAGAGATTTTTATTTATGTAATTTATTTAATTTTAATATCTTTAATTCTCGGCTAAGTTCAGCTGCCAGTGTATTACATATGCAAACTTTAATTTGCCCGAACACTGACCTTCAGAGGTCACATTTCTTAATCGTAGTACCAGGCATAAAAAGTCCGGATTTATTAGAGAACAACGATATTTATTTCACTAAACTAGGAAGGATAGGTTCAGAGATTTTATTCACATTACCTTTACCTTTCTCTCGCACCTCGAATTATTAGGAATTGTCTCTATTTGTAACTCTCAGTTGCAAAGTTTACGTATTTTAAAATTACGTAACCTATAAATTAAATCATGATTACTATAGAATAATAGTTATCTCTAATTAATTTACTCTCATATGATTTGAAAGAATATTTTAATTGTAGGAATAGTAAGAAGTATGGGATAATTATGTATGCGATGTAAGTCGTAAACCACAATGCTATTGTGCATATTCCGTACACAAGCAAATAATAACGGAATATCTTTATATTAGCAAAATAAGGCATATACCAAAATCCGCACTTTAAGGAAAAATGAAGCTTTATATAAAAAAAATTATAGGTGAGAATTATCATAAAATTATAAATGTTTTAAAGATGTGATCACATTGAGACAGGAAACAGGAAGTTCAAATTTAATTTCATATTCAGAGAGGTAGAAGGCGCTTAACCCTTTGCACTCCAGGCTATTCAGCCAAAGGAATTAAAAGCCATATATTGAGCGTTCCCCCAGCGGGGACACTGGAGTGCAAAGAGATAATCATATGGAATAAATTCTATTTAGAACGGTTCGTCTAGTTTTGGACATCTGTTACTTACATCAATGTAAACTCCTAGAAGATCATACTTTTGACCAGGTGGTACGTCGCTTGGCAAGTAACGGTAGAATTCGACGTTATTTTTGTACCATTTCACCGAATACAACTCGTCGTCCCCAAGATCGTAATCACAGATTAGCCAAGAAGATTCTCCACTATGTAAAGCTCCTGGTACGTCCAATTGAACAAATTTAAGGCCAAATTCAGCTACAAGATAAAATAAAAAAATAAAAATTAGTAATTAATAAATACACTTCCGAGCTCAAACTTCTATCTTCCAGTTAAATAACTAAATAAAATATATTCTAAATTTAAGATTTCAAGTATGAAGTTAAAATTTTCAAGTACGAAGTTAAAATTTTCAAGTATGAAGTTAAAGCTTTCAAGTATGGAGTTAAATATTTAAGCATTTAACAAATATTTATCTACTAAATGAACTACATTATTCAATTGAAAATTCATCAAGTAGTTTATTCGGGTAGGTCAATTATATTTATATTGAGAGAAAGATACGTCATAATTGATAAATGGCTAAATAGGTATTCAAAACACTTTTCTATGATGCTCATTATTGATAACGATTATACTCGTCATGTAATCATAATTATAATTAATAACAAGTGAATAGAGAACAAATTAATTATTCCACGGAGAGGTTATTATGTATATCACGCCAAATTTGAATTGGGAGTTCATATAATACTGTCGATACTTTAATTAAATGATCTTGTTATGATAATGCAATGTATTGATATTTCTCTACCTTGTCATAGTGTCGAAATTAACAATTTTCAATCATTTGTCTTGAAACAGACGACGTCGATATACGTCGCGATAACAACGAAACTTCTCTTGATACTTATAAAGGAAGGAAATAGGGTAGCATGGAAAGATCAAATACAGTGTTAGCCATTTGTTTACTTTATTTTATTCAATATAAATTATTTCTCTGGTTTGCTGAATTTTTATATTTCTAACCGTTTTTAATTATCAAAATGAAAAAAAATGTTAATTACATATTAGATACCATGTCATTATTCAAATTTATAAAGCAAATGAGACTTAAAATTAAAGGAAATTTTTTTAGAAAACTAAATTGATATTCTGTTTCTTTGGAGTATATGCTTTGGATCAAATTAAGACTGTTTTATTTTATAGCTTAACTTTAATATAATTATAATAAATAAACAGTAATCCATTTTTAACGCAATCTGTATTTAACCTGACTTGTCTTTTATAATGCGTAAGATTGGTCATTAATAATGATTTCAGTACATTAATTAACAGAAATAATCTTGATGCCAATAATTTATATTTCAGCGATTACTTCCCTTTTAAAGGCGCTGATTTACAGATAATTAGGTTAATCGCTTTACTTACTAGCTTAACATGAAAAATTTTATAGGTATAAATCGTAACATATTAAAAACTAACATTTTAAGAAAATAACATAAAAAAATTAATTTCATATTTTGTTTTAATTTCATGATCTGCGAAACTGAAGTTTTCCCAGTTCAGATCAGTCCAATAGGATTATTGGTATCTCAACTTTCAAACACGTTCGAAGTGATGGCTGCTGCATGGTTGAGAGGTGTGGGGAGGAAATCCCATAAAAATGTCAACCTAGCAAGCAAATTATTATGATCATCTATTATTACCACACACACACCCATCCCGTGACAGGCGAGTAGATTTCGTTTAGTTCGGTAACTGTTCTTTCGTTGGGCTCAGGATATATCGCTATAGACGTTGGCACTTACATAACTGTCATTTAGCCTCTGACCCAGGTTCCTGAAGATATATGAGGGTGCAGGGTAAAGGCTCCGCTATTTGTCTTTTTTTTTGCTTCCCTTGTGGAATTAACGGCAGACTATGATTACATTGATATCATCGCGACCCCGCCGAATAAGCCCAGAAAGGTTGGCTTCGAAATCATTTCTGGTTTCTCCTTTCTGCTTACGGCAAAATTACCTATCTTATGGGTACAACGCATTCAGTTATTGGTGGGCTTTTAATATGCAACTTACACAGTTTCGAATGGAGCATCATTCATGGTCAGCATTTTATCGTTTTCATCCATATATTTAGAAACACATTGTTTAGTTTGATTTCTGAGTTTTATTCAATTTTTTTAAATAAATAGTTATTAGTTTTGATCTAAAGGAAACAAAGCTTTTCATGTATTATATATACATGAAGTAAATACAAATTTAATGGATATTAATATCATGTTTTAGCAATATTTATAAACCATTGATGATAATTTTGAGATCTTTAATTTTACGAAATAATGTGAAGTGTTTAGACGTTCATAAAATGTATTTTATTTTGACGTGAAGACATGCTACCGATTGGGCTTAAACATTTTAAAAGCGACTTGTTCATTGAAATAACGTTCATAAATTCAATTTTTAACAATTATACGTAAATATTTATTATAATTTTGATTTATTTAATAACTGGAAGTAATAACGATAATAAAACTGTAAACTGAAAATATTATATTCTCAATGTCTGGGCTCAATTTCTAACAAAAAAAGTTCAGGAGCCCTAATATTATGATAAATCGATTAAAAAATCGAATGGCTGCTAAAGAATCGATAAATCATATCAATCGTTTATGTCCACTTTGCTGGACCAAAAATCATTACCTTTTCATTATATTAATGACAGTTTTGGCAATTCATGACCCTGTAGGGGCTCCGGCTAATATTTAAATAATCGCCAAAAATGAAGAAGTACCGGAGCTGGGAGCAGTCGAGCACCATCCCTATTTAAGCCCTGCTTAGTGTGACATAAGTATCTTTAACAAGTTTATAACTAAGTATTTTATCCAATATCCAACAATTATGAGTAGTCGTCGGTTCGCTTGTGAAATCAACTATTAATAATAGATACTAATTTAAATATGTCATCGAATAAACTTTACATCCATATTCTAATAGATAAATTGAGGAAGGGTGAGAGATAGAGGGAGAGAAAAAAAAATAGGAGAGGGATTGGTAACTTTACATTTTATCCATCCCTTTATTCTCAGATTTAGACATAAATTTTGCGCCAACTGTGTTCACGACGCCTCAATGTAAATGAATATGAATCTTCGTAAATACATTATATTTCAGAAATTATTATAGTCGGAACAAGGCCGAATTATCGCATAAACGAAGAAAACGAATGTCTAAGATTTTATCCGCTTATTTATTTAGGAGTAATTATTGTTGTTATTATTAATTATTAATTATTAGTATTATTTATTTATTATTAAATATTATTATTTATTATTATTTATTATTATTTGTTTATTATTATATTATTATTTATTTATTATTAAATATTATTATTTATTTATTATTAATTATTTATTTGTGTGGTATTATTTGTTATTATTAATTGTGTATTTTATTTAGATCCGCTTCTTTAGGGGCTCGGCGCGCTGAAGAATCAACGCTAGTTTAAAATCGTTGCCAATCAGATCGTCCCATTAAGGAAGTAATTTTATAGTGGCGCGAATTTCTGTGACTTTTCTGAGAATTTAGATTTCCTTGTATATACGTTGCATTCAAACATGTAATCTGTACCAACTTTATTTTCAAAGTTTAAAATTAAAACTCCAGAACGGATTTAACGATTGATTCACAAAACCTCGTTATATGCGGGTCCCACTGTAATTACGCAGACTTAATTTACATTACAAGAGGTTGGGAAAAAATGCCTAAGCCCCCCGCCCATGAAATCTAAATTCGACTTAGATTTCGAACGATTTCATGAACTGATTGGGCTTCAGAAAGTAACTAATCATGAAGCCACACTGTATACAAGGATGAAAAAGACCCAACTTTGAAGTATTCTAATTATAAAATTTGAAAGTGAACTCATATTGAACTCAAATTAGAATGTACAACTACAAAATGGCGTGATTATACACCGTAATTTTTTTTATGGTTATTCTGAAAAAGAAGCAAATAACTTACGTTAAAAAAAGAACATCGTCGATCTATAGCATTCTATGTAAGACATGAAAGGAACTGAAATTGATTAAATTCATCGAACTTTGTAACTCGAATTGTAATCCTATAGCTGCAACAAAAGTTCTCAGTTGACTAAATTGGAGTACCATGGGTTAACTTGCAAACCATTACATCTTTCAGCAAGAAAATGCTCTTTTTTTGGCATGATTCTTAACGTCGTTCTCTTTCTCATAGTTTGATTTTGACCATTCAGAACGCGTAATACTTATTCAATTCCCGAAATGAAGTTGTTTCGCGAAACTCAAGAAAATTATATTTATGGGAAAATTTAAAACACAAAGCAGGGAACCGAGGAGCTTACCTGATAGTCCTGACGTCGGATATTATGAAGGTAAGTGAATTCGAAGTAAAGAAATAAAATAGGCTCAGGCCAGCAAAATTGAATACCCCATAAACCATCTTTTCAGCTTATGCAAATGAGCAGTAAAGTGGATTACATGATAAAGAGAGGAATATCAATAAGTTCTCTCGCATGGAAATTTGTCTGCGACAGAATCTGAAATTAAATACGTCGCCCAGCGACCCCAAATGCGCTATTTTCAGGGGTTGTGCGTGACATTTCATATTGCTGCTTTCCTAAAAATATTGTTTTTTAACACATTGTTTATCTCTGGAATTGGAGAAAAATAAAAAAAAAAACATTTCTCCAGTAATTAACTTTAAACGTAATATGAGGTACGAATCGGTAATTGATTGTTTTATTGCATTTAAAGTTATTTAGAACTAAGTCTTTGAAGCTGGGTAATTTTGCATTTAAAGATCATTCAAGCATTCAATGGCGATCGAGAGCGAGACCATTTAAAAGCATTTCGATGAAATGGTGTTTTCTGTAGCACCTTCTGCTTTTGCGTACTTCTATTATTGGCAAAGGACGCCTAAAAAACTCTTTGCTTCTTCATATAGAGAAAATAGTTTTGTTTTGCATTTTGTTGCACGAGTTTGTTATTTTCTATTGCGAAGATATTTTAAAAATTTTACATTCCTGATTTTGGGATTGGAATTTGAGGAAATTTTTAGTAAACTTTTTAGTGTTTGTCTTAAGAACCGGAATTGATTTAATAAAATAATTAGCATTTTCTTCGCATTAGAAAAAAAATCTTTAATTTGCGTGAAAATTATACTGTAGAATCGTAAGAAGAATTACTTAAAATGGTCTTTCAATCTCACCATCTAATCATATAAAAATATGTAGAAAATTTTTGAAACATGTGTAAAAATTGTTTCATATAAATAATACAATGATTCTAAAGTACAATTGACAGTATTGATAAAATACCTCAAAGTTATTTTCTAATATAAGGAAAATGATCAGTTTTATAACGTTCGTAAAGTTACGTAACTTTTTAGCCGCTAATATAATTTTTAATGAAAGGAAATGTTTTTATATTGTTAATAAAAAATGCATATTTTGCTATGAATTTATAAAAGACGGAATATATGCACTGATTTTTGAATAAAATTCTATAAGTAAATATTGATTGAAAGGAAATACACTTTTAAGAGCTTAGCATTTTTTGGCAAGTCATGATTTGTCTTTGAATACAACGATTTAATCGTTTAACCTATGCTTTGTGGTCAAGCGTGGACATAAGGGGGGTGACAGGGGTCATTATCCCCAAAAATATATTTTTTCACTGTAAAAAATTCCAACTTTCATGATAAATGAAGGGTGTTATTCCAAGACCATGGCAAATTCTGTCCTTGAACCCCCCCAAAATGAAAGTCTGTGTCCGCCCCTGCGTAGGATTGAATGAGTGTAATGGTGTCTGTGTTTATTTTATTCTGCCTAGGCCATCTATGTATTTAAATTATTAGTAGTACTGAGCTATGTTTGGCGATTTGGTAAATAAAAAATTCGTTAGACTTTTATTTTGAACATATTTTTTGCGAATTTGGTAAATAACTTTGGTTTAAATAAAGCAATAGGGCTTGAATGGTCTTTATAATTCTTAAAATAACATGAAAGAATTCAGTGAAGCATAAAACATTCCCATCAATTTCGTGAGTCGGCAACGGCAATTGAAATAAACAATAACCTAATACTTGTCGATTTCAATCTTTAATTGAGCGAGTTTGAGTACTTTTTCGTTAATAGCTACTTAAAAGGAGTTAATGAGAGGAAGGCTTTTGGAAATGGTCGTAGAGTAAATTAACCGTGAATAAAAACTTCAGAAATAAATGTAAGCTGGAAAAACAGTCCGCAAAAAAGTTTCCTGCAAAGAAAATTATTCGGTCTTTTAACTTCGGAATATTATTGATGATTCTTTCATTAATAAAAATTATTAGAATTAAATTTGATTTTTTTTCGTAATATGAGTATACTCAAAAATGAACATATTATTGGATTAGCAAAAGATAAAAAAAAAACGATTATAACGACAAGTGAAGAAACAAAAGTATACTTTTATACTTGATATTAAAATAATATATAAATAAAGTTATTTATTTGCCATAATTTTCTAATACAATCAAAATTGAATATGCTGGATATCTACTGAAGTAGTTACCAATTTACAATATGATTTGACGCACATTTCAAGGGAATAGTTTTGATCTACTGACTCCACACTCATACAAGAAAACAACTTTCGGAAAACTATTGCTGTTGACAGAGGCTACAATCCTACTATAATTGATGCCGTGCATTTTAAATTCTTTGAATTCACTCCTGCCAATCTACTCTACTCTCAACAACAGCTCTACAGTTGAATTTTCGGTTACAGTCATCCAACCATTTTTCCCTAAAATCAATGTCGTCTTAGCAAACGTATTCTGCATAGCTAGCTTTAAAGTCATTTTCTCACCATATAACAAAATTCGGCCCTCTCAATATAAAGACACTATCTCGATGCTACAACGCTGGGGTGTATATCGGGTGTGCTGCCAATGTAGTTTGTTATGTATGGACTAGACCAAGCGGGAACTGCGGCATAGGATAAAAAAACACCAAATATATGTGGCCAATGTTGAATTTCATAAATTATCGATCGATGTTCATTGTTGGAATAATGACCATCAATTCAATTTTAACGCTGCCACTATTATTAGTAAGCCTTACTCGGTCATTGAACTTGACTTCTTAAAAGCGTTTTTCATCCACAAATTCGATGCCTCGCTTGTGAATGACCATAAATCAACTCCAAGTTTTACTAATGCTTGAAAAAACCTTTCTTAAACGCTTTCCAACTGCTTTTTCTCCTTCGACTGTTTCCTCTCCTTAATTTTTGACCAAAATTTACCACTTTGTAAGTTGGCCGCCTAAAACAACTCTGTACTACTTTAAAAACTGTCACTAACCACTTACGGTAGCGTATCAACCACTGTGTGTTGGCAACACTTCAATGTTGTTTATTGCACGCTAGTTCCAGACGAGGAGAGACCTTGTTCTCTCGAAACGTGCGTCGAACCATATTGTAATTAATTAAACTTGGGTAGTGTTCGTCATTTTTCCAGCCCTAATCTACTGAAGTGTACCAAAACATTAGGTACAGAAACCCTAAAGTTTTACTTGTCCCTTTTCCCCCATCCGTCATGGAAAAGGTTGCGTATGGTTGTATTAAATTACAGTTGTGGATTTATTCATCGTGATTTTGTGTATATTTGATAGATGTGTGGTGCAAAGAATTTATTATTATCTGGCCTTGCAGGCAGATTATGTGAACCATAAGAATAGGAGCATGCTCTCTCTAAAGTGGTAAATGTCCTCGAGTTTCCAACAACCACAGTAGAAAGAATACATCGTGAGCCAATATAGACGACAATTGGAAGTGATGGATATTTACAGATGATGCAAGATGAGGAGGATCGCTGGCGCTTGAACAGAATATTGCTCTCTCAAAATTGAGAAATATTGCTTCAAATCACATTTCAATTCAGTATTCTTGCCTCTCTAAACACCAGCTAACGTACCATACATAGATTGCTGCATTTAATTGGGTTTCGTAGTTGTCGGTTCACTCGTGTGCAACTGTTGACCCCACGACATCGAGTAATGGGACTCACCTAGGTCAGAGAACACAGCCATTCGTGGATGACTGGCACATTTTAACTTGGACCGATATATCATGTTTTCATCTGTTTTGAGCAGATAAAGCCATTCGTGTGTGTGTGTGTGAAGGACAATCTAACGTTTTGACGTTTCGGTGTAGTAAACGACAGCACATGATCCATGTAACTTTAGATGTGTAAAAAGATTTGTGGACTATATTAATAATTCTGATTATATGAATGTGTTAAAGTAGATCAAATGGTTTTGAAGTTTTATAAAAGTGAAACCCTTGATATATTGTTAATTTCTTAAAATAATATCAAAGACCGATAATCGGGAGATTATAAATTACACGAAGTCTGGGATTTAATATGGCACTGTGTAGGTTGTTTGTGTCTTTCATTTGTTTAAATTTATTAAAATCCCCGAAAAAGTAAAATTTCCATCTGTTTAGATGTGCGTAATACTGCAAAATTTTGTTTTTACAAACGTCGAAATATATTTGAATAAGTGCTTTAAATTTTGAAAGAATGGCTAAATAAATTAAACACATAGATATAATTTATACATCACAAATTCATCTAATATAACTCCGACATTTTTTACTTTGATGCAAGTATTATTATACAAATATACATAAAGCCAAGTTATCTGTATATATGTTTTTCTAAAGTATACATATGCATAATTAAAAAAAATTCACTTGTCATGCGGCGCTAACTATATGAAAATCTACATAACGGGTAAATTAAACAAAAATTATTTTATATACAGTATTATCATAAATTTCCAAGTTCATTTATTATCATAAATTTCCAAGTTCATTTATTATCATAAATTTCCAAGTTCATTTATTATCATAAATTTTCAAGTTCATTTATTATTGTAAATTATCAATTTTAACATTCAATTTTTCATTTATTATTTTCACAGAAAAACATACGGAGTTCCACATATATTTGCATAGGAATTTTCTTGCGGCTAACGATAAAACGAGTTTATGAAATGGAAAGTGACATTCAACTATTGCATGAAAACATTATTCTGAAGGGGGGAAAGGGAAATGCGAATAAAATTAACGCACGGAGAAGGAGCACATAGTAATGATTTTCATGACTGAAACGAAAACTATGAAGAGATCCATGCAATCAATAAGGCATGATAAACAGAGAAAGTTGGCTCACAAATATTAACAACACTTTATTAACAATCTGTTTAAAAGTGTTTCGATAGTTAAAAATAATGTGAAAGTTTTTCCTTCGAACTAAATATAAACTACATTAACATTTCTTTTTCTTTAGAGCAGATATCTTATGTGTATGCGTATGATAATTCATGCGAATTTCGGCTCTTAACTTCGAAAACCTTCTTAGAAATTGAGTAATGAAAGATATTAGTGATGGGAGAAGATGAAATCTTTAGAACTGTTTCTGATTTTACTTCGATATATACAAAAAAAAAAGATTGTAGATTGATTTTAAAGACTACAAGCCTTTACCTTTTACTGCCCAGACGAATTATTAAATATCATAATTTTCTAATGCATCTATTGGATGAAAGTGAAGCATGATTTAGCTTAAATTAAATTGTTTGTATTTATTTGTATATTTCCAGGTTGTAACGTAACTACAGCTTCTTAAATATGTGCACATGGCAAGTATATTCAAAAGTAATTGATAATAATTTTTGGTGGAAAGCATAGCTAAAAGCAAGGATAATAAAATTTGAAATTCTGTTCTAATCAGCATATTTTGCGATGTATTATTAAAAAAAATTAAACTTATGTAAATCGAAATTTAATTTGACTTTTTTCGTAGGCTCTTCTATTTTTATAAGTCATTATATAATTTTAATATTTTTATACATACGTTATACATATATGATCATAGAATATTTAATTGTTATATAGAACTTACGAGAATGCTTCCTCAGAGGAAAGTTTCTCATGAGTCTCTTCGTTGTCGTCCTAATTTCTTAAAGTTTAACTTTTAAATTAAGTTATACTCATTTCGCATACTTTTATTAATACAACAAGAATGACTTTAAATTACTTGAATACTAGTAAATTATTACGTCAATTTAATGCAGAGAATTGTCGTAATATCTAAAAATAAAATAAAATTATAATTCTTTTTACATATTTTAGGGTTAACAAATTTTAGAAAAGACAACGCTTTTTTGGTTTAAGATAATTTAATTATAAAATCTCTCGAAGAAGAATTCCGCGTACCTGTGTCGAAATGTCATTGAGACTTTGTAATTCAATTATTCTAAGCTACAGGCTGTGCTTTCTAAAATTTTATAATTTATATCTTGCGTAGTATCCTTATTATTCGTTAGTTATATTTTATGATGCTCAATTTTTCCAAATGGTAACTCATTTTACTTCATATATGATATTTGATATTTCAGCTATTTTTATATGCAGGACATTTTTTTGCAATCATTAGTTATGCAATTTGTTATTTTTTGTGCCATTATTTAAAAATACATATATAATCCAAAGTTTTCGATGGATTGATGACATTTTTTCCATTATTAATGATATTTACAATCATTTGACTTGTAAATGTGGTATGATGCTACATTATTGCATTATAACCTAACGCTGTTTTAAGCATTCCGTTTAGATGATTCTTCCTAATTAGTTTTCGAAGCGAGGTGGAGCTTGTGTGATTAAACAAAGCACTCAGAATAGAAAGGACAGCTCTAGGAAAAGTAACTTTACATAATTATGTACTTACTGCAACTGAAACAAATCGAATAAGTTGAAGTAATCCCCCGAAAATCCCTCTCTGGTGATATTCGCTCGTTTACTTCTCAAAAAGGGAGTCGTGAGTTTTCACGTAATTAATTAGAAAGTTCTTTAAAACTTGAGATTCTTTCTTGGACGTAAAAAGCGCGGAGAACCTTGTTTCGGCCCAATGAGTTCGGATAAAAATGAATATTTCTCGAGGCAACCATATTTCCTTGTCACAAATCATCGGACGTTAATATTTCAAACCATTTCCCTTTCTGAAAGAGAATACCGCAAATTTCGATCCCCATAAACCGGTTTCCTTCAACGACGTCACATTATTTCGGACGCAAAAATCAGATGCATTTTCTAATTTTGCCGGGCTATCAAACAGCAACAAACCTTTTCCGGCACGCATCAAAATGTTTTCTCCTGGCTTCAACTTTGCGCAATTTATTTGAGCCTAGTCTGCAGATCCTACATATTTACTCTTTTTCCTCTTTTCCGCGATTTCCGGAAAGAGCGCGGTTTTCCAGAACGGATCTTTTCCGGAAAACGTTTGTGTCAATATTCGAGGCAGCAACGCGGATCAATAGTAACTTCGCCCGCATATGTTTTGTTAAACTGACGCAAATAAAGCCAGGGGAGAAAATAAAATCATCCATTCAACATTCAGATATGACTCGTAGTTTTAAACAATATGACTTATATAATGAATTTTTGGTAATTGCTTATTTTACGATAATTTATTCGCATATTTTGTCTCTTTCGTTAAAAGTTCACATGCTTTAGAAAAGTACAACCATCTAAAAGTAATGTACATGAAATGCAATCATAGAAACATTAATTCCCTTGTCTGCCTTAAACGTCTGTAAAGAGCAAACGCACTCACTTTAAAATTCTGAAAGCACGGTATTTTCATAAGGTGACGAAGATTTTTATATTTATTGCTCTATACCTCAACAAGTATTTATTAAATGTCTGAGATTATAAAGAATCACAGTCATATATAGTCATATTTAATGCCTTTCAATTCAATATATTTGTTTCATTTCCTTCACTCTTGGATTTAAGTTTCAACAGTAGCTTTCAAACTGCGCTACGTTTGATCAAATAAACCCATCACCTGCTTTGCAGCCTGCGAAGTAAAATTTTTCTTTCAATCAACAAGAATCGAGAACAACGCAACTCAACATCACTCCTTTGGGATGGAGATCAACGGGGAAATAACTTAGTTTGGCGTATTTCTCCGAACTTCTTGAAAAGAGATATAAAGTGGGGAGAAGCTCTGGCACTTGGCAACAATTAGTTTGGTGAAAAGTAATGTGAAAATTTCGCGTACAAATGGGCCATTTTGGGTTCTATTTCCTGGAGGGGTCTTTAGTAGAAAAATATAAAGTTGAGAAGTCAGCGAAGATGGCTAACGCACCCTCAAAAAGTGATCAATTCATTCGAATCGGAGCACAGAAGTTCTACAAAGTCTAATTCTCGCTATTAGTCACGTTTAATCGTACAAACCAATGGAAGTCAGCTTGACTTGAATATGTCCATATCAAACCTCGAAAGACTTGAATTTGTCCATATAAAATTTCGAAAACGACAAAATAAGGGGAAGTAATATATATATATGCACAACGATTAAGAATATGTTTAGCTTGAATAATCACTATTGCAGTATTTGAGACATAACCGAGAGAAATAGACGCGGGATTTAATTTCTGCTACCGCTGAAATAGGAAATGCAAATCACCATTAAATACGACGTGAAATATTAATTACGCAATAACGATGTCAAAATATTTAGTGGTTTGTTTAAAGAAGGGGGTTAGCTTTAGGCACATTAACGATAATGATTAATGCCAAAGCTATCTTGGCTAAAGGTATGACGGGAAACAGAAACGGCTCTTTTCATGGATTTCATAATGCAATACTAGTGTATATTAATCAAAAATCTTTACGTTAAAACTGATAGCGAAGATCCAAATTAGTTTCGATGTATAGATGGTGATACCATTTGGTAGAGATTAAAATTCATAGAAAACACAATCCGCAGAGCAACTGTGTCCATAAATTTAACTTTTCATTTCAAAATATGCCGTTTGGCAACCTTTTGGTAAGAATCCATCTATTATTTGAAGTCATCTTGTCGATTTTATAAAATACAAGGTCCAACTGGATGAGATAATATCTTCATCATGTTAAAACTGTTATTTCTTAACAGATTTCGTATGACCGTCCAACATACCGTCATTCTAAACGTAACGAAATATTTAATTTTAAGTCACGAGATGTTAAAAAGCAACATAATTAATTTTTTTTTGTAATATGTCATTACCCTTTTGAGGCTTAATATCATTTCTAAATCGTCGACACGCAAAGCTACCGCAAAGCTTTCAATTCTTTTGTGGGAAGTTTTATGGATAATGATGTTTGACGCCCACGCTGAGGCTCAAACTAGATCTTACGTATAGAAGAAAAAGCGGTACCGGTCTGGCATGGGGTCAAACCGGGGACCTACCATATGAACCGGTGTGCTTTCACCTGCTAGACCATCAAGACACAGAAACGATAGTCTTTTCCCTCGTATATAAGGCTATGTAAGATATTAGTACCCTTCTCAGGGTTAAAAAAATTGCTAAATGGTCAAAACGCAAACATGCCAGTACGTCTTTTTTGTAAGTTTTCGTGTGTATAATATTCTTTTTATACGTATGGTATTATAAAATTCGTCTCTCCATTTTTTCATGATTCGCAACAGACTTTTACTCTTGGCTCGTAATAGACTGAGAAATGAAAACTTGTTTCGCACTTCAGCTGGCTTAGAACCTTCGTGTTCAGGGTTGCCTCCTGATCATATTGATTCCTGGACTACAGATTACAACATTGCGGCACTCCTTTCTAGTATGTACGTGTTAATGAACTGTAGCTTCGTAAGTTATCATTAACGTGTATGTGGAGGGAATACAATCATTACAATTAAGTATGACTCTTAACAGGACACAGGGAGGGTGACCTGCTGCTCGATGCTCAAGAGTTGAGCTGCAATGAAGCTCTCAATCAAAGGTTGTGTACAAATTCGAAGCATAAAAACTACGCACGCGTATGTCGCCCATTTCGATGAATGAGCTGCTCAAAGTTAAACTGGTCCAGAAACTTCTATAGCTCAGAGTAGAGGTGTCCTGAGTGCGAGGTAATTTTTGTTTTGCTATTGTGAGCCAAATATAAAATTCTAATATGATCCATGAAAAAGTTGAGAATCCAACTAGATCGCCAAGACTGTTCCTCTACGCATTCACACCCTTTAATAATTACTTGGGAATATTCCTGTGGATATTAATTTACGCTTGTTTTTATTTTAAGGTGCCAAATATTGTAACACATTTTTTAAGATAGGATTGCCTATTTAAATTCAACTTCGAACCATAATTATTTTACATATAGTTAAGCTCACCGTGAATCTAACACAACTATAAAGGGTCTATACAAAATGGCGGAAAAAGTTCACTACACGATTCCTTGTGAAAAAGAGGAATAAAAATTGTCTAGTGTAATTTTTGCTTAAAATTAATATTTAATAAGATAATTAAGGCCAAAGATGAACGAATCACGCTCCAGACACGCCCATCATTAGAAAAGCAAACCAAAGAAATTCTTGGAGAGGCACGGCTAAGCACAAATGATCTTATTCGTTAACTTCAAACCTGAAAATTTAGTTGCGTGTCCAAATACGTCATTGGAATTCCGAAGTATGGCAACTTAGTGAAAGTTTTTTCATCTCCAAAGAAAGCCAATGGAATACCAATCTTTTTCTAAATCTGGTAACTTTATAAAAAATGTATCTTTTGGCATAGGGAGAATTCAAGTATTATGTAAGCAACTTTGCGGGAGTGGGTGGCTTTTGTGCTTATTTTCCTATGTTAGTTAATATTAATTTTTGCTTACTAATGGGGGTGGTGTTGAAAATGGCCAAAATATTGCTTACGTAATACTTGAAACCTCCCATAACCATTATCATGGGGTTGGGGAGGTAATTTCTTTATGAAAAGTGAGCAGAAGTACGGCAATAAGGAAGGGGAATAGCCATTTTGAAGCCATCTGCCCCTTTTCCCGGCATTTAATCCTGTTGTTTTTGTATTCGCATATCATATGACAGCAGTGGCGTACTGATTACCTCTGCAGTAAGGAAAGCCCGAGAGGAAAAGGACCCAGTTCGTCATTGTTCATTTTCCACAAAACTTATAGTAAGTACTTTGAGAAAAAAAAAAATATCTATTATTTTACAATTAATGAGGCAAAAATTAATCATATGAAATTTTCTTTAAAAATGAAATAGCGATCATCAGTTTCCAAATAGAAGGAAATAGCCTATGGCAAACTCAGAAGCAGCATGAACCTACTCCAAATGGGGGGGCATTAACAACTCGGTACCGCCAATGAACTTGGTAGTAAACCAAATGACTTTTAACTTTAGTTTTGTTTAAAATATCGGAAAATGTGCACGTCGCGGACAGTGGCGGATTATGTATTTCAAGGGCAGAGGCGCGGGTCTAGAGTTCACTTTACTATACCGTTGTTAGCAAATATATTGCAAGCCTGTCAGACTGGCACGCGAAGAAATGTCGCTGGGACGCGGCTACTTACAAAATAAGAAAAAGTTACTATTAATTATAATATTTTTCCCACAAGGAAGAAGAAAAATGGTTGAATCTAGTGGCAAACAGCCCATTCCGATCCGTATACATCCCATCCCTGGTATGAGTGGTTTTGCACGAGAAATCGCCAAATCTAGTGTCTGCTATTAATTATGACGTAAATGAACTAACTTTTGGGTGGAGTTCCAACCCCTTGAATTTAAAGTAACACGTGACCTAAGCAAGTTTTTAAAAACCAGTGAAATCTTAGCTTCTCATCTCTCTTCGTAGAAGGGCCGTACATGCGCAAACGCATGTGTCGTTGTATTAAATCGATGCTAAATGGGTTGGCTTTGCCTTATTATTGGTTCAACTATGATTTGAAATAACTTATTAAATATTGATTTTAAGCAAAAATTGTACTGGACATTTTTTATTCCTTTTTTCACAAGGAATCGTGTAGTGAATTCTTTTCCCGCCATTTTGTATACACCCTGTATATTTTCTTTAGTTTTTTTTAAGTTTTCGATCATTACGTTTTAAATAAACGGAAAAAGAGTCTTGCATTTCGTATTTTGACTTTGTGACAATTAGTTCTTTAACTATTAACATTTCACCTACCGGATGCCTATTAATAGGCTTCCGGGCAGCAAACGCTGGCAATCGGAAACCGATTAATAGGCTACCGGTCTTTAAGCGTTGGTAAAAAATAGCCTATTAATAGGCCTCTGGCACGTAAGGTGTTAATGTTCCAAATTTTACTTTCAGAAGGTGAAACTTATCTTCATTCAATAATATATAAACTTTTCAATTTTTCTAATTAGGAAATTATATTCTAAAATTATAGTCACGAAATGACGCATGGTGATGTTTTGTATAAATTGAAAGAATATCACAAACCACTGCACATTAAAGTCACATTGCGGTTTTTGCTTGCCGCTGGTCCTGTGTTATCGTTGTCTGACTCGCTGGGGTTGGGCTTGGTTTTCAAGTAGGTGCGCAGCCAAGGTTGGAGGCTGAGCGGGTTTGAGCCCCCCTTCAATAGTCTATTGAAGTACATTTCAGGCTTCCAATCTTTGAATACCACCCACCCCTCCACTTTCAAGGAATTAACGAAAAATTTCTGTAGATCCCAGTAACATGGAGATTTATGATAAAATTTCCAGAAAACATCTAAGGTAAGTGTTTTAAAACTGCTAAACGTCCATATGGTTAAGTAACTACCAATGATGGGCGTAAGATAAAAAGAAGTGTGACTGTTAAAATGTCATGTAAAAATTGTAATAGTTCCAAGTCGTGACGTATAATCGATTATGTCTGATCTTTCAACCCTATTTATGAAAATAGATACCGATCTTTACATGCTAATGTCACGAAGTGTAAATTTGAGGCTTACGAAACCTAAAATTACGATCAATTCTTCACTTACGAAGTAATGAAAGTATTTATTCTACAGGTTTATATTGCTTTTACCTTCATGTTAATCTAGTTAATGTACTTTAGAAATGAGGCGTTGGCCAGGTAAAGCGTCAACCCCCGCTGTACCTTCATCCTAGACCATGTACATGATGTTTTGTTGCAGATTGCCCTTTCCGCTGTTGGAAGGCATTTCACTAAGTAGTGCTAATTATCGCCAGAGCAGATTCTTGACACTCATATTTTGACTCTCTCCGTAAGTGATTACTAGTAGTCCTGTGCTGCAATCGGGGTTGAGAGGAGTGATTAAATCGTTCATTAATTCTCTACTTCTTCTTTAAAAAGGTACCATCTGGGACCATTTTTCATCTTTGTTGATTTTCCAATGAACCTTTAACTGCACCTCCACTTTCTGTTCATTAGAAAGTTATAATAATTAAATATTTTCAAATATTTAATTAACAAATTTGAATAAAAAACAAACAAATAGTATTTAGAAACGATTTTTTCTATTTGGTCCTTAGCCATGGGTTATGGAAGTGTAGTTGAACAACTAGCGGAAAAATTAATTTTGGAAAACCTGATGTGATACGATTCCACTTCTCTTGGTGGCCGGCCAAGTGCTCTAACTATTACGCTACGGATGGCATGGTATTCCTCTCCCTGTGAGTGTATTTAAACATAAGACGTTAAAAAAATAATTCGTAAAGAACTAGCATTTGTTTGCGAATACTTTTAATAAATGGGATTAATATTGCAGAAATAATTAGGTGGAACCTCATACTTTGAAATTTCAGTCCTGCGGCGGTATGGTAAAAACGCTTTCATCTGACGCACTCTCAACCTGGGTACGAGCCCCAACGACGTCAAAATATAACGCTTACCTACAAGTGCTTACTATAGAAAGGGAATTGGTTCCCGAGGTCTTGAGAGGTTCGACTTCCTTGGAAAACTGTAAGTCATGGGGCACTATGATTCTTTCCGTCCCTGTGCCTTAAAATGAACAAGTAACTTTAAAATTTCTTACCTTTTCACTGCACATATATTCTCTCTCTATTTACCTACGTCATACGTTTGTGATTGATACCAACGTAAAATTTTCATAAGCCCACGTCTGCCTTTCAATCCCGAAGCCTGCTTTTTCTCATCGATCAATTTCTAACACCGAAGCGTAGTTCTTCACCCAACTTAAACCCATGAAACTGTGGGATGTATTATTTCTTGTGAACCATTATTTACCAGTTAGTTTTGTATATGTATCTGGCTTAAAAAAAAGAAGAAGCTATAAGTTACTTTTCTGCCAATTTATTGCCTATTGTTTTCGGTATTTCATGGACTGTACCATTTTGCATTTATGATAAGATGACAAATAAAAATGTAAGGCATCAAACCTTTCTATTAGAGAAGCTTGCAATTCATTTTTTAACATTTGCTTCATTTTCTACATCATAGTTTTTGCAAAATATGTCAATGCTAGCCATTGTATGATGAAAAGCAATTTTTTACAATCAGAACACTGTATAATAAATAGCCCAGTTCGCAATATTCATTTAGACAATATTATTGTCGTTTTATATTGTTGCTACTAGTTAAAATGACGCGAAATTAACTTGAATAATTATTTAGTTTTTAACTAAGATTTAGAACAACGTTGAAGTGATTATAAATTTTGATAATACATAAACAGGCTTTCAACCATTCAAAGAAATGGGCATCATCAGATGTTACAAAATCTGAAAATAGGATGTTTCAACACTTTGATTTTTTTTATTTCATAATTATGTTTTGTACTAACTTGTTTTGCATTTAAATCCTTTGAAAGACGATCGAACTTATTATCACGGGTATTGATATTGTTTTAAAAGTAGATTTACTGAAACGTTTCATTTTCAGATTGTGTAATATCTGATGATGAACATCACTTTGACTAGTTGAAAGCATGTTAATGCATTATTAAAATTTTTAACAACTTCAACGTTATTCTAAACCCGATTTATACTTTGTAGTGTAGTGATTTGCATTTAAGATATAATATACGAATAAAATTATCCAGACGTTTCTTCTTAACACGGGAGGCCACGAGACGCATTCCAAATAAAAGGACATATGCAAATAAGCAAATTTCATTGCAAAGCTGACATTGCAGCAAAGGACGTATAAAAGAGCTTTGCGATTTTAAACAGGATAAAGCGATCGGATACTACCGTTGCAAAACAGAAATAATTCGCAACAAATTCCAATATACTTCAGATGCAACATCAATACTATAATAGTTCGCCAAGAGGTCCCAAAATTAGGTTTTCTTAGTTGAGCAGCAGCAATAGATGGATGGATGGATGGATGGATGGAACGAATATTAACCTAACAAATAACAATCGCTTGCTGCTGTTGTATACGCCCTATGCCAATGGAACCTTGTGCAAGGGCGACGTACATAATGGTGCAACAAATCACGGTATACTATGTAACAGTCTAATGGATAGTATCTGTGAATAATACATGGTGAATGATACATGGTCGACTGTTTTGTGCCAAATATGAAGTTTGGTGGAGGAGGCGCATTGATATCAAGCTGCTTTTCGTGGTTCGGATAGGGAATTTTGGTTCCGGTTATGGAAACTATGGATATACAAGCTTGATTTGATATTTTTATATAATTCTACATGAACAGCATTGTAGTAACAGTTGGATGAGGCCCCATTCTTGTTTTAACATGATTGTTCATTGGCCTAGAAAGCACAGTTCGAGCAATGCTGATTTGATGATATAAAGATTGAAAAATTACACTAGCATAGCTCAAATCCTGAACCCGAATTCTATATGTTGACTCTGGAATAAATTAGAATGATAGGTGCAAGTTAAGCTATGATACTCTGTCAGCGAAGGGATTGGCCTGTGCTCTTTTTGAAAAACGGAGTTGCAATTCCCACAACAAAAGAGTAAAATATGGTGGAGAGTCTACCTAACACAGTAGCAACTGTAATTATAGCAGAATATGGACTCACGTGACCACTTAATTTCTTCTTTCGTCATAGGAGAAACAAATTACACAGCCGTTCGAATATTTTTTACCATATAGTGTATTTATTTTCATCAGAAAAGACATATCTTATGAAGAAAGACATACGTACAATAGATGATGCCTTCATTTAATATACTCTCCTAAGAATGGTGCTGCCGTTCACGTCTGTTGAATAAGTAACTTTTGAATCGAAGAATATTTCGTTTTTTCCCATTTGAATAAGGAAATCAATAACAATTACTTCAGCACCTTACTCTTACGCCTGTACTGATTAAGATCTTATTATTCCAAGTTTTTCCACCGCAGTCTTTTATTCTGTAATTAGCTTCAATGCACTGTAACCGACTTCCACTTTAAACAGCTCTCGTTGGGTGTCCCTTGTAACGTAGCTAGTAAAATTCGAGACAGGCAATTGACGCTTGGAAGAATTAATTTAAAATCACATTTTATTCATCGAAAATAACTTTCTGTTCTCTACGTACAGGAAGCCCAGAGAGGGCTGTCTAATGGTAGCATATCTTTTAGCGTCCAGGCCCCTCTCTGGTCTCAAGTGGCAGTTAACATCCTATCCCCGGATCTGGTTCACACATGCTAAAGGTCAGATTCCAGATCCAGGGAGAGTAATTTTGCGTTAGAAATTCGAGTTGTATGAACGGAATGTGGATCAGTAAATCTTCATGTTATGGCTGAGTTCGAAAGGGGATATAGTCAAGAGGCAAATGACATATCTCACATGGCTGGTAAATGGGGGTCGGTACAGTTCTTCTCCCTTTCAGAACTTTTCTTGAAGTTATGAACGAAAAGTTTTAACAGGTCACTCATAACAGATGACAGCAAGGTGGAGCACAACGCAGCAAGATAACAATGCAGCCACACCAGTATGTCCAAACTTGAAGTAGGAAGGTGATGCTCTGTCATGCTTTAACTAACGAAGGTTTATGATATATCTAAAGTTTGAAGTTGTATCCGTCGACATTTTGGCGGCATTTTACGAAGTTTCAAAATCTTTACTTTCTCTTTGAGCGGTAAGAAAATTTTCATGAAGGATTTTTAACAGTGTAAGTCCTTCTGCACCCTCCTCATTTCCAATCAGCTTTAAATCCCTTGGTTCCTCATTGTTCACAATACAGGGATCTCCTAGTGATTCTCCACTTTCAGCTGGTTCAATAGTTCCAAATTCCTCTTGGTCTCCATTTCCTTCTTTTAACTCAGCGAGTTTCTGACTTCGGGTTTGTACGGCGTTAATAGAAACGGGGGAAAATCTCTTTTCTTTCTCCCTAATTATCTTTGTGGTCCGGTTTCCTAGTAAATAACGAGACTGGTTCAAGCTTTTCGACACTACGGCGGCTGAGGTCCGGATTTCACCAAAACTCAACTTTAATGTCACTTTAGCAGAAGACAGACGGGTCGAATTTTAAGGGGGTTTCTCAATCAAACTTCCCCTCCCCCTAATATACATTCATGGTTTAATGTATTTACTACTAATCAGATCAATAATTGCTCCAGAGTCCCTCAAAATGGGAAGCTTGATGCCAATGCTTAATGCTTCGACATCGTTTACCACATAGGGTGATAACAGACTATCTTCTGATTCTTGAAATACGATATTTACCGCCGGGGGTTTCTTCAGTTTCGGGCATTGAGGGCGTAAATGATGCGGGGAATTGCATTCAAAACAACGCGGAGATTTACGACGTTCGAAGTATTCTTCGGTCCTGGAAGTGAGATCCGGTCGACTTGTGTTTTGCGGTTTTCCTTATTGAAGTCTATTTTCCTTGTTCTGAAAATTCTTTACGGAGATGTCTCTTACGATCGTGGAAGCCACTGGGCATTTTTTTTCTGAGAACCTCTAACATTCTCATATTCGTCTAAAGCAGATGCCAATTTTATTGCAGAAGTAAATTTAGCCCAATCATCAATAAAATGATTGCGAACTTCAGGGGAAACTCGACGTTACATTTGGCCAGTAATCATTAAATCTTTTAATTTCTCATAATCGGTTATCTTGTTGTGTCGCAAAAATTTATGAAAATTATACTTTTTAATTATTTAAATATATGGGTGGCTTCATTACATCATCTTGCATAATAACATATTTCTTCACCTCATAAAATTTCTATATAATAAACCGTGAAACACAAAAATTCATGCATTGCAAATATTATTCGATTCTGCCGCCCTCTTTTGATTGTTTTTAGGAAAGGAAGCCAATTGGAGCAACTGCCTGATGAACGACAACCTAATAATTACCATCCCTTAACGTTACAAAGTGGAACAGTTAATAAGTAAAGATGACAAGTAGTATTGTAGTCCCTAACTTACCTGGACCTTGAGGATATAATGAACAGTTTAGCCACCAAAAATTCTATAATGACCACTAAAACCTTGGCGACCGAACGCTACTGTACGTCCTGCAGCGACACTGGTGTCAAATCTGTAAGTTGTGCTATCACATGAGGCAGTGGGTCCATCGCATCGGCTTGGCGGGACCCGGGCGCTATTTGGCGACTGAAAAGTTTTCTTACTAGATAGCCTTGACACCAAACGTCGAGACACTCTTATTCTAGTTCTGGACCAACTAACATATGTTTGGTTTTTTTTTCCCTCAACTTAACCATGTAGTTCTTTCTGGGAAAAAGTCCAGGGGCCTTGCCCCCTACGTTTATTCATCGGCCACCTTACCAGGTAATGCATATACCTTCTTCCATTTCTATTTATTATATTTTAAACTAACTGGTCCCTTGTGTCCTAGTTAATTTTGGTAGGAAATTTATTTCATTTTAATTAATTGGCTCAGATGAATAACTGTTCGTAGTCAAACCCGAAATTGGAAGTTCGGTCTCAGCTCTGGTGGCGTGCGGATGTCTGTCCGGGCTGGCGGGTGTTGGTTCCAGCTCGCTTAAGACGGAGTGCTTGGGATATTCACTTTGGCCGCCGGGCGGAGTTGGATGGATGCCTGCTTCTGCTATTCTGGGACCGGACTCCGCCCTCCCTCGTAATTCGGACTTCGTCGCTAGGGCCGTGCTTGGCCTTCTGTCCATGACGGGCGTTCGTCATTGTCTTCGTCCGCTGCGATCGCTTGGGGGCCAGCTTTCGCAAACAGTGGATGATAATTTGGTATGTAATGCCTGTCCGGACTATGCTGGTCTCGCGCGCCCTGGTTGCGGGGAATGTTTTACGCCTGTTCGCTGCCGCTCGCGGCACCTCACCCACTCAACGGTGTCCGGTGGTCTCCTGTAGGAGTACCGGCCGGCCCGGGGTGTTCTTCCGCGCCATCCATCTATTTCGGCCGCTCTTCGGGGCGGACTGATCGTGGATGGCCTCCGGTCGACGTTGAATGACGACAATCATGTGAGCTGTGCGTCTCTGTACGCCTGTTTCGATCGACAATCCCCTGCAATGCCCCCTCCCCCCCAGTGTCCCTTCTCGGTCCACTGGTCGTCATTTTATGTGACAAAAGCCAGTCTGGGAATACAGCGCTGCCCCATTCGGCGGCCACCTTTCCCATTACACTTCTTGCGAAAGAACACACAGACCCGAAATTGGGTAGTTAATCATTTTCATTCAGAGTAGAAAATCTCTGTTTAGATGGAATTAATAGCTCGGGTCTTTTTGTCATTCCTTGTTTATTGTCGAATGAAAGAATTCTAGTGTGTTAATTACGAATTAATGTCTGAGTCTTGTTAGTTTTGTAAATATCTGTTTGGGAAATTGTGTCCCATCCTGGAACTAACCATTTTGGGTAATGGCCTTATGTAGAAGAAATGGTATTTTTGTAAAACCTAAAAATTGTTTTATTAAATGTGTAAAAATTATTTAATCCTTTGTTTCCCTTGTTGAGTAATTTTCCGTTGCTTATCAGTATGCATGCATATGATATGTGTTTAGTTAAGTATAATTAGGTAATTAAGTTTCATTAAGGCATTTACATCATTTTTGATCAGTGAGCATGGATCCGAAAGGATGGACATTTCATAGAACACTCTTGAATTTCGGGTTTTTTAAAACGCGGTTAATGGCCGAAGTTCTTTAACTTTCAGGAATCGTAAATCAGTTCATCTATTTGTTGTCCCAATGGATTTATCTCAGTTTCAAAGAGGCCCAGTTGTTGAAAAACACTTATGTTCGTGAACTGTTCATCACATCAGCAAGGCCCAGGTAAGTTAGGGACTATAGTACTGCTTATCGTCTTCACTTATTAACTGCTCCACTGTATAACGTTAAGGGATGGCAATTATCGGGTTGTGCATCAGGCAGTTGCTCCAATCGATCTCTTGTTCTAACAACAATTAAAAGAAGGCGGCAGAATCGAATAATATTTACAATGTGTGAATTTTTGTGTCTCACGGTATACTATGTAGAAATTTTATGAGATGAAGAAATATGTTATTATTTAAGATGGTGTAACAAAGCCACCCACTTATTGAATAATTAAAAAGTATAATTTTCACAATTTTTGTGACACAATAATCTCTAAACCTTCAAGTCAACCTTCCAGGTAATTTTGTATTTCATAATGGCAATATTTCCACTTAGATTCGTTTTTTCGCTGATAGTGAATGAAGTTTGATGAAATTGTTCTACGTTGAATTTAAACTTCTTTAGAAATAGTTGTTTAATATGAGCATAATCTTCCATTTTTCCCAGGGTTCCCGCGCGATTAGTTGCGGAATGCTTCAGGCAAAAGTGATATTAATTGAGGAACTCATTTAGATTCTTCAAGGTTTGTCCTTTTTTACCTGTCGTTCAAACATAATTAAATAGAGGCTAATGTCGTTCTCATTTGGGTCATATTTATGAATCATTTTTGTAAGTCAAAATGGGGTTTCTTAACTATGGATTCCGGAATATCAGATGCAGGCCGGCTTTGTAATTCGATCTGTAATTTATGTAATTGAAATTCTTTTTCTCTTTCTCTTTCTTCACGCTGTTCCCTTTCTATTCTGGCTTGTTTTTATTCTTCTTGCAATCTCTTGTTTTCCTCCCTCTCCTGCCTTTCTGCTATTATACAATCATGCACTTAATTTTTTAGAAATTCCTTTTCGTAGTCCTCGCTATTCAAAATTAACTCTCTCAAATTTAACACCTTAAGGCACCCACTTCCTGTCCTACCTCCTCCGCGAGGATTTTGAGGTCCTCTTTCTTCGCCTTCCCTAAATAGGCCATATCCCAAAATTATACCAATTTCTTCACTGACAATAAAAATGTTTAAATAGCAATATTACAGCAACTGTAATAATTTAAATAGCAATACTATAATCAAGGTCTTTAGGCCTACCCGATATGCAATATCAAAATACTAGTGTTATAGGTGATAATTATACTTATTGTGCAATTTATTTTTAAATACCAATATTGCAAACAATAACTACAGCTGACATGCAATTTCAAAATATCAATATTGCAAACAGTAACTACACCTGACATGCAACTTCAAAATATTGATATTATAAGAAGGATCTACAATTTTGAAACTCTAATGTTGTAACCACTAACTTGGTGTGCCTTAAAAAACAAACCGTACTGAGGTACCACAAAACAAGCACTGATGTGCTTTAAAAATAACTGTACTGATGCGCTACAAAACAAGCATTGATGTGCTTTAAAAATAGTATTCATGTACTTGTAGCATTAAAACATTAAAACGCAATGCTTTATAGCCCTAAATTTTGCTTTAAAAAAAATTCAACCGAGCAAAAATTAACGATAATACTTGCAACTGAAATTATCATAATATCAATTAATTTAAATTTATTTCTTATATGGTCCCCACTGTATCAAATCATGTACTCACCCCTCTGATAATACATTTCTAAGATTGCAGCCGCCACAATTGAATTTGTTAATCATCCGGAACGTAAAGAAAACTCAGAGTTCACACCTAGAATGCGACTGGAAGAAGTGCGAGAACTGTTTTCGTCAACAGCTCATTAATAGCAGGACATCAAAACTGAAATTCCCTTTGCTTGCTCCCTTCGCCGACGGACTTTCCGAAATTCCTTAAAGCACTGGAATTTGTTCGATAACACCGCTAGGCACCAACAATTACTAAGATATAACGTAGATAGTGAAATTTGAGAAAGGCGATTGACGCTTGGCCGTATTAATTTAAAGTCACATTTTATTCATTGAAAATAACTTTACTTTCTCTATGTGCAGGCAACCAAGAGAGAGGGCTGTCTAATCATTCGGCGTCCAGGCCCCTCTCTGGTCTCAAGTCACTGTTACCATCCTATCCCCGGATCTGGTTCACACATGTCAAAGGTCGGATTCCAGATGTCAACCCAGATCCAGGGACTGTAATTTTATGTTAGAAATTCGAGTTGTATGGACGGAGTGTAGATCAGTAAATCTTCATGCTATCGTTAAGTTCGAAAGGGGATATCGTCAAGAGGCAAATGATATCTCACGTGGCTGGTAAATAAGGGATCGGTACACCCTAAATAAAATGTTTTCTTCACTTCCCGCCGTTTTTCTTTTGTTGAGCCTCGCGCTTCGAAAAATGATGTTAGTAATCTGCGAATTACTGCAACAATTAAAGGCATTCTAAAATATAGCAATTTTTATACCAGCGAATATATATGCATTGATTATTTCACAACGCATTCCGCAAATTTGAGTAAGAAAATAATTTATTTAAATTGATGACGGTGGTTATAGAAAATAAGCAGAGGAAGACTTTTAATCGTATTTAAAAGTTCAATTGGGTTATTAATGATGATGGCGCACTGCCTGAAGCAAAAAAAAAAAAGTATGCGAATCGTTTTAAAATGTCGAAATCTTGCTCAGTCGAAGAGAAATTTAATTTGATTTGATTAAAGTATAATTTGCTTTTAAATTTGGTTTTTGCAAAACGACAAATTAAGTAATGGATGAAATAACAAAGTATAATTAATTTAAAATATTTTATTACCAAAAGCTAACACAAATTGAACCAATAAAGCTTTCAGAGCAAGCAGAGTAGTGAAGAATAATGTCGAAACGTTGTTGGAAAAAGTATGTAAGATTTATTTTTCTTAAAAGTAAAATTATGAATGTAATAGAGAGATATAATGCAATTTTTAATACTTTTTCTTACATGTAAAAGTAGGCAATCGTGTATGTATGCGTTATAAATTTATTAAAGCTTAGTTTTGCTGTATAGGCAGGGGAGGCTCGAGGTTGATTTTGAATCCGGGCGGCCTGACACAGATTGCTTTTTGGCCCCTCCCCCTCCGGCGAAAACAGGAGATTTTCACAGATGCGCAGTGAGCCATATACCCTATAAAAGTGGCCAAAAGTCTCTGAAAGAATTTCTGTAAAGATGTCTCTAAATTTGTCTCTTTTTTTTTTAAAAAGGTTTTCTATTGTTGCGTGTAATAAAAAAAATTTAATTTAATTTCAATTTGGCGCCCTCATCCAAACGTGACCCCGGGCGACCCTCTGGTTCCCCCGTCCCTTAAGCCGCCCCTGTGTATAGGGATCGTTCAACGAAAATTTTTTTCTGAGTGGCATGTGAGTTACGAAACATATAAAATGTTCTCTTTAAGTAAAAATTATTAATTGGATCGCCATATTTTTATTTAAGGCAGTTTGAATCGTCTTTTGAATTTTGAATACAATAATATGCTTATAATAATAATAGTTTCTTCAACTTTAGGAATGTATTATATCAAATATGAACACAATTAATGAATTTATATAAGTCACATACATTTGGTAATAAACACGAAAATAAGTTTCTCTTTGTAGTATGCCTCTTTATATTAATGCTTTTGATATATAATAACAATACTATCAAATTTAGCCACATCTTTGCTCAAAATATAACAACAAACAAAAGTATTTTATACGTAGTATTTACTTAAAAGCCTGCATATATATGAATGTTACTGGTCCCTATATAAATGATTTCATGATAAAAAGAAGAGCCATAAAAGTGTATTCTACAAAAGTGGTATATTCAGTCCTGGGTTTGAACAAAAACATCAATGTGTTGTATCACATTATAAGAACAAGCAGTGAACAAAAATTAGTTTTGAATATTTTTGTCCTTGAATTACTATTGAAGATAAAGTCACAAAGCAATTTCTGTGAGACAAAATTAGAAAATACAATTAAAACGTAGCGGGAATATAAATTTAATTATATCATAGATGCAAAATTAAATTTAACTTAATCAAATTGAATTTTTTTCAGACGGATTCAAATTTTTTTATATGATGGGATAATTATATACAATTTATCAGTTAGGTCAATCCATCTAGGCGGCAAAGGGTAAAGACTTTAGGGTCTGACAAAGCCCCCGCTGCCCAGGATTGGATATAATAGGTGGAAGCAATAAATAACTAAATACAATAAGATAAAAGACTTGGTTGTTTAGCAAAAGTATGGAAGGTATAAATAGAGAAAGATGTAGTGATATTATAATTCTCTATCCAATAGATGTCTGCGGATGAGTGTTTTATATTGAGCAAAGGAATAAATAGATTTAAGTGAGTTAGGAAGAAGATCCCACACCCTAGGGCCAAAGCAACAGATGCGGAAGTGTCCAAGTTTCTGTCGTGAATATTCTGCTATTAGATCGTTAAGATTTCTTGTAAAGTGTGTATGGTCAGGAAAGCGTAATGAAATGAGATCAGAGTGAGTGCAATTTCGTATAGTGTTAAACACGAAGATGGAAGTTTTGTACACAAATAAGTTTTGATTAATAATATCTGATGATCGTAAGCTAGTTCAATAGTTCTAGAAGTATGAGATTGATAATATAGTAGGCAGGGGAATTTTTTATGCAGTCTGGTAAGTCTATTGAGATTAAAGTGGAAGTATTTTCTCATTAGAAGGCAGTAGTAAAAAAAAGAAAACAAATCATAGAATAGTAAAGTTCAAAAAGAATTGAGACGAGTAAGTAGTAGCTGACGTTTCGAATCACTCCAATATTTCTACCATTTTTTTTAGAGATATTGTTAATGTGGATATCCCATTTGGTTGAATTGAAGAGTTACACTGAAGAAGTTTATATTTTGTGAGAATGAAATCGTTGTATTATTTATACATTATTATTAAAAACAAACAACTCAGGATATGTATTTAATCTAATTGAAAGTAAAAATTAAGTAAAAACTCTTAATCATTTTTATTAAAACAGATATGGTGAACATCACTTATATGTTGATTAAAACATTTTATTCCCCATTGAATTAAAATTTGATTGTGTGCTGAATTCGTAAGTTGGCAGCTCTCTAAATATCAGAATAATTTTAATGTATGGTCCGAAATTTTAGCCGCAAAAACGCAAAGAAATTGGCATATGGTTTGATAATTTGCCGGTTTCGTCCCTATATTCCGAAGTAAGGTAGATACGATCAATTAAATTTTCATCATCATTATCAAGTGCTTTCTCCGATTCGGCGGTTGGCGGCCACTATGAACCACAATTTATTGTCTCTACTGGCATGGATAATGTCTTTCGTGCTTAGCCTAGTCCAAGCCTGTAAGTCATCCATGTATCCTCTTCTTTTTCTGCCTCCAGGTTTCCTCCTCATGATATTTTCCTCCATTGCCAATTGAGGTAGGTTTTATTTTTCTCCCATCAGTATGTGTCCGTAATAATCTAACTTTCTTCTCAGAATTGAAGTGATGATAGTTTTTCTTTTTTTGTGTTGGATCTGTTCAGCACTTCCTGATTGGAGATGCTGTCAGTCCATTTTATTTTCAATGGTCTTTTAAGGGTTCACATTTTAAAAGCTTTTATTTCTGGCGTCTTTTTTTAATGTCCGTGTCCCGTAACCATAAAAGAGGTTTTATATAATCGAAGATTCAGAACTTGAAATCACTACTTTAATTGTTTTTCGAGTAAACGCTGTTCTGTTATCCTTAGATCGTGGGTTCAATTTTCAAGAGTTATTATGGTTTTGAAATTTCATTAAGTTGTCGTTTTATTTTGAATATTTTAATAAGTAGGATAATTTGACGTACCTTACTCACGCTTATAACGTTATCTTTATTTATAAATTTTGATAAGTTTTCTTTAAAATTTAATTGATGTTTTTGTGCAACGTGATAGCTTTAAATAAATAAAATAGAATGGATATTTATTTGCATAATTGTGAGATTTAAAGATGACTTTGTTATCGGTAAAATTAGTATTCCAAATAAAATATATCAAACATATTTTGCGTGTTTTCATTATCTTGCACTTCTCTATTACTGCGAAAAATTTAATATCGTTAAGTATATCTCCTTTTTTTTAAAAAAAAACCATTAACGTATTGATCAATTAAAATTACTTTTTTTTAAATTTCTGTCAGGGGCTCCATTTTTTTACATGACCTTAACTTAAAAAATCCTAAACATTTCAATACAGTTATACTTTTGAAAATTGAACGGGATTCAGGTCTGTATAATTGAAAACATCGGAAACAAATTACGCAGGCCTATATTCAGGGGGGGGGACCGGTCCGCCCCCGAAACTAAATTTGTAGTGTAACTTGGCTACAGCCTTGCATGCTGTGATTGTACCGATACATGATGTAAAATTTTTTAACCCTTCCGAAATTAAATTTTGGCTACGGTTTTGAAATTGCGCATATTCGTACCGAGTATAAAATGTTTTAATTTACTACTAATAATTTGTAAATTCAGAATTTAAAAATTTACTACTAATAAATGATCTGTTTTTCG
>QLNU02015003.1:168921765-168961802 GCA_006491805.2 Dysdera silvatica
ATAAGTGTGTTGTGAAATTGAGATCGTTTATACACCTTGATGTATTTGCCTGGACCGGTTTCAGCTCCAGATTAAGTTACGTTATTGGCAAATAAATTAAATGATAATTTTAAACAGAAAATGTAACGTATAGAATTATTACTTGCATGTTATGTATAATGTTAAACTATTATTTATATTTACATTGGATTAATATATACATGATGTTAATCACATTTAAATAGATGTAATTATGCAATGAATAATTGTGATATGTAAGCCCAACATATGGTTTGAAACAAATAAATATTATTATTACATTAACGATATAATCTCATAAAACACTGAACGGTCAAAATATTTCGATTATTATATACTTATGAAATATAGAGTGGAATATAGTTTTGGTTATATTTAAATTGTCAGCTTTGGTTAGTGGCTATGATCAATTATTTTGGACGACATTATATATATGTTTAGTCAACTAAATTGTATTTATAAAAATGCAAATGGATACACGAGTGCATCATTTTATTTAAAATTCTTTTTGGCTTTTAGATTACGTTCAGTTATGCTAGCTTTACTTGCTGTAAGATTATAGATGGAACATTAGTTCTGGAAAACACTTGATGAATAATTACATTACAATCAAATTGAAGTAATATTCCAATTTTTATCACAATTTGTATTTATAGATTGGAATATAAATTGCGCAATAAATATATCAGCATGTTTAGTAATTTTATTACCTTTTATTCTAGCTCTGTCACCTCTTCTATAGATTTCGATCTTTTGGAAAATTTTTCAACGTTGTTGAAAAAAATTCTTAGTATATTTATTTGAAATTTCCTCCTTTAATTATAGCAACATTAAAATTGTAAAGTTATCCTAATTATTATATTTTCTTCTATGGCTTCTTTAAAAAACATTAATTTAATTAATTATAATATTATGTACTTACGAGAGATTAAAGTTTTTGTGCATATGCTCTTTTTATTCAAAACATTCATAGATTTGTCATAGAAATGTTCATATATTTCTCATTATCTTGTTGAACTCTATTGGAAAGAATATTGATCTCCACACGCAAATATCCAAATTAAATTGAACGATAAATATCCTTCATCAATTAGCGTCTATTTACAAAAATAAAATATTTTACAGAATTCAAATTTACTTCGAAGGGAAAAAAAATTCAGGAGCGGAATTTGAAGCCCTCTGCATCCAACGAATAAAAAAATAAAAACTTCGCTCCTTTCGTTAAATTTGCATATTTAATCTCTTAATAAATTTATAATGAGCATCCTGGAAGAACTTCATCTCAAAATGTAACTTTGGAAACTATTTAATAATTGGAGTAAGGATAGCTGATGGCTTGTGTGGGTTGAAAACCTGATTTATTAAAGGCAACCTGATAATAAGTAGACAATGACAGATCGCCTCCAGAAGCAAGAAGTGCATGTTTGCAGAATTTCTTTATAACGGAAGCAAGCAAATAAGGATGCTAATAATTGGTTCTAAAATGTACTGATCAGTTATTAAAGTGTGTATGTCATCGTACATTGAAAATATGAGTTAGAGAGTGATCCCTTGCTATTCCTACGTTGTAGCGTTCTCTTTTGAAGCTGTAATGACTCCATTACAAGTGTACCACACCGTTCGTTGACGAAACAGTGAGCGATTGTTCCCATCTGCTATGAGCCAGTAGACTGATTCAGTGATTTTATGACAGAATGATTCAATACATGAATGATTTGACACAAATGAATGATTGCATACAATGGGACACAAATGAATAATTGCATGCAGTGTGACGCAAATGAATATTTACCTACAATATGACATGAATGAATGATTGCATGCTGTGTGGCACAAATGGATGATTTGACAAATCGCCATAATGAACGCAAAGCTTTAACTCAATAACACAACTTAATAAAACCTTATACACTTGTGTAAATAATTAAGTTTCAATATGTATTACCAATGACGGTTCCACGATAGGGCCGAAGGAGCCATTGCCCTTCAAAATTAACCATACTTTATTATAGTGTACCTGTGCACGCGCACTGCCAGCGGCGCCCGTGCACATATGCAGGAATTCCTGCCTCCACCCAAATTTTTTGTCTAGAATTGCTACTGTATATTACCTTTGTAGAGTATTGGTAATCCGGTCATTCACTGCATAGAGGAATGGCGGATCGGATTAAATAGAGTACCGAAATACTAAGAGTACAAATACTTAGTTCAATTTTATTTTAAATCTCTAGCTGGTGATGGGCGAAAGATTTAAAAGATAAGTCGTACGGGAAAACTCTTGATCTTGATGTCACATGAAAGGATAGCACCGTTCCCTTTACATCAGAACCTGAGGCCTGATTATAGAGTAACTTCTGATTTAGCAACAATATGATAAAATATCAAGAGATAAGGAGTAATGCCGGCTTTTAAAGATTATACACATTGTTTTGTGAATAAATTTTCCATCTATTCGGGGGATTTTCGGAAAAACAAGAAAGATTCTCCTCTACAAAAATAGTACATCTGAGTTCCTACTTCTATATTTTATAAATGTCAATGTTAATGTCATTTTTCTCATATAGTTATTTTACCATTGCTTTACGCTTGGCTATTCGCTAATAATTCCCGGAGTAAATTAAATAAGTTGGTTAATACTGCACAATTCGATTTTTAATTTTATTTTTGTATTATCCTTCTTGTTTACAGAGTTCCTTTTTGCAGAATAGATATTATTTTTTATATTTTTAAATATAAATTTCCTTTCAAGCATATAGTTTTTCATAGCTGAAATTGTATTCTTTATTTTTATATACTTTTTATGTTCTGGTATTCCTTGGTTTAGTAGTTAAATTGTACGGACTTCCAATGCTTTTGGAAATCAGACGTTAGTGTTCATTCGAAAAGGAAATGCTATTTATATCTGATAAATTGTTGCACAATCAAGTTGCGCTTTATTTATCGAAATATCAGGTTTTCATTAGTAGGTCACTCACGCGACCATCAATCTCAAAAATATAACCTATATTTCTAAAACATAATTATTACTTCCCTACAGCTATAGTCCCTGCAAGACCTTGGCCTTCTTAACGAGCGTCACCCATTCTTCTCTATCCAAAGCCTTTTTGTTTTGCCATTCTCCTACTCTCATTCTTTTCAGTTCTTCTTTCAATCTATTAAGCCATCTCTTTCTAGGATTAGTTCTCATGATCTTCTTTGCCATCCTAGATTCTTCCATCTTCCCTACATCCGAGCCACCTAAGTCAACTTTTCTTTATTTCTGTCACTAGCTCGGTGTCTCCATACAAACGGCATATTTCCCTGTTTTTCCTAGTTCTCCATACACTGTTTTCATTCATCGCCCCGAATATTTTCCGGAGTACTTTCCTCTCCCATATTCTCAGCAATTCTTTGTCTCAAACTGTTAATGTCCAGGTCGGTTCTCTATATAAAACTAAAGTTGTTATCATTTAAAAAATGAGATACACACAAACGCAGTTTAATTTGAGCAGGAGAAGCATTTTACAATTGTTTCGGTGGAAAATCAAGCGTCCACCATCGTCAGAAAATTCGTCCAAACTGATTTGTTGCCACTAAATCAAAAACGAAAAAAAGAGAAAAAGGTAACCTATCTAAGTGGCTAGCTGGTGGCATTATTGTTTCATGAGTGGTTAGCCTTAATTTTCGGAGACATTCATGGAAAATAGTCTTTTCTCGAATATGAAGTACAACTAATACAAACTGTTGTTCTTGCTTTAATCTCTGCACTTGTCTTGAAATCGTCTGTTATCATTGTTCTTAAACACATAAATTGTTGCATTCGCTCAATGCTACTACCTATTACTTCTCTTCCCAAGCTATTCACATTCTGAAACCTTCTTTTATCCCTTGAATTAATCATATATTTAGTTTTATCTGCATTGATTGTTGATCCGAATCCTTTATTGCTATTTCTGAACCCTTGTAGGTTTTCTTTTAACACAGATGCATCCTGCTAATTAAGCTATATTAAGACTATTAAGTCTATACTAAGCTAATTAAGACTATATTAAGATAATTAAAACTATATTAAGCTAATTAAGAATATATCATCTGCAAAAGCTGGATGTTACGAGGTTCCATTAAAAATCGTGTCACCTTAGTACACGCTCGTTTTTCTTATAGCGGCTTCACAAGCGTTAAATGAAATGATGTCGTTGAAAGGACATTACCTTGCCTAAAATGTAACTTATATTTCGAAAATATAACTTATGTTTTATTAAACGTAACTTACACTTTATTAAATCTAATTTGCATTTTAGTAATAATCACTTAAATTTTATTTTCACTTAGGTTTTATTAAATATAACATATTTTGCTTATAAAAGTTATTTTTCAGTCATAGCATATATTTATTTATAAGTTATAAATAAGTTTAGATTTAATTTGCCTGTATAACAAAAGATAAGAGCTATAATATCTGCCAAAGTCCAAGCTGGCACAGGAAGGATCAAAATCGTTTTATGAAAAAAGTAAATACGTACTATTTAACTTTATGTAAATTTTCTGAACAAACAAAATACCCATTCAAGAGGTAATGGAATTTTAAGGATATTATGCATTAAGTTTGCAAATTATTTTTTAAATGATATGATAACACATTTACATTGGGAAAATACTACGTTTGGAAACAATATTTAAAACCATCTGTAAAGGATTCCGAGAAAGAGAGAAAAAGAAAGCGAGCGAGTAGGTGTCTGTTTCTCGGTTTTTCTTTTTCTCTTTCACACATATTTAAACACAAAATATACAATTGAAGCACAAGACTTCCATTGCATGTATACTTAATGATGTAAATAGTATAAACATAAAATCCATTCCTTTATAAATTTTTAAAAAGTTTTTAATAAAAAATTCTGTAACATTCATACCTACATGCGTCAATGTTCAAACTATAGAATATCATGATATAAAATTTTAATGATTATTATAATTTTCCTTTCTTTTTCCAGTTCTTGTGTAAAATGGGAAGAAAAACGTTTTACTGAAAATATCATAATTGCTGAAAGTTCAAAATAGTGATAGTTACAAAAAAAATGGAACAGCATTTCAAAGTCTCAGGGTACGAAGGCTTTGCTTATATAAAGCTACCTCTTTTCTAAATGGCAACCATGCTCACATTATGCATCTATACCGCAATAGAGTACTTGTAACGAATATAACTCTCATGCAAACCCTCCGACATTGTTTCCAACAGATATCCGACGCTTTTTCTATTTTTTTTTACGAATCCGTAGTTCGAGGTTTGCTGTTTTAGGGGAAGAAAATTCAGATTCCCGGGTAATCGCAAAACCTTGCACATCATGATCTTAACTGCTTTTGAAGCAGAAAAGACAAACATTATTATACATACTTTGTTTGCTATCTTATTTTTATAACTAAGCAATAATAATATCCAATATTTTCTCACGACTTTTATTTACAAGGTCAAAAGATAGATTAAAATTTTTTTAATAATTTCTCCTGAAGTAAAAATATCGATTACAAATTTTAACTAGAATTTCCGTCAGAAAAATCTTCTGCGCGTTTCTGGCATCAACTAAATTTTATTTTGTTTTCATTCAGTAAGCTTTCGAAGATTTTAAACTACGTTGCTTGCTGCTTATTCAAATAACATTCATGCAAATGTCGAATGTTTGTTTTGTCAGTGAATTACCTTGCAATTCTTACTTTGTTTTATTTTCTATCAACAACGAAACTGAATGTTTCAACGTTTGTTTAAACTTCCCTTGTCTTCTAGAATTATTTGTACATTTCCTGTCTGTCGAAGTTAAAAATTCGTGTAATTTTCTTTGTTTACTCAAGCTAGCATACACGTCGATCGGAATATGATTTCGGAAAGAGAAGTTCGCGAAATCTGAATATTTTATTCAGCTGTAAAAGCTAGGAATGCCATAAATATGTTTAGTGACGAAATCTCTCGGTTCAATTACTTATTGCATCACAGAGTTCTCCTTTACTACACATGCAGGAGAATTTGAATTAAATGATTCTATCTCCATCGAATACACAAGTAATATAGAATTCATTGAAAATCAATTGAAGTTTACATAAGCTTTGATTCACTGTTTTTATAGAGTCTTGTACACTTTATCCTTAACATAAAAATTTAAATTTTCCAAAGTGTCTATATTATGTAAAAATTGTTCGTCTCCATAAAACGAAGTCAGTTGCGTTTATAAATATTCGTGACGTGTAATCAATTTTAAAATAACAATAAATTTGGGTAACGTTTTAGACATATATTTTCTTTGGCTCAAACTAAAACTTTTATGTATTAAAAAAAGATACACCGCCATTACCTAGAATCAATCTGGGGAACCTTCCTTGTGATCCAAGGTACCTTAGCAGCTTGGCCACTACGGCACTGGAATGATACTCTCTTTCTTCGTATATGAAGCTTATAACATTTTCTTCTATATCTGCATGTATACTATACTTACATGGAAACACCCAAATGGGGGAACTAGCGAAATTGACTATATCCTGGCAAACAAGAAATCAATTATTGAAGATTGCAGTGTACTGAACAGATTTAATACTGGAAGTGATCATCGAATGGTGAGATGTAAAGTGCACTTAAATACTAAATTAGAACGACAGAAGCTCATTAGGAAACAAGTAAGTAAGAGGGTGGATTTAAAGAAATTAAAAGAAAATACCGAGGCATTCAAGTTGGAATTAAAAAATCGCTTTTCTGCACTGGAAGGACTTATTGAAGAAGTTGACATCTCAGAAGCAAATGAAAACATTGTTAAGACAATAGTTGAAACTGCTGGGGAAATTGGTGGTGTAACCTGTAAAAAGCACAATAGCAAATTATCTGAGAAGACGAAACAGCTCATGAAAAGGCGAAGAGATATGAAGGTGGACAATCAAAATACCAGTTCCAGGATTGAGTACATAGAACTTTGTAAAACTCTGCGCAAAAGCATGAAAGAAGACATAAGAAAATTCAACTGTGAGCTAGTAAGGAAAGCCATTGAAAATAACAAGAGCCTTAGGGTTGTTAAAGGGAGTTTGTCTATTGGGAAGAAACACATCATTGCATTAAAAGGAGAGGATGGCACCGTAACAAGAAATAGGGAAGAAATACTTAGAAGAGTTGAAGAATTCTACAAAAATCTATACGAAAGTAACAGTGGATTAAACGAAGACATTGAAATAGTCGAAGGAACAGCTCCTAAAATCTTAAAAGAAGAAGTTTCATTTGCAATAAAAAGTATGAAGAAAGGAAGAGCCCCTGGTGATGATGGTATTACATTAGATATCCTAAAAGAAGCTGGAGAATATGTAGAAGACATACTTGCAAAATTCTTTACCAAATGTCTTAACAGCGGTAACATACCAAACCAATGGGATTCTGCAACAGTAATTCTTTTGCATAAAAAAGGTGATAAAGAGGATTTGAAAAATTACCGACCAATTAGCTTGTTACCTGCTATTTATAAAATCTTCACAAAAGTGCTAACACATCGCCTGCAGAAAAAATTAGATGCAGCTCAACCAAGAGAACAAGCTGGATTTCGAAGTGGATTCAGTACAGTGGACCATATTCAAGTATTAAGAGAATTAATTGAAAGAACACATGAATATGAACTTCCATTGTGTGTGGCATTTATTGACTATGAGAAGGCCTTTGACTCTATTAAAACATCAGCAGTCATCAACTCTTTAAGATCAACAGACATTGAGGATGTGTACATTGACATGGTGAAACGTGTGTATAAAAATGCAAGTGCAAAATTTCGGTTACATAAAGATACCAAAACTATCAAAATTGGTAAAGGTGTGAGGCAGGGAGATACCATTTCTCCAAAACTTTTTACTTCAGCTTTACAGATGATTTTTCAGCAGATAAATTGGAATAACAAGGGAATAAAAATAAATGGTGAATATTTAAATCATTTGCGGTTTGCTGATGACATTGTTATTTTTTCAACGAACCCATCAGAACTCCAAGACATGGTACAGGAGCTCTCAACTAGAAGTAAAGAAGTTGGACTCAAGATGAACCTACAAAAAACTAAGATCATGTTCAATAATTTTGTAGAGGAAACAAAAATACAAGTTGACAACATTGAGCTAGAAATTGCTGATTCATATATTTACCTTGGCCAGCTGATTTCAATGGATGGCAACATTATGAAAGAACTCAACAGACGTATTAAACTTGGCTGGAGTGCATTTGGAAGAAACAGTTTTATCCTGAAGGGGAAATTGCCTTTGTGTCTAAAAAGAAAGGTCTTCAACGAGAGTGTATTGCTAGTCCTCTCATATGGATCAGAGACATGGAGTCTAACAGTTGGAGCAATACGGAAGTTACAGACAACCCAAAGGAGCATGGAGAGGTGCATGCTTGGAATAACTAGGAGAGATCGAAAAAGAAACACTTGGGTGAGAGAGCAAACTAGAGTAGAGGACATCATTGTTAAAGTAAAAGGGCTGAAATGGCGATGGGCTGGGCATATTGCAAGAAGAACTGATCAACGATGGACAATGCAAATTCTCAACTGGATTCCAAGAGACCACCGAAGACCTAGAAAACGTCCTCAGAAAATGTCCTCAAACTAGATGGGTGGATGAAATAAGAAAACAGGTTAGGGTGACATGGAAGCCAATTGCTCAGGATAGACGTGTGGAAAGCATTTGGAGAGACCTTCATCCAACCGTGGATTAATAATAGTTGAAAATGATTATATATATATGTATATATATAGTACTTGCTACTAGCTAAAGGAATATAATAGAACTTTTTAAACGCGTTATATTTGCTTATAAAACGAGAATTTTAAAAATTAAATTTTCATTTTATACACCAATATAACGTTGTTTCAAAAGTTCTATTATCTAACTTTGCATAGTTTCGACAGAATACTTCCACAACTAAAGGAAGTTTGAATAACCTTTTATATTTTAAAACCTTTCTGATTTTTTTTCGGTTTTGATGAATTTCATAGCTTTCCTTGGTTCGCTTATGTTCATTTTTGGGAACAAGAGGACTTTTAAGGCGTAAACAGGTGTCAAGATGCATATGCTCACCATTTTAATTTCCATTTGCCTTTAAGTACAACGAAAGCTACTTAAAAATTAAACCTAGGATGTATGGCTTCGAAAGGTTCTTATTTATTCTGAGCACACAGCACCTTTTGTTTTTCCTCCTCTTTGATGTTTTAGTCTTTGACGTTCCCTCGCTGTTTCTTCGTCATCACGCTCCAGGTACTTTAAACAAGGCTTTTCACTCCGTATGTTGCAAGTCTCCCGTCGTTACTCGTTTTATAATTTTTTATTCGGCTACAACGCACTATCAAAGTACTTAAACACTAACTTTGGACTTGTCTAAAGCCACTTAACTTCCATTAAAAAACACCTTGATGCGAACTCGCAATGGTGACTTTGTAGTCGCCCATATTTGAAGAAAATTTCTCTGAAAATATAGAATTACACTTTCTCGATACCTCAAATTATTTCTTGTTGCGTTTCGTTTTATAAAAATAGGCATTTATTGACGAAGAGGCCTTTCCTTATATGTAAGATGCTTGTCTAAATTAATTTAAGGTGATTCTCTTTTTCTCATATTTTTAATTTAAGAATAATATCGAATGATATCCAATCTAACACCTTTGATGGGAAACATAGTTTGCGGTGTATTGTAGGTGTTACTCTTTGTGGACTTCGTACTAAGTAATTAGTACGTCCATTTTTTCCTAGTACAAACTTATATTCTATAAAAAGTATTTAATTAATAGGCTTAGCAATGCGCTAAATTACAAAATTTGTTTCCTTGGTGTCTACTTTAAACTATCCATGATAATTGTAACATTTTTTATGGACAGTGCGTATCGTAAAGGCTAAGGTGTTATTAGAAAAGGCGTTTAAATACTCCGTTCTACCCATTGAGAGAAACCGCGGGATTAACTAAATCCGATAGCACAGATGAAAAAAAATTTCAATTTATTAGGCTATGGGCGTTTCCGGTCAAGAAGGAAGCAAATAGGGGAGATCGGTCTAATAAAATAGAGAAAATAGAAGAAAACTTCACAAATCATGGAATGGGTGGAGCTGCCTAGTGGATGATTACGAGCGAATACTTTTTTGTATAGGGTAGGCATTGATATTGGCTGATGATCAACTGCTCACATTTCACCCTTAAAATTTCCCCTATTCAGCGGTAATATTCTTAAACGATTGGTGTAACAAAATTCAATTAAAAATAGTACCGTTAATCGCTATTAAATGGCTCTTTATAAAACTTAATACCAATGCCACGCGATGGATTGCGAGATAGTTTTTAGTCATTTGACTGAAAAATGAAGCTATGAATCTTGCATCTAGTATTAAAATTTGGAAAAACTAGACTTCGAGCATTTGGGATATTTTTGTAGATGTACTTGACCAATTCAGCCTCCTTTATTATACGGCTCCAAGAATTCGGATACAACAACTATACATTTGAGTTTATCTGAAATGGAATCCCAATTTAGGTAAGCACTGCCATTTCAATGTACGCTTCTTATCTTTAAATTCTAACGGCTGATTTCGCAGCCATACTGCTCTTCTACTTCGTAAGGTAGTTTATTTTATAAGAAAGTAAGATTACTAGAAATGACGCTTATCTTAGATGTTGGAAATATTACTGCACGTTATGAAATGGAAGTGGATTCCATTCCATTTTAATAATTGAATAAACATAATTAGCTAAAATACTTTTCCTGTAATTACGTTATTTGTGAAAGAAATTAAATTAATATAATTTTATTTAATAAAAGAATAATTTTGCAAAAATTAGGAGAAATGTTTTAGAAAGGAATTAATATGAAAGCTTTTCTTATAACTAATATTTTTCTAATACTGCCAACTAAGGCCGTACGCAAGGGCTTAGAGAGTTAAGCCCCTCATTTGAATAATAATAATATTATAAATTCCTTACGATATGAAAAATTATATTATATCCCTTTTTGAAATTTTGTGCACGGGTTTACTGCAAAAGAACATAGTCTAATTTTTTTCTGGAACGACTACCTTTTCTTTAAATAAAAGTTTAAAATAAAAAATCTTCTTTGATGCAATAATAAACAAATCCATAATTTCATACTGACCTTACTGAATTTTATAGTTTAGATAACATATTTAAAATGTGTCGCGATTATCGAAGGTCAGTCATAGATTCCAATTCGAAGTTTTGGATAAAAGTGAAATATATTAAACTCCTCTTAACGGAAACCTCTCAGATACGATCACCCCGTTTTAACGTTCAGATAAAAATGCGCTAACAAGAAATATTTTCATAGACAACTTTTATGGACACCCCCTTTTACGGACAGCTTTTTCTATCAGTAGTATCAGTCCATGAGAGATTTTGGTGCGTAGGAATTTATAATAAGCATATAAGTAATCTTAGGCAAGATTGGGAGATAAATCGTGTTTTTTTTATTAAAGAAAATCAGTTAATGATTGATGTATCGTATCTAATCTTCAAAAGGCTTAGTATGTGAAATATTATACTAATTTTTATAATTAAACCATGCATTATTTCAGATTTATAAACCATTTGCACGGCAAATGCGGTTTTGTGATTGATGTGAATGATACGAATCACCAACTTAGCAGTTCGGTTAGCCTATTATAATTTTGCGTTTTCAGACATAGGTAATTTAACAAAGAAAGGGCTCAAAAGTAAACGCTATTGACAGAACAGTTTGCGGAATAATATCGCGACTCCGCAGAATGGCGATGCGCAAATAAATTATCTTTAATTGCTAAATCATTAGCCTTTGTCCATAAGCGATTGTCTCATCACTTACCCGTCATTAAGCAATTGAACGATCAATCCTTGTTTATTAACATTAGATTCATTATGGTTGAAATGCTGGAGACAGGCAACCCCTATTAAAACTTAACCCGTCACTATTAACATTTAACGAGTGAGACATTCAATTTACTGCGCTTCAGACATGTGTTGAAATCTCGTTTCCCTTTTCCCCTTGCAGTTGAATCCGGAAGCGACATCTACGTAGCCATCTAAATTTGTCCTCAGGCTAAATAACGTCAGGTACGTCAAAACGAAGGCACCGGATTCCCATAAAATACCTATCTGAATGTTTTACCGATCAGAAGTCGGGCGGGAATATGACCGTCCAAATAAATGATGTTTGCCTCAATGCAGCGCAAAAGCTGTTTCCTCCCTCGAATTCAAATGCTAAACTTAGCAGATTATGGGCATCGATTTTTTCCTTTGCAGCTTTTTGCTCGGTAGATGAATGCAAAATGTGCGATTTTCCCTTGATGGATGTAGTCCGTTTGCCAAAATGTCTTTTTAAGCTGAATCCGACCTGTGTTTTTCTCCCGTTTCCGCCAGTAGATTTGGCCGCTTAAATCGTTTCATTATTCATTTACGATATTGACTCTCCGAATGGGGCCACACAAGTTTATTTAATCGAAAAATTCTCTCGCGGGTGTTTGAAAGTAGCCAGGTAGCTATTATCGAAAGTGGAAAGACAAAATTTTTTTGCCGGATGCGATTGCGATTTTGTACTTCATGAATGTTTCTCTCCCATTCCATTAAAATCTTTCGTTCTGCGGCAAGTTACCGCTTGATTATTAGTTCAGACATCTTCGGGCTAAATGTCTCATTCTTTCGCCGCGGAAAGTCTCGAAATAGAATCATTGCTTTAAGAACATGTGAAATTGAAATGCGCATTAAAAATTTAAATTCCGAGAAATACCTCAATTTTAAAGTAAGAATTAATTGCGAAATTACCCACGAAGCATACAAAGTGATAGAATATTTCTGTAAAATTTTCCGCATTTGTCATTAGGCTTCTTCGACGAATTTCTAAACTGATGCAATTTTAATGAATAAAAATAAAGTACAAATTAACGCAGTTTAATTTTGAAAATATTGACAGCTGTTTCAATAGCACGTGGCTATTTTCGTCAAAATGTTACTAGCAACGTTAGCCGACGTATTAATTGCAACATTCAGACGCAAATAGCTGTATGCTATTGAAACGGTCTTCAGTGCTTTTGAGATTGAACTGAGATAATTTGTGTTTTACTTTTATTTATTAATTTTGCACAGTATATTTAACTATTTGACTTATTGATGTAATTTTGTTTATTTTCTATTTTCTTAAGGCATATTTGTTTGTTTAGATTTGTTTAAACTTTCATAAAATGTCTTCAGTCATTCTTCGTTGTTAAAAACACTATCATCACGGAACATATTCACGGACATACATCACGGAATATTTCCACGTATAATTTCATGTATTTACTTTTTGGGAGCCAACTGCTCCCTTTGTCAAGTGAAGGCAGAAACATAGTCCATCCAGAGAAGAATGATAGAATGTTAGCTATTATATATATATATTTATATTGCGAATTACTATGGATACGTGGAACATAATGAAGAGATCAATTCATAACTAAAACACTATCGGCAAGTCTTGGTTCTTTACAAATGAGGATGAATTTATAGACTGCAAAACCAGAGCAGTATGCCCAACATAATGGAAAATTTGTCTCTGGAATGATGTTATACACAGCGGAAAAATGTGCATTATATTCATGTCATAAATAAAGAAATAAATAAAAAAATTCCCATGCAGTAAGCTGCACTATGTACTTGTCATTGAGACAAAAAAAAAGAGGAGTGATACGTTATTAGAGAATACGTTTATTTTTTCACAGTATACGATAACTGAAATTAAAGACTTTCTGTTGATTTACTTATACAACATTAAGTGAAACAGGAATGAGAAAAATCAATAAATTAAATGACTTTTATACACTGGGAAAACCTTTAAGAGAACCAATAAAAACATGTATAGTAATAATTGAGGTAAGATATAAGTCGAGTGTAAACAGAAAACAGAGATTAAGAGCAAGGAAAAAGTTTTATCCGCCAAGAATAAAAACGGAAAAGGGACGAAAAAATACAGTTTACAGTTGTTCAAAATTATGAAATTAAATGATAGGAAATTGAAAGCTATAAGGAATCCAAAAATTCTATAAAGAAAGAATTAATAGCAGGTATATGGAAAGAGAGTGCAAGGAACTGGCTGACTGACATAAAGAAGCTGAAGATTTACGAATGAGTTAAAGATTTGTGTTCGTTTTTTCCGTTTCCTTACCTGTGGGCCTTAAGAAAGTTATTCCAAAGTATTTATTTCCCCTCATACCCCCCCCCTCGACACCCTTCATGTGTGAAGCTTATCGCTCCCCGAATAAACGATTTTTGAGAAAACAAAAACCAATATAACTAATATATTCTATAGAAGTGATATATTCAATCTTCTTGTCATAAATAAAATTACTTTTCATTTTATTTATCAAGAAAAACTTGGTTTACACTGTTGCATCATATTATAAGGTCAGTGTTGAATCAAAATTAATCTTTTAACGTTATTTTTTTTTCGAATTATGCGGTCGGGGTTCGGTTCCCTAGGCTTTAAGGGGTTTGAATTCCTTGGAAAATTGCAGATCCTGACGCAATGTAACCTTTTCTGCCCTTTAGCTACGAAACAAATGACAAAAGGTTTTGTATTATTATCGTAATGAAGACAAAGCCATGAATCAAGTGATTTGAGACACAAATTAAAACGTAAAAGAACAACATGGCAGGAGATGTAATTGTTTCATATATGGAAAATAAAATTCGATTTGACCTGAAGAGTATGGTAAAAAACTCCATCATCATCAGATTTAAATCCGACTTGGTGTGTATGTAGGGAATCGCATCAGAATGTGACGAATTTGGATAGTAGATTTATTGGAATCATCCCACCGAAGGCAGAAATATTTATTTTCTTTCGAACGTTTCACCATCTAATCACGCCATACCATCGGAGTTGGTATCACTACGCCAATAAACGTTGATTGATTAACATTGTTGTTTGATTTAACAAATAGTTATTAGCATAAAAGGGGAATAAAACATAAATTAAGTATAATTAAACTCAAATACATCAAGACTCAGGAGACAGCCCAAATTATGATTCTATAAAAATATGCAATAGCTGTATATAATTACGTATATACAGATAATACCTGAGGGTATATACAGATCTCTTATATACAACCCTCGAATATACAGATAATTCCTGAGTGGACTTAAGAATTTTGTGATAAGTAAGATGTTGCCACAAATAAAGTCGTTATAAGTAAGTAGGACAGAAGCTTGATTTTATGAAGGACAATTATTAAATATCAAGTGAACATAATCGATATCGTTTGAAATAAAGTATTTAATTAATTTCTTGGATACTTTTCTGAAAAATAAATAGAAATTATAATCATAGTAATACTTTATTCCTTATTATTTTATACCGCAGGAGACCATACAAACGATTTGCTTGGGAAACGGAAAGAGAGCAGTAGCGATGCTAGTAACGGGGCTCTCTTTCCGGAAGACAAAGCAAGGGATTTCTCGTATTCTGCAAGAAACAACAAAGATATTGATTCGCGCGTACAAATCCGCATTGTTATTAAGAGATTCGGATTCGCTGGAATATCACATTTACAGAGTTTATGAGCAGAGTCTTGACTCGAAGACGTTACAAGTGAAGGCTGAAGAGTGGTACAAAGGTGGAGTCTTTGTGGGCTGCAGAGCAAGAATGTTTTTCCTTGCAGCCAAGGCCGGAAGAAGAAGTAGGAGAAACGAAAATAGTAGAAAAATGTAAATGAATTTTGAGTTGACCGTTGCGGGTGCAGTTTTAAAGGACATTTATAAGGAAAGGCAGACAAAAGAAAAATGGAAAAGGAAGAGCAGGGAGAGCAGAGGAGGGGGAAGAACTGAAAACTAAAAGGAAAGAGTGGGAAGGCAGAAGTAGCAGGCAGAGCATACTTGATTTAAGTACTAATCAAAGATTTTGGCTTTAAGGGTGAGAAAAGACAGGGCTTTAAATTCTTGAGGGATCGAATTCCAGATTTTAGAACCCGTAACGGAGACACTGTGTGTTTTATAGTTTGTGCGAGTCCGCGGTAGCCTGATATCGTCCTGGTGACGTGTATTGTAATCATGTGTCGTCTGTGAGATGGAGAAAGGTAAAACTAGGTCACCTTTTGTGACTTTGTACATAAGGAGTGCAAGTTTATATTTTACTAAGAGAGTGAAAGGAAGAATGCGCCATAATTTAAAAAATTGGCCAGCGTGTTCATGGAAGCCTGCAAAGTTAACTATTCGCATAAGCTTTTTTTTTTGCGTTCCTATCAATTGCCTAAGGGAAGTAAAATATGTGATTCCCCAGACCTCAAGACAGTAGGTAAGTTTTGAATAAAATAAAGAATAGTAAAGAATCATTAGGATATATTGAGGAACGACATGTCTGAATCTCAAAAATATTCCCAGGAGACTGCTAAGAGAATTGGTGAGATCGTTAATGTGTTCTTTCCAGGTTAAATTTGAATCGAAAATTACTCCAAGAAGTTTGGCTGATTTCGTTTCCTGAAGGATGGAGTTGCGGAAAGTAATAGGAGAACTGTTAGGTAATATTTTTTGCCGGGAATGGAAGATAACGTAGTTAGATTTTGCAATGTTTAGCTCTAGTTTGTTAACGTAAAGCCAGCGTGAGACGTTATCTAAATCTTAGTTGACTTTTTGCACTGTTTCTTCGATATTTTTTCCCGATACCAGAAGTGTCGCGTCGTCAGCATAAAGAAACAGCTGACTATTCAGGACAGCTTGGGGCAAATCGTTGATGTAAAGAAGGAAGAATAGCGGAGCTAAACAGCTTCCTTGAGATACACCAACGCAAATAGTTTTGCGAGTTGAGGGAGTTTTACCTATGAAAACTTGCTGTTGCCTATCAGAAAGGTAGCTGTTCAGTAATTTTAGAGGTGTACCCCGAATACCATACCGTTCTAATTTCGTCAGTAAAATGTCATGCTTAACATTTTCAAACGCTCTTTGGAGATCTCTTTGCATTCCTATTACAAAATTGCTTTTGTCTATTTCGTCAGAAATCATCTCTTTGATATTAAGGAGGGCGGTAGTTGTTGACCTATGTTTTCGAAAGCCGAATTGATGTTTGTAAAGTAAGTTTTTACTTTCGAAATATGATTCAAGTCTACTGTGTAAAGCCTTTTCAAAAATTTTGCTAATAACTGGAAGGATAGAAATAGGATGATAATTCTGAATGTCAGATGGGTCGCCTTTTTTAAATATAGGAATAATTTTAGCCATCTTAAGCTTCGAGGGGAAAATACCCTTATTGAAGCTGATATTGATTAAATGCGCAATAGCATTTGCAAAGAAATCTGGGTTGGCTTTAACAATATGCGGCGGGATATTATCGAGACCTGTGGACTTGGAACTAAGAGCATTAATAGAAGGCTTGACCGCCTGAGAAATAAAACATGGAATTAAAATCAAAAGAAATTAAAAATTTAAATTATATTCAAATAATAAAATAAATTATAATCGTATAGAAATTATAATCAAAGAAATTAAAATAGAAATTATAATCATAGAAATAAAAATAGAAATTATAGTCAAAGAAATTAAAATTGAAATTGTAATCATAAAAATTAAAAGAAATTATAATTATGGAAATTAAAAATAGAATTCAAAATTGTAGAAATTATCATTGAAAAAGTATTTTTTAATAATAATGTGTCTACCTTTCTCTTCTCTTACCTTCTCTACCCTATATTAATAATTAACTTATTACGTGAAAAATAAAAGATTATTTGTCGAGGGCAATCATGATTCGAAACTATCCCAATTTGTTAGCATTAGCTCTTCTAATGCGAGAATAATAAGGTGGATTTTAAAGAAACCGAACTTAGAAATAATACTTGTGCTTGTAGAATTCAAAAATTATTGATTTTTGAAAAGCTTAATGAATCAAGACATTTGTGGAACTCATTGCGAAGTTTAACGTTATTAACGTTTCCCAAGGAAAGAGTGAAAATGACATACAAGATATGGGAAATGAAAGAATAAAATGAAAAATAAATACAAAAAAGGGATTATTAAAATTGAATTATATTCTGATTGCTCAAATTATGCATGTATGTATGTATGTGTGTGTGTGTACGCACGCACGTGTCCGTCCGTCCATCCATCGATAGATAATGGTTGAATATGATGATGATGAGTGTGTAAATTATTTAATAAACAAAAAAAGTTAAATCTAAGAGGTACAGGTAAATTTAGTTAAATTGGAATGATCGTTATATATATATATATTCTAAAATAACGTTATATCCTATTCACTCTTCTTTATTTCTGAATAATTATAAACATAAAACAAATTAATAATTTTTTGACTTTTAAGTTCAGGACCAATTATGTAACATCTAAAAATTTAAATCGTTTAGAGGGAAAGTTTCTTTGGTATGCACATTTTATGCAGTTGACGAAAATTTGATTTTTTTTTTTTTTTTGATTGCGAGTTCCTTTCATAGTGCCAAAACGTGTTGTTAAAGAAACTACTCAACAAAATTTGAAATTTAGTGATTAACACTCTCAATCTTGTTTAACTTCCAGATATTAAAAGTCAGCGTCTTAAAGTGTGACAGCTTGTTTTAAGAAAAACTTCCGATGTGCGAAGACAAAAGAAGAAGGTGATACAAAAGCGCTCGATATTATTTTTGGAAGAAAAAGAAAAATTCCGAAAATACTCTTCAAGACTGCAAAAAACTTTTGGTTGATAATGTCAATCATTTGTTTTCTTCGAAATTTTGCATGGACCATTTTAACGAAACACAAGTACTGACATAAAATTATACTCCACATGTAAAAATCTATTGAACTTATAGTAATAACGATGAAAATACCTGTGCTCGTTATCTAATAGCGTTAGATTATAGACGTGATGCAATTTAAACATTTCTAAGATACTATTAATAGTTAGGTTGGTAAAGTGAAAATTTAAGAGGTATTGACAGAATTAGTACTTGCGTTTTCTTTTCAAGAACGTAAGCACACTATGCTTATTAGAAAATAAGTGACTAGCGCAATACAATTATGAAATGAGCACCATATAAATTAATAGCTAAACAGTTGAACTTCGAATAATAACTGTGGTTATACTGAACTTAATAATTGAAATTTAATATTTGAAAATACAGTATATTTCATAGTAATTGTATAAAATATAGTGTATTGTAATTGTATACAGTATATTATATAATACTTATATACAATATATTATATAGTACTTATATACAATATATTTTATAGTAATTGTATATAGTATGTTGTACAGTAATTATACACACTATATTGTATAGTTATTGTGGATAGTATATTGTATTGTGATTGTGTACAGTGTATTGCATAGTAATTGTGTGCAGTATATTGTATAGTAATTGTATGCAATATACGTAGTTTTAATACATAGTTTCTTCAGCGGGAAAGTGAACCTTCATTTCCGTTATTATTTCCTTGGTGTAGCTTTTTCAACGTACGTTAGAAGAAGTCTTCAAAAGGATTTTATACTTTTAACCTAGTTCATGTAAAAATATTGCATGTCACCGTATATAACAAATTGTGACAGATTTGTGCGAAAAGGAAGCTTCTTCCTTCTCTTGAAAATGTCCCATATTTTTAGCTGCATAACTAGTTACTTTGAAATACAATTCTACGTTGATCACCGCCAATTTCTTTTTATAATGGTACTGAAACCGGACTAAAAAATTGGAAGACTAACGAATACTACATGTCTAGACGTTTTCGCACTAAAATAATAAACCTGGCCATCTTGCTCATGAGGTTAATATAAGTGGTTGTTAAAGAAAAAATGGCTTTATTGAACATAAAGCCATTTTTTCCATTGAAATAGAAATGCTGTTTTAGTAGATGGAAGAGGAAAGGGATTTCATTGCGTTTGAAGCCCAAATCTTGCCTCACCTATAAAAGGCAACTGTGAGAAAGCTCTGTAATGAGCATTTCTATCTAAATGCAGTGGAACGTGGTAAAGTGAACACCATGGTAAATTGTCCATTTGAATAAAGTAACCACTTTTTATAAGAGAAAGCTGATAGCGACTTACGTTAGTCATGCTTATACCAAAGTCTGTCGTGAATAGTGACTATCTGTCTATGATGACCATCGCAGTCCAGTCCCAAAGGTGGTCACTTCAGGCAGGTTCTACTGTAATTTACTATTTAAACACAAGCAATTTCAAAATGCTACCATACCTTCGTATATGGTACCATATTCAATAATCATGTGTTATATGTACAGATTATTCTTTTGAAATCTATTCAACACGTTCAACTTGGTATTCATCTTTGTTACTTCAGCATGATTTCAAATTTCATGTATTTAACTTACCATATAAGATTTCCTCAGCCTGGCTGTCTCGTGTTCTCCAATTGAGAAATTTGGTTGTCGATGATTGGTTAGTTCTTGAAATGTACTCACATCCCTATCATATCACCTGAACATTGTTGCCAAGTTGCTGGAGAAGTGCATTTCGTGTTTTTTATTGCCTTTTTTTGATCCAGAATGGTATCATTCCATGTGAGCAATTTGGCTTTCTTCCTGGTCCTTCTTCGACTATTCAAATGTTGCAGGCAATTAACACGTGGACCTTGGCTGTGGACCAGGGTTTGCCAGACGACATTATTTACGTTGATTATGAACGTGGTTTTCATCGTGTACCACGGTCGATTCTTTTTTAGAAACTTGCTATGTTCCGGGTTCCGCCTAAGTTATTGGGGCTTATCGTGGCCCGTTTCTTTTGTAGGTTTTATCGTGTTAGGGTAGGTTCCAGGTGTTCGGCTCTTGCTGATGTCCCAAGTGGGGTTGCCCAGGGTTCAGTTTCCGGTTCTCTTTTATTTGTTGCTTTTTGCTACGATGTTCCCTTGATCTTGCGCCAGTTTCATCGTCCCTCTATACAGATGATGTTCGTTTTTTTAGAATTATTCCGTCTCTCAATGGTTGTTTCACATTACAGAAAGTTTGTGATGGACTTTATACATGGGGTGTGGAGAATGGGTTATTCATTTCAATGACCAAATCGAAGACTGCATCTTGGATACTGAAATCCCCGGTGTTTCTATTTCTTTGATAGTGATTCTCTTGGTGGTGCTGATTCTGGATCTGGGAATTGCTGTGTCATCCGATTTCGGGTTCGGTGACCATGTTGAGTCCATTCTTACCAGGGAAACTAGAGTTTCATACCTTCTCCGTCGGGTGTTTGATAGGTGCGATTGTAATGCGTTAACGAACGCTTTTTTCGTATTTGTTGTTCCCCTTCTGGAACACGCCTCTCCCGTTTGGTCTCCTCATTCTGTTGGCTTGATTCAGCGGCTTGAGCAACCTTTGCCGCGTTTTACTAAGTTTTTGCCTGGTTGTTTTAATTTATCCTATCGTGAGCGCTTGGCGGCACTTGGTTATCACTCGATAGAATGGCGTAGGCTTGTAGCTGACCTTCGAGTTTGTTATAGGGTCATTCATGGACATGTTCATTGTGATAGTTCCGTTCCTCTATTTGAACTTGTTGGTCCATCACGTACTAGATCCCATGGCATGTACGTTAGTATTCCTGGTGTTCGGGGTAATTGTCGCTACGTTTTCTTTTGTTTACAGGGTCGACCCGGCGTGGAATGTCCTCCCTGCTGACCTTGTGTCCTCACCTACCTATGCAATTTTTTCTCGTAAATTAGCTAATTTTGATCTTTCATCCTTTTTAACGTGTTTTCCTTTTTAGTTTTGGTCTGTCTGTCTGTCTGTCCGTCCGTCCATCCATCCATCCATCCATCAATAAATAAATACTTTAGTATTGTGTCCTCAACTTCTCTACTCTGTCTTATAGAAACTGATTTATTTTCGATATCGGCCTCTTATTCCAAACACGCACCTTTTTATAATCATTTAAGTTGTTTTTAATTTCTATGATACTGTTTACGTTATGTTATATATGTCTAATTCATAAAAGAAAACTGATCGCATGCATTGATTTATAAACTTCCCCTTTCATTTTTAGACAATTATATACGACGTAACCCATTTTTAAAAGCTTGTGCAAAAAAGCAACAATGAAATGCAAGTTAAAATCAATATGTTTTTCTGATGAAAATGAAATAATAATGAAACGGCAGAAAGTAAAATTTATTTAGAAAAATTTCCTTAAAATTAATCGCTGCTTAGTCACTTTAATGGGTAACAAATTTGTCTTTATGCTATCAGATAAATGAAACAGTTCTGCCACTTTTTCGTACGAAAATTAAACAGCTATAAAATTATTTGAAATACGATTTTACTCCGTAAAGTAGTTGTCATTATAGTCAACAATATTTCTCCATCGAAATTCAAGCGTAGTCACACAGTTTTTGTAAAATATCTTGTTAGTCGAAAATCCTGGTCACGTCCGATTTCATCGCATCTTCATTTCTAAACTATCTCGTTTAGATGTTCAAGGCAAAAAGAAGGTGATAATTACTTACAAAATATTGGAGAAATAAGGTGGATAAGGTAATAATTTAATAAATACTAATCATATCTTGGGTAACTTTCGGTGAACGTGCTTTGGCATTGTCCTGTAAGAAAATACCACTTTCTTTCTATTCACCAGTGCTGGCATTTTGTGAATTGATGCATATTGTAAACATTCGGGTCGATTAGTGTAGACATTAGGCGTAATTGTTAGTCTTTTGAAAAGCAATTCGTGGAATATGATATCGGCTGAAGTCCGCTATAGAAAAGTGATGAACTCTTAGGATGGAATGGAGCCTTTGCAGAACGGGGAATTGGATATTTCTGTGAAAAGAGTGACTTATCCTCTTGTTGTTAGAGTACTGGATCCATTTTCCATCCCACTCAGAAAAAACGTAAAACATTTCGCTTTTTAAGATAGACGATAAGTGTAAAGCAGGGGGAAAAACTTTGGATCTTATTGCTCGCTGACAAATCTTATGAGATCCACACTTGCTTTGTTTTCATGCCTTTTCAGCTTGATGCAGGCGGATGATTTACGTGGAATATTTGTGAAAGTTCTTGACATGCTAAGGAGAAATCACTTTCAATATAGATTTTCGAAGCTTCATCACTAATGACAGAAGATATTCCAGAGCGTGATATACCTTCTAGCAGTGGCGCACCCAGAATATTCCCAAGGGGGAGCCCTGTGGTGCAAGGAATTCTTGATGGGAAAAAAGTGGGCAGACGCCATATCAATTATGGTTGCCTTTGCGCATTCGTTTATCATTATTGAATTACTAATAATTCTATAATGCAAGATACTTAAATAATTAGAAGTATTGTAAAACCTCGATTATACGTCAGTTACTGGACCAGAGCCTTGACGGATAATTGAAAAGACGGTTAAGCGGAAACGGGGAAATTTATAGTACAATATAGTACATTTTTATTAAAATTATACATTTAAAAAATATATTGTGAAACTTGCTGAAGGAACACAAATGAAGTTTACTCGAATCTGAAAGGGGAACACCTTGAGAACGTGCTTGAATGAACCACTGGTAAGCGACGGTGTCCAGCTGCTCAAGTGATGATTTTTTCATTGTCTTTCTTGTTGTTATGTCCCAATCAGAAATAAGTTTGGAAACATGGCTTTCGATTTTGTCGGCATCTCTCCTAATATCATTTACAGTTCTTCGGTTTATGACATAGATTGGCGCGATGCTAACTGAACTTTCTCTTTTTTCATAGACGCTTAATGATCTCCAATTTCTTAGATAAATCGAGCACAACAGGCTTACGTTTTTCACTCATTGTTTTCGAACAATTGTTAGCACTAGCGTGACAATAAACATAACCTAGAGACGCGCACACGAACGACTTGATTGGCGGGGCTCTACTTAGAAATTCAAGGGCACGGGGCAGACACACATGAAGGGGCCCCAACCCCTCCTGTACCCACGACAGATTTCTGATTGCTATGTTTATTATAGGTATGAGCGAATGACTTTTATTTATAAGACCAAGGTAGGTATAAAATATCATTGCTTGATGGGATTCAAAATATTTTGCCCAGGGGCAGATTGGCCCACCGACCGGTGCGCCCTCATTGGCGACAGGATTAGCACCTCCGAATGAACAAGGACTCGCGTTCTCTGAAAATCCAAGGCACACCCCCTTTGAGAATACCCTATCCGCCCCAGCTTTTGCCATAGACCAGCGTCACTTATGACTAAGGAAGGGGACGTTGGCTAGCCTTGACTGATTAGCTTATGTCATAAATAGATTAACCAAAAAAAAAATTCATCGCTTCCGTTGTTCGTGTACTTTTTATGAAAACCTTGGACTAAATTTAGAATTTTGGGGGCCCTATGAATCAGGGGCCCGGGGCAACTGCCCCGTATGCCCCTGCGTAAATCAGGCGCCGTAGGTGGGCGAGTTCGTACTGACGCTTAGTCTGAGTGTGCCGGCGCAAGCCTGGCAGCGTTAACTTGAACTTGATGCCGACGGTTAAGCGAGAAAGAGGGTAAATTGGGAGATGGATAATCGAGGTTCCACTATAGTAGATTATATTTGCACAGTTTTACAATGGCCAGCACTCTTATACTATCCCCATCAGTGAGGTTAGATTTCTTGACATAATTAGAAATATTTGCAGTCAGAATTTCTATTTCAACTGTGTTTGATATTGTGTTTTGGTCTACCTTTACCTCCTGGAAAGCGTTTGAAGACAGTCCCAGGCTTCTGCTGCTGTTGCTTGCCTCAACAGCAGTTTCATGAATGTCACTGGAGTTGAGGGAAATGTTGGGAACATCACTACCTTCATCTTACATCTTTTAATAAAATAATTTACCAGTGTCTGTTGGCCTAATAATTTTTCGTTTTGTTAGCACAAGGGAGGGGCTCGGGCCCCCTCGGTCCCCTACGTGGGTGCGCCAACACCGTCTAGGGATGTTTCGCCAGAAATTTGTACCAATTTTATGCGGTACGATTTTTGCGGCATTGATTCTAAACGTAATACATATTTCACGACATGCTTCTGAAGTATTTGTGCCGAATTAATATCCAAAAAGCAAACACGTGAGCAAATATTGTTAAGTTCAACAGACATTTCGAATGTATTTTAATTCCATCAAAAACCAGATCAAACTCGATGAAACTTTTTTGGTTATTTTAAGAATAATTTTGGCTTAGCCAAAATTTATTTTGCTTATGCCAGAATTTTTTGGCTTACCTAGTAAAACATACGTCAAGTTTCTTGACACAATAATATGTAACAACAAATACAATACAGCAAATGTGCGTGAATGAATGGTTTTACTCTATGCAAATGATTACTTAAAATATTATATGATTATATATATATAATTTAATGTTGAATTGATGATGACACGATAACCTATATTTTTTGTATAATATATAATTTTATAAAAAATGTATATTTTATATAATGCATATTTTTAATAATATTTTATAATTCTTTAATATAGGTAATTACTTACATTAGTATATTTTTACTATTATAAACAATTCCTTACTTGTGTAAGATTTCACAGTGCAACACATTTAGTATATTGAGCATTTGTTTGTCACATTAAATGTTTGTTTGTTTTGTGGTTTTACGGCTCAAAGACTACAATGGTCATGCTGCGCCGGGACCTACTGTTTTCCGAGGAATCCGAACCTCTTAAGGCCTAGGGAACCAAACCCCGGACTACAGTGAGCAGTGCGATCTTTATGAGATCTCTGAGTAAGCGTTCTTTTTGCACTGCTGGGAGTCGAACCCGGATTAGCGGCGCACTAGGAGAACGCGTTACCACACTGCGCCACCGCAGGGCTCACATTAAATGAAAAAAATTATCAGAAAACCTAAACTAATATATTTTATATTCTATTCAGTGAAATTTCTTTTTTGATATTAAATATTTGAAATTAATACAGTATAAATCATGACATACTGAACCATGAGCGTGATATCAAAAGATTTATGGAGAATAAAATAAGTGTTATTGACGTACTCATATAAAATTCTAGTATGTTCGTAGGAATATGTTATATAATTTTAACAAAAATCACTTAAATTTGCAACCAGAAATTTTATAAAAAATGAAAAGCAATAATATATCTGAGAAAGGAAATTGTGATTATGATAAAAATGTTCTCAAACTAAAAGAAATGTCGAGATGAATCAAAATGCATTAAAAGGTTTTGAGCTAAATATTAAAACGATTGAGCATCATGCTCTCATATTTATAATATTCCTTTTTCCTATTTTCATTTACAATTTAAAGAAAACGTGTTGTTTGCCAAACTTCTTGACTTCACTCTCAGAATATGCCTTTTATAAGTAAATGAATTCGTCTCTGTTTTCTTTGAAAATACAAACCTCTAAGGAGTCCAGTGGACAAAAAAAGATAAAAGGAAAAGTAAAATGTATACATATTGTTTTATTAAAAAAAGACAATTCCCAAACCGTAATTTAATGTTAGAAAATGCTTTTATGTCTAAGAGGAATATAAAGGAAATAAAAAATTGAAAATTTATGTTATAGAATTGAAAACAAAATTAAATAATTTTCGTTTAATTTTTTTGGAAAGTCTCCTAAAAGAATTAATCTATTTCAAATTATATAAATGCTTTTTATCTGTAGTTTTAAATCTACTAGTAACTGTAGAATCCTTCGCTTTATAATAAAAGAATTTATACACATTTTTTAGATTTACTTAATTTAAAAATTGAAAATCATGAAAACAGCAGTGGCGTAACTTGACTTTTGACAACGGGTTTCCTCTAAATAATATCTGCTTATTAAATTTGGGTTTCAGTAATAGTTTCTCGCTAAAAGCGATTAAACTGTGTCGCGTTCAATTAACGAAATCCATATTTTCTTCGCTATATCCGAAGACTCACTAAATAGGCCCGTTATATATATATATATATATATGGGTCTTACTGTATTTCACTTCCCCAAAATTTCCCCTTTAGATCCGCTACTACTTAATAGTTGCTAACGTGTTTTTTAAAATTGGAAAATGTGACATTTCATTGAGAACGTTTTCTTTTAGTGCCAGTACACGAGGTATTTGAAGATTACTATAATTATATTTTTTTCGTGACCAAACGCAGACATGTATACAGCAAGACCGTTACTTCTACTAAAATTTATGTAAATAATTAAACATATGTTAACGATAAATATATTTGAATTTTTTTAAGGCTTTAGGGTCATAGTCCTTGAAAGTTATGGATGCCCGCTAAAAAGGCTTTGCGCGCAGCCCGAATCACCTTGTTCTACATAGTAGAAATACGTTTTTCTACACTATTAAAAATTCGAGCCAAGCTGCGCCAGAAAGTGGTAGTTCACCAGATGACTACACTCTGTGATAAAAGGTTGCACTGGAAATATTACTTATATTACTACTTTAACTAAAACGTTACTCAAATATTTGGTGCAACTTAGCTCCAATTTTCAGTGAAATATGGTCCGACTTTTTAAAGTTTCAACCATTTTTTGGTGCAATTTTATACCATTTTTAGACGGATTTATATCCCATTTCTTTTCATTTTATTGTTTTCTTTAATAACTGTAAATTCATTTTTGTTAAATTTCGATAATTCAAATAACATGCTTCGCTTTTGGCACTTCCTCTTAACAGTTTACTACTTTCAAAGTTGAGGTGAAAGGAACGAGAATTTAACATAGCTCTGCATGTTAGTTAATAGCATTTTTTTTAAACAGTTGATCTACTTCATTTTGTAATTAGAAAGTTGGACAAGAATGCATGCATGTAGTATATATTTTAATAAACTGAAGTGACGGAAGCGTTTTCCCTTAAACGAATGATTTACGAGGGCGAATCAGAAAGTCTTTGCTCCTATTTTTTATTAGCCAAAATAAGGTACATACAGGTAATTACAAATATACGTACTATTCTACGTACCTTACACTATTTTTCCACATAGTCCCCACACCGATTCAGACATTTGTCCCATCGCAGCACTAAATTTGAGATGCCCCTGTGGTAGAATTCCTTCGGCTGACTGTGGAACCACCGTCGGACTGCTGCCATTTCACTGGGAGAGTCTGGACCACCCACCATACAGTCCGGACCTCGCCCCTAGTGATTTCCACGTTTTCGGTCCGCTGAAGAAGTTCCTGGCAGGACAGCGATTCACGTGCAACGATGAAGCCAAGACAGCAGTCCGACGGTGGTTCCACAGTCAGCCGGACGAATTCTACCACAGGGGCATCTCAAATTTAGTGCTGCGATGGGACAAATGTCTGAACCGGTGTGGGGACTATGTGGAAAAATAGTGTAAGGTACGTATATTTGTAATTACCTGTATGTACCTTATTTTGGCTAATAAAAAATAGGGGCAAAGACTTTCTGATTCGCCCTTGTATTATAAAATATTAAAGGTGATATGTTTTAACGTTTTCGAAATCTATCGTCATAAAATAAGAATGCTTTTAAAGCAATTTTAAAGTTGTTTCGAAAACGTGTTTTGAACACGCTATTTTCTCGTAATGCATTTCATTAATAAGGTTAGCGCCAAATTATGAATACGTAACGATATTTAACCTTTATTTGACCGAAGAACATTTTTACATCCCATAATTGCGTTATTTAATAAAAAAACATCTGAGCAGACTGATGGAATTAAGTAATTTTCGAGCACTCTTCGGTACACGTCATTGGTTTGACGATTTTGTGGTAATACGTGTGGTAGCGAAAATTTTCCAGAAGAAGCTTTCGTCTTTCAAAAGGCGCGCAGTTAGTAAGTTAGCTTTGAACGAAGAAGACAACTTGATAAATGGCGAGATTAAGATCTTTGAAAAGGGATTTGCGAAGACATTATTAAAAGGAAATAGTGGAGGAGACCGATGACTCTTGGTGTCTATCGAGAAGAATTAAAGTTCCCCGCTTCAAATGGCGGCCATTGCTCGGCTTAGACTCTATACTCTAAACATCCCGTTCACTTTCGTACTTTATCTTGCCTCCGAACGAGAGAAGACGAATAAAAGGTGGACAAAGCCTTCCCGAAAGAATATCTGTCGGTTTATTGTGGGTCAGGGATGCTCTTCTTTTTTTGTACAATTCCGTCGTTTAATAAATCAAGCTGTAAGCACAGATGCGTTTATCTGAAGTCCATTTGGCCAGTTGCATTAGAAGGAGCTTCTCGTTCACGACGGGATATCTTGATGGCTTCATTTTTTTTTTATTTTATATTTTAAAAGATGACACACATCCATTTTACAATTTAAACGCGTACTAAAAACTTGATTAATAATGAACGCGTTAACCTTTCTTTAAATGAGAATTTTGATTCTTTAGTCTCAAAAGACGGGAAATCACTTTAAGAGTAGAGTATTTAAATGCTTTCGAAATCACTTCTGAAAGGTATATATTAACCTCATTTTTTTAGCTTACAATAAAAGCTGTTCCTTTTTTTAGTTTAAAAGAAACTTTCCTGTTTTCTCTAGATGATCAATTCTGGCATGCAGTAACGGAGCAAATTATAGTTATTCGTGATACTATTTAGTGAAAGCCTCATGTCGTTAAGATACAAAGTTGAAAATAATTTAACGGTGAGTTATTTTGTAGGAAAATACTGAAAACCAAAAACGCCATAAGTAAATCCGAAACTATATATGCATATCAGCTTATTTTTGACGCCATTCTACTATTCCTTGATTTGAATGCGACACTTATATAACATCTGATATAAATGCGCTGCTTGGAATGAGTATAGTTAGAAAGATATGGCATATAAAAAATTCATTGTCGAACGTTGTAATTTATAAACATTTCGAAAACGAATCTCATGTTAAACGCTATTATTAACCACTTCACTACCAGTTGTAAATTATGAATATACGGTGCAATACTAGATTTTTAAGCTTTTCTACAAATTACATTTTTATTGTATTTTTAGCATATTTATTTTTTAGACTACGTTTTTACATTTATACACAATATGTGGACTCATAAAGGCAACACAGCCTAGCTTATAAAGCTAGCATGCAGGCACTAACGCATGTTTTTTGTGCCATTTGAAAAAAAATAATGTCGCCCCTACGGGCTAATTCTCCTGTATACAGTCATCCATGCACGGAAAGTATCATCCCTACGGGATACTTCCCCTATATGCTTATATGTATACAGAGGAAGTTATCGTGTAGGGGAGATGCTTCTCGTGCATTCATAACTGTTCACAGGAGAAGTAATCCATAGGGGCGACATAAATTTTTTTTCTAGGGAAAGTTGGATGATCCTTCTAAAAGAAAGGAAACACAATACTGATGTGGAACTATAGGAGCCAACACTAAGCTAAAAGCTTTCTCATAGCAGAGCATAGTTGGCACCACGCCATATGTGATGTGCTTGATTTTGAACAGCAAAACATCACACCACACATGGTTGGAAGGGGTTAAATACAGGGTGAAATTAGGAATTTTAATTTTCTATTGAAATTGTGAATTTTGACGATAGAAACTGAAACCACTATAATCTGCAAAATTTTTGCAAATTCTAGGGAACAGAGGCAACAGAAGAATATTTTAGTGATAGCGTATGTTCACTGACGTTAATGAAAACAGTTAAACGTCCATTTATGTTTTAATTAGCTTTGGTTTAAGGTCATATCTTTTCCAGTCGATGTTTCCCACCCCCTCCTGCTCTTTCGAAGTGAACATATGGACGCAAATTGAAGATATGTCTACTATTGAAAAGGATTCACGTGAAAATTAAGATGATAATACAACGAAACATGCTGAAAGTGTGAAATCCAATAATTTAGTAGAGTAATTCAGAGACTAAACGCGAAAAACAGTTTTTTATGTGTTCAATGTTTTAATTTTTTGTAACGTCTTCTTCACGCACAATAAAATATATATTGAGCGTAGTAAAATTTTAAAACTTTGGTGCGTCAACGTCGACTTCACGAAACTCCCTATGTTTGCACCATAAACACAGGAACGCTACTAAATCCATAGATTCAATCTAGCAAATTTCCACAGATAGCTATGAACTGCCCAGATAACGTCATCTCGTAGTGATTAGTTCTATTATTTAGAGCATTGGCTGGCGAGAAGGCCAACGCCATACGTTTCGCCGTGAGCTGCATGCTTGGCCAGAGAGAGACAATTTCATCGCAGAATAATGCATTAATGCATTACTTGTTTGCTTCAGGGTGTGGCTCTGTGATGGAAGGCCAGATTACAGCTCTGGCCAGATGTCCACAAATGATTGCGTCCACTGCAAGCAAATGACATCGATAACTGCAGATCTTCCCACTGGCCACGTCGGACGAACTTTGTTAAAACGACGTAGCCATCTTTTGGTTCTGAGACGTGAATTGTCACACTTTAGATAATAACAAAGAAAATAGTAGTTCGACAAGGAATCGCAATCCTGGTAGTTGCTTACATAATTTTTTAAGAATTATACTGGTATGAGCCCTACGATTAATGAAGGTTGTAGGATGTCACTTGGGTTTAAAAAATTTAAAATTATAATGTACAGAATAAAATGAAGTGTTTACATGCATCAAGAGATAACCGAAAATATAGTAATTTCCTTTAAATGTGGATTTAATTTTACAACAGAAGTAAATATACGTGGGAAATAGCTTTGAACAAGCATTCTGTAGAACAGAGTCGTCCAACGTACGGCTTGCGGACAACTTTTTGGGATAAAATGATTCCAAAACAGAAATTTTAAATTTTTTTCAGCAATAAGGAAAAATTGCAGGGAGATCATAGGTAACCCCTTTCTCTATCGCAATGAACAAACAAATAACGGAAGAAACCCTGTAGGAAGCTTTTTTCTGCGAAATCATCGACCTGATATATCCATGAAGTTTTGTAATATGTCCCGCTGCTCAAAAAGTTTGGACAGTCCTGCTGTAGAATTTTGAGCTTGATCAAAATATTATTTGCACGAATAATGTACACAGAGAATTGTTTGTATTATCTTAGAATGCAATTAAATTTTATCATTCCAATTTTTATGTCGCTGATACGTTTATAGGTAGAAAGGAATATTTTATGTCCACAAGTTGGAGTCCGATCAGCGACAATGGGTTATAGTTCCATTGCTTTGAAAGTTAAGCCACGGTATTCACCCATACGTGGCTCTTTTCTCGTGTGTATGTGTAAATCAAAGGGGGACTTCCTTGCTCACTTCTTCTAGAAAATTTTATGGTAGCATCTTTTTGTTTTTAATAACATTATTATATCAAAATTTGAATTTTCCCTTAAAATTGTCATTATTGTGATTATGCCATTTGATTATAAAACCGTGCGTAGTGGATTACTCAGATGGGTACGGAATGATACTTGCACCATAAATGATCAACCAAGCAGCCAGTTGATCGAAGTTGTAGCAATTGAAAATTTGAAACTCGTATGTAATTGACGCGATTTGAAGTTATAAATAAATACTGGTCACATCCACCGATTTAAAACCATATTTACTGAACAGTGAACGTTTAGAATATTTTATTAAAACGCGAAAAGGTGAAAAAATTAGATTAAAACATTAAAGAATTTAATGCACCTTTTTGGAGGAGTCTCCGATGATATGTGTACACACGCTGATGGTAAGAACCATCAGCGTCCAACCATCAGGGGTCGAGAAGACCCCTTATAATTTGACAATTTAAAATGCAATTACATATATTGTTGCCAAATATAGAAAGTAAAATAATCTGCAGTAAAATGCGAAATAGAAATTTGTATTATTGCCAATTGCTAAAACTGTAATTGTTAAAGTATTGTTGCCAAGCTACTTCAGTGGCAACGATCTACAAGATCGTAAGGCGAAAGACGCACCACACTTGGTTAAAATGATCGAATATTATACGTATATTGCAACTGACTTATAGATCGATGTCTTTAAAAATAATCTTACCTATCTGTAGTCATTTCTTTCTGAAATCCGCAAATAAATGTTAAACTTTAGCCCAGTAATCCATCATTATGACGACAGGATAATTATAGACCCACTTCAGAAAAAAAATATTGTCACTCGCAAAGAAAATCCAAAGAGTGCATAGAATTACCACTAAATTAAATGCGATTTTCGAAAAAAGAAAATTAAATTGAAAAATAATTCAATCTTCCGCACTCTGTAAAGGAAGAAAAATGACGTGAAATCGAATGTGGAAAGTTCCAAAGTTGGTTTTCATTTTGCGGAAAAAAAACAACAAAAAAACGATCGTTTGTTCCTTGTTAGCAATCATGAATAGTAATAACACACATTTTCGGAATAATGCATTATTAAAATTTCAGTCCAACCTTTCCATGTTTTTTAGCTCTAATTATTTCGCGAGCGAGAACACGGCAATTAATTTCCACTAAGGGATGTCCCTAATGAAGTTGTTTCGCGCCATTTCTTCGCCTTTTCGGAGCTGCAGCTCTCTCAGCGTCGGAATCATTTTGGGAACACCGCTGGCCTCATCATCACACTCAAATATAAATGAAAGTCTAATTATATCAAAGGTAATTCGCGGACCATCTTCGTGAAAGAAGAAAGTGAGAGGACAGGTGAGGGAGGGGAGTGGTCGTTGCATAATGAAGCGATTGCGTGTGCTGAAGTGATGCTAGGCAAAGGAACCGCAACGCAAAGTGCTGCCCTTTTCCGATGTGAAACTTTCCAAGACGCGGATGGAACCCGTCGAGGTTTAAAAGACGATTCCCCCGCACTAATCTGTCAACGAGACGTCTCGGTTTTGGTTCAGTTTTAAAAATTGTTTCGAACCACACACATTTGGTGGTAATCTGTACATATGGAATGGACACATTTGCGCGGAAACAAATCCTATTACGTTATATGATAAATTACGGATATTATGAATACTTAAATGTACGAGTAAAGGAATATTGTTTAATGTACGTTGATTTTAAATGGTTAATGTTGAAAGATTATTTTATCTGTTAATTATGATTCATCCGGAGCCTTGGAAAGAACCATTCATGAAAATATTCTAAAAGTTATTCTTGAAGTTTCTAAAAAATACTCATAATCACTATTTAAGGTACACCATTTGATAATAAAAATAAAATGTGCATCTAATTGTCAATTATGTAATTGTTATTGCTTTAATTCTGTGTATTTTATTATTGGAAGTTATGTATTTTTGATGGGACCAAGGTGTCGTAATGGGTTGCCAGGCGAATTCGAGATTGAATAACATGGGAAAATTTAAAAACCAACTAAGGAAATACCCGATCTTAGTGGCGTAGAATAATTAGGACATATTAAATAATGAATAGTGAATATTATGTGTATACTGGAGGGAAGGATAGAGTGAGTGAGGACATAAAATAAAAATAATCTGGTGGTTAATTGAGTTGCTTGTAAAGTGGTTAAAATATTTAAATGATTTTCAGGTCCCAAACTAGTTATATCAACTGATATTTTCTTGAAATTTCTTAGTGTACTCACATTTTCCTTGCGGTTTGTGTGAATTGATATGCGTCCTATAGTGTAATATGACCATAACTGTACTAAAAAAAGCGTCACATTACATTACATCCGAATAGCCACCGCTATTCATTCCTTAGTTATGCTGATTTAAAAAAATTTAGCCCTCACTAAAAAAATTGAAAATTACGACTGAATGCTACGTGCCGAGAATTGGGTTCGGTGCAATAGTGTCCCTCGCCCCTATACAGCCGCGTCTGCTAAGGCTTGAGGCCAATTTTATACCGGGCGGTTCACCGAAGAGTGCGACAATTGGATTGAGCGTACGCTAAAAAGTATCAAGTAAAATGGAAAAAGCGCTGAGCGTACGATTGAAAAATAATGAAAATAAAATAATTCCAATCGATTTGACAATTTAAGAGAAAAGATAATTTTTTTATGACTATTATTATGAGAAATAAGGATGAAAATGATCATCAATGTTCGTAAGTTTTAAAAATCTTCTCCCTTGTCAATAGAGATCGGTTGAAGGATTGAAATAAATATTTTCGTTAAGAAATTTTAAGGTGCTTCGCATTATGCAATTCCTGATGACAATAAAATGGCGGTGGGGTTTTCTTAAGAATTTTGTAAAACTATTATGGCAGGCGGATGCGTGTTAGACTACGTTAACACAAGACTTACATTTTCCAAGCGGGGAAATAGACGTCAGGATTTAAACGAAATAAATGTGATTCGACGCTTTTTTACGTTGTAAACACAGTAGGTGAAACGATTAAAAATGCGTCACATTTCTTAAACTTTATATTTTAAAGGCAGTGGTGCACCCAGAATATTCTCAAGGGGGCAGTGGTGCAAGGAATGTTTGGTGGAAAAAATGGCCAGACGCCATATCAATTACGTTTGCCATTTTGTATACATTTATCATTCTTGAATTACTAATAATTCTATAAGGCAATATACTTAAATAATTAGAAGTACTAGGTTATGTTTATAAAATTTTACGATGGCCAACACTTTTATTCTATCTCCATCAGTGAGGTTAGATTTTTTTACAAAATTAAAAAGTGGAAAAAATGGTCAGAATTCATATAAATTATGGTTGCCTTTTTGTGTACATTCATCATTAATCAATTACTAATAATTCTATAAGGCAATATACTTAAATAATTAGAAGTAGTAGATTATGTTTGCACAATTTTACAATGGCCAGCACTCTTGTCTTATCTCTATCAGTGAGGTTAGATTTCTTGGCCTAATTACAAATATCTGCAGTCAGAATTTCTATTTCAACCGTTTTTGATATCGTGTTTTGGTCTACCTTTACACCCTGAAAAGAGTTTGAAGACAGTCCCAGCCACTGCTGCGTTGCTTGCCTTAATAACAATCTCATCAATGTAACCAGAGTTCAAGGAAATCTTGGGAACATCACTAATTTTATCCTACATTTTTAATAAAATAATTTACCAGTGTCTGTTGGCGTAATAATTTTTCGTTTGGTTAGCTCAAGTGAGGGACCCGGGTCCCGTTGGCCCCCTACGTGCCTGTGCTACTATTTAAAGGGAAAAATGAATTGAATCTTCTCTACTGGTTAATTAACTACAAGACGAGGGTAACACTATAATTATACCTGTATTGGGTTAATAATCCCTTCATGCTTGTAGAAAGGATGTATATGTGGCCGAAAAAGTTTTCACTCAAATCTGTGGGAATTATCTAAAGCAATAACTACGATTTTTTTGAGGAATTGCAGCATTCAAAAAATCAATGAAAGCTCGTATTTTTGTTACAAAATGCTCCTCTTGTCCAGCTATCAGAATAAGGGGCAATTGTGATGTTCAAAGCTCATTATAAAAAAAATTACCTTCTTACAGCAATGATAATAAATTCAAAGGTTAAAAATTCACGAAGCTGAAAACAAATATTGAGAATTATATTATCACAGTTAAAGAAACTCTGAACGGGCTCCGCCAATGCACGCTGGAGGAAACTATGATCAGAAGCTTTGAAAAATCTCACAAAACACACTTTTCTGTTGACCAAGATATACAAGTAAGCATTGACAGGGCACAATATGTTGATGTTGAGGTGTACAGAAGCTCCTACAAGAGCTTAGTAGTGAGTTAACGCAAGAGCAGCTTGATGAAGTTATATAAAGTTCAATTGATATAGAAGGAAAGATTTTGTATCGTTCATTATTTATATCCATTTTTTGAATCTCAGGTAGCGTACTCCATGAATTAGGAATTTATAATCAATTTTTTTCTGACGATCTCCGTAAATAATTTAAGAAAGTATAGATCACATACAATTTTCAATTTTGTAACGTAGATTTCATTATTATTAGGATATCAGATTCTCTTTCAAATTAATAATATACTGTAGAATTAGACAAATATAAATAAATGAAAATATATAATAATACATTTCATGAGGATAAAAGTTTTTGCCAATATTATATAGTAGTGTTTTTTATTAAAATAAATAATAAAAACGTTTCGGGAGCTGCCTTCTCCCTTTATCAAGTAAGGAAGGCGAGATAAGGTGAAGGTATATATATATATATATATATACATTGAAGTGCCAGAAAAACTGGTACAGGCGTGCGTATGCAAATAACGGAGCTTTGCAACCAATCAGAGTAACGCGATGCGGTCGGCAGCGCCCATATAAGACAAGAGATATCTGGCAAAGCAGTTAGATTGGTTCTTGTCACTACAATGGCAGGTTATCAAGGCTTAAGTGATTTTGTTATAGTCTACTCTATAGTTTTTTCGTTATAGTCGGCACAAGAGAGATGGGACATAGCATCTCCGAGATAGCGACAAAATTTGGATTTTCGCGTACGACCATTTTTCACGAGTGGGCTTTCGGAGCCGAAGGTCCACTCGTGTGCCATTGTTGACTGCACGGCACAAAGCTTTACGCCTCGTCTGGGCCGACCAACACCGCCATTGGACTGTTGATGACTGGAAACACGTTGCCTGGTCTGACGAGTCTCGTTTCCAATTGCATCAGGCGGATGGACGTGTACGGGTATGGAGACAACCTCATGAATCCATGGACCCTACATGTCAACAGGGGACTGTTCAAGCTGGTGGAGCTTCTGTGATGGTATGGGGCGTGTGCAGTTGGCGTGATATGGGACCCCTGATACGTCTAGAGACAACTCTGACAGGTACGTAAGCATCATGTCCGATCACCTACACCCATTCATGTCCATTGTGCATTCCGACGGACTTGGACAATTTCAGCATGATAATGCGACACCCCACACATCGAGAGTTGCTACCGAGTGGCTCCAGGAACACTCTTCTGACTTTAGACACTTCCATTGGCCACCTAAATCGCCAGACATGAACATTATCGAGCATATCTGGGATGCCTTGCAACGTGCTGTTCAGAAGAGATCTCCACCTCCTTGCACTCCTATGGATTTGTGGACTGCCCTGCAGGATTCCTGGTGTGAATTGTCTCCAGGATACCTTCAGACATTAGTCGAGTCCATGCCACGTCGTGTTGCGGCACTTTGGCATGCGCACGGAGGGGGGCTGCACGATATTAGGTAGGTGTACCAATTTTTCTGGCACTTCAGTGTATAACATTATTTATTTTAATAAAAATTACTCCAGTCACAGAAAACTTTTCTCAGTATGAAATGCCTGAGGAAACTTCATTCCATTTTATTAATATTATATTTCATGTAAGTTATAAAATAGATATCTACCCATTTTAAAAATTTATTTTTATGTCATATTTATTTCTTTAATGAAATAACACTTCCTGTCTTACATCGATTCAATATTTTTTTTGTAATGTTTTCATCGTTCAATTTTTTAGAATACTGACTTGAATGAGAAATAAATAAATCGAAAAATAGTCGGAAAAACTTCACTTTTTCATCTGAGCATCCAGCCCTCTTATTCTGATAAAATATTTTTATTATTATATTGCAGCTAAAGTATCAATTCTTTCTCTTTTTTCAAACTTGATGCAATAAATTTTACCAAATGTGTTTTTTCTTTTATATCTGCTGTATATGTATAGCCTTTCAACGGTTCTATCCTTTCTTGTTATATTCTTAGACGCTTAAATAAAATACCAATATGATGTATAAAAAACGTTTTCCTAAAAAGATTCCGTGGCTCTATTTGCCCCACAACGATTGCCAGCAGGACTGCGAGATATATCTCTGTGGTTATTTTATTTAAAGTGCCATTCCGGATTATGGATAAGAATTTCCAGACGAAACAGTTTATTATGTTTTACATTCGTGATTCTGTATTTGGACAATTAGTTGGGAATATTAGTAACAAACGTTCTAAACGCACTCATCTATTTGGGTAATAATAATAATTTAAGCAATATTGATAATTACAACATCGTTAAGCTATAAGATAAGCAGAAATATTGTAGCAGTTAGAGGCATTAGCTTCTACTTGCCGGTGCCAAATTCACTCAATCTGACAGTTTCAAATTTTTGCTACTGTTTATGAATCTGGGGTTGTATATCTGAAGCAAGTACACAAAGAATAACATCACTTCAAAAAAGATTGTTTCGCCTCATATCATACTCAATTCCAACTGATGATCTTGGGTATCAGCTTCTAATATTACCCTTAGAGAAGCTTTTTCAATATAAAGTTCCAATTTTTATCTTTGATAGTATAAAAAACAATTCATATACTGATGTCATATACCCACAATTGCCTAATCATGGCTTTCTTACCAGAAATGTAAACAAGTTAATATCTGATTTTTTTAAGAACTAAGCTCGGAATGGTGCGTATAGCTTTTATGGATAGTAGAATTTGCAATTTTCGCCATGGCGTATCACATGCGCTTAATTTTATTTCTCATTTCAAAAACCATGTCAGCAAATAGGTATTAAAATTGTGACAGTCTTTACTTTCATACATTGTATTTTTATTACGATAATAATAAGGAGTAATTACACGATTGTGTTATTCTACTGTTTCATCTAATTATTACAATTATCTTTTCTTCCCTGAGGCAGCATGGGCTCTGTCGGACGTCATAGTCTTTACCCAATGCTTTCCTGGCAAATATTAAACTGCAATTTGCAAAACTTAAATCTATGTTATAAACTATGTGCAAAAACACCATAATGTAAAATAATTTCGTCTAAATACATTTATATTTTATTGTATATCTTCCGAGTTATTAAGAAAGTTAACATTGCAGCGTATTTCGTAAAATTTGCTTATATTTATATAAACAAAAAATATATCTATGAACGTAAAATTAATTTGGTCGCATGCTTTTTGTTTATGAAGAAATTTTTGAAGAACAGAAATTAATGTAAATTGAAGCTATAAAAATATGTACGACTTATTGTAAAGATATACGAAAAAAGATATATGATTTATGATAAAGATATGCGATTTATGATAAAGATACACGATTATTTATACAAAGATATACGATTATTTATACAAAGATATAAGATATACGATTATTTATACAAAGATATAGAATTAGGGGTTTACAGCAGCAGTACATAATATATAGCCTTCGAGAGTTTCACGCCTAAAATTGATTTAGAAGAAATTTATTAAATTTTAACCGGTTTAAAATAAACTAGTGTACTACATTTTTTTTATAAAAAGCTTATAGAACGTCAGCGAGTTTAAAACAAGGGGTAAAAATAAATAATATAAGTAAGTTTAAAGAAG
>QLNU02015003.1:168994688-169007177 GCA_006491805.2 Dysdera silvatica
TGGCTTGCCCAGTTCAACGACCTTTGTACTCTCTGCCAACTGCTACTCTATCTTAATCTTCTTATTCCATAAATTTCATTACGCTAATATTTTAATTCAATTAATACTACTCTTCCTAAAACTACCGTGAAAAGATAGCATTAGTGACCTTTAGCACCTATATTTCTTCTTTTCGGAGAGGAAGGCGAAACTAAGATGTTTCCTCTGTCGACTATTCCTTCATTTAAATTCTCTAGTTTTCGGTTTCAAAGTAATCTCTAAATAAATAGCATAATCTTTCTTTTCTGTTCCCGAACACGGCTTTCCCGTACTCAAAAGTGTTGGTTACTCGATCTTATGGGCTTTCTAAAATTTTATTTGAGGGCTCAGCTTAAACAATTCGAACGGGGCTTATTTCATTCGTTTCCTCAGGTTTTGCTGAAGAATTGAAAGGCCTTTTTGAACTCAGCTTGCCCCAAACTGTATAATGTGTTGCCATATCTGCTTTAGAGTAAGAAAAGCTTGTTATAAATTCTTAAAGAATGCTGAATATGATTTTAAAGATATACATTTATAATCCAAGGATTGATTTAGCGGCTTAAACTTGTGAGAGCCTTATTTATTTTTGAAATTTAAACAGTTTCACGACACAAAAGAGGGCCCTTCATATACCATTTACCACAAGAAAGTTGGAGTTTAATCATCGAAGGATTTGCTGTACTTATGTCTTCAGATGCTTTTCTGCAACCATTTAAACTAAAACTGTTGCTTTCATTCATATAACGAAAAATAAAATATTTCTCTAGTTATCATCTTATATGTCACGATAACTACTTTGTAACCATTTATCGCGCACAAACCCCACAATACTGATTTCCGTTAGAAATCCTTTTGGGCTCCTACTATTATTTATTTAATATTTATTTCACCTATTTTAAAACCATTCAAAAAAGACATTAATGGCAGGACCATTTTTTCTTCGAAGTTGTTCAAATATTTTATTTTCTACTCAAGCAAATATACATTGCCGTACTATTATAACATATTCGCTTAAATAAAGAGCGAATTTGTAACAATAATTTAAAAACGGCCCACTTTTCAAAGTTTTACGATAAAAATAAATTTTAGAATGTGAAACACACATACACGCAAAAGACAAAGTTATAGAGCTTTTAATGTTCATTAATTTGACGAAAATTGAAAGAACGTTTTCGATTTCATTTCTTTAATTAAAAAAGAAAAAGTACATCTACAAAATCAATTTATCGCTTATGGAGTCAAAGCCTAAAGAAGTGAAATAAAAAGTCTAATTTTAAAAACTTTAAAGTCTTAAATTTGAAATAAATGCAGCGTAATTTGCAAGATATATAACCTAAATTCCATAAATAATTATCTTTTCCTTTGAATTGGATTTTAATTTTGAAATTTTACAAAGCCGCTGAAATACAATTGCGATTTTTTTTCAACTGAGCTTTTGTCTTAAAAAAAAAAGGAATAAAGCGATGTTTGTTTAATAGTAATTAAATTTTTCACTTTTAAACAATGTATCTTAATTTTACTCCGGATCTACTCATGTGGTTACATGGCAAACAAGGCAATAACTTAATAATTTCAAGTCAATTCTGCTTCATTTTCGAAATTGATAAATAAATAATTAATTTGGTTTTTATATTAAAACGTTCTCCACTAATTAACTATTTGGCGCAGGTTGGTTAGTTGGTTGCATTTTTATGGCACAAGGACAGCAAGGGTCATTCTGCACCAAACAAGGCGGGAACGTACGCACAGTTTTAAAATAAAAATAAATTGAAGCTGAAATGGTACAAACGTATTGAAAGTAATGTATTCAATGTACCAGACGAAACGATATACAAAATAATACGAGATGGGAAAAGCTAATACTGGATAAAATGTTAAAAATGATTTCAGGGTTAAATGAGTCACATAAAATGTTGCGAAGGGTAAAATTATTTTGATTAAAATCTTATGACCGTTCCTGGTTAAAATTTATACAAGTGGTTAAAATGTGTAAAACATTTAATGGTTCACCACATGTGGCACACATCGGGGCATCTTCTCCCTTTAAGAGATGTTGATGGGATAAGCGTGTATGTTCGATTTGAAGTCCAGCTATAGTGACCTCTTTACGACGGTCACTCCTATAGCTAGACTGATACACCTCAATACGAGGTTTAATGTTGTGAAGCTCATCAAAAACTTGTTCGTTCCCATTCCAACTGTCATTTATTAAACAGATGGGATGAGACATGAGTTTTAAAATCTTGAAATAAAATGATCGTACACTCAGGTTCTGCAGTTGCTGTTTTCGCAGTAGTGTCAGCCTATTCATTGCCGGCTATACCAACGTGGCCAAGAACCCAACGGAATTTCACAATATATCGTGAGTTTTTTATGTCCACAAGTTGTTGGTGAACTCTGTGGATTCTAGAGTGGTGGGAGGTTTTGTATGAAGCTAGGCACGGAGAAAAACGCTGTCGATTGATACAGATTCTAAATGAATCTGTACAGATGATAGTTGGAGTAAATCAATCATCCAAGATGTATTGTAAAGCTAACTCAATGGCATGAATTTCTGCTCGTGAAGATTGAGCAGAATTCTGGCAGTTCTTGACTCCGTATGACATTTCTGCAGACGAATATTTCGCGTAGGGATTCAACGGAAGTAATCAGTGATGAAAATTCAGAGCAAGAGGCGAGAAAAAATAACAGATTACATATATATTCGTCAATAAATAATTTACATAGATTGCTCTCAACCATAAACATCTTCTGCACATCGAAACATTCTGCACATGAAACACGAAAATGTTCGACAACGAAGAAATTATACGACACAGTGGTTTAATGTTGTCACAGATTGCTAATTTCCTATTTAACATTTGATCTTCTATAGATATATGGGCGGTTCAAGGAGCTGTTCAGCGTGGAACTCTTGATTATTTAAGGGATTTGTAAGTAAAAACAACGTTATCAGCGTAAGTAAGTAAGGTAATTAAGCTTTTGACGTTGTCTTTACTTATAAATCTTACCTGCATAGGGCTACGTCAAATTATCTTACGTATTTACAGAATGTTAATAATGTGTAAGTGCCTTGAGGAATCTTGATCGGAGAGTTTTCAAATCTGCAAAAAATACAAATATTACCGCACCTACACTACATCAACCGATGTTGATTTTAGGAGGCAGCGTAGTAAAAATTTGCTAAAATCCACATTCACGACTTAACAAATCTAAAAGCCTTTCAATATCAATCATTGTCATAGGAATTTAATTTTTACAACAATCTTTGGGTAACCAAGATTTGCATATTAAACATATATATTATTTTCTAATATATGTCATCTGCCTGTTGAACATGTGCTGGAATTTCTTGTATCAGATTTTGGAATGTGGTATATAATTTTGTCATTAAGTTTTGATTTGGGAATGTCATTTACATTATCTCACTGGCACTCTGAAAAATTTTCAAAGGAATCTAACTTGTTTATTTTGTGGTTCAAGAAGAGATAGGGTCACACTACGCAGAAGGATTTGCAGTTTTCCCGAGGAAATTGGCATATCGTTGCGTAGAGCTTCTTTGAAGCCATGTCCGCGTAATATTTTGTTTCTTAAGAAAAGTGACCTGTCTCATATATATATATATGTATTTGTAAATACCTTTCCGTTTTCTTTAAATTTCTGTATTAAATTATTATTATAAGTATGGATAATTAATTATGGTGTTATTATAAAGAATATCAGTACACTCCTTCTACTGATATATATTTTCCTTATACACTTCCTTGCTAACTGGTCTCTAGAATTTGCAACAGATGTGATTTCATTCAGATTTAAGAACAGATGATTCATCACACAACGTACATTATTGTAACTGGCATGCGGGCACTTTTTAATGACAGGTCATAATGGGCGATATACCCTTTCTCGGATGCTAAAAGGTATAGATGATTGGAAATTTTCAAATGTTTATGAATACTGACATATTTAAAAATACACAGCTTAGTTACTGGTATTTTGCTGGATTATTTATGAGAAGATTACTTGGCGAGACCTAATATTATTAAGATCTACAATGCCGTCTCAGCTTTTCGATATATTCACGGCTATTATTCTTCTCAAAATATTTTCAAAATAATATAATTTTTCCATGAAAAATACTTAGAAAACCAAAATGGCAGATTCCAATGGAATCTCTCTCAGCCCAGTATAATTGATGGCAGGGCCCCGTACCGGTGGTTGAGAACTACTAGCCCAGGAAATTAAACTCTAGAATGCGGATTGTTAGAAAAAGGACGATCATTGGATAATTACTGGATCCAAGCCTTGGTTTTCTGAGTGTTAGAAAAGCGCATTATCTCTGTACTGCCACAAGCTGTAGTCGCAATAGTTCATTTGTTACGAAAGTTGAAGTAGTGGAGCTAATTTACGAACACTTTCTACATTCTATTGTGCTTTATGCAAGCAAATTGCCTACTGTATATAATTACAAAATCGTTGCTGAAGTTGGGTGCGATTTTCCATGAAATATTTCAATGTAAAATTTTCTCGCTAAGAGCACTGCGTCAACAGTTTTGGACGTAAAGTCCATCTACTCCGTGAAGTTTAACAGAAATGAAGAATTTTTAACGTTAGTCATAATTTAGTAGCTAGATTAAGGTATCAGTCCTTTAGAAGCTAGCAATAGAAACATGTATAAATAAATACTTTAGGAAAGGAAATGTAGTCTAACTCCGATTTAACGAATGCTTTTATTTATTTCGTTACACTTCTATGATCATACCCGCTTTACAAGAAATTTTAATGATCTAATACCAGAGTATTCACGGACGAAACTTAGACTCTTCTGCATCTGTTGCTTTGGCCCTAGGGTGTGGGATCTTCTTCCTAACTCACTTAAATCTGTTTATTCCTTTGCTCAATATAAAAAACTCATCCGCAGACATCTATTGGATAGAGAATTATGATATTCCTACATCTTTCTCTATCTATAGCCTTCATACATTTTCTAATCAATCAGCTCTTTTATATTATTATATTTAGCTATTTATTGCTTCCACTTATTATATCCAATTCTGAGCAGCAGGGGTTTCTTCAGACTCCAAAATTTTTACCCTTTTTGCGTAGACGGATTAACCTAACCAAACAAATGTAAATAATTATCACATCATGTAAAAAAAATCGAATTCGTCTGAAAAAAAAGTTTGATTTGATTTATTGGTCCGGACTGAGTATCATTAAGACCAGTGTTACATTTTCCTCGATCTAATATTTGCTTTTCTCGATTTGTCATTTGCCTTTTGCTACAAGTATGATTTCAGTCAGGAAGTCGAGTGTCGTCAGAAAATCAACTTCAATTAAGTTTACTCAATTGAAACGAATGCTGGTTTACAGTGTGTAAAGAAGTCTTTACCGCGTCTGGACTTCAATGATGATCTTTTCGATGCATTCGAAAAAATAAAAAAATATATGCTTCATGCCAACTCATAATAAAAATCGAAACAAAGACAATCAAAGATTTCTTTTCGAAGCAGTAATTAAGCACATACTTGTGTTTTATGTTTATTAAAATTAACATGTATTCTTCAGAATGCTGGTAAGCATTTTTATTGTTCTCCTTTTCGATAATCTCTAATTTTATTTTCGATCAATAACACACTCAGGAGTTTTGACCGGGGGAGGGCCGAAAATGGAAAAAAATATTGTTACTTTTTAATGTAATAGTTGCTGCTTTTAATGTATTTTACATGTAAATTTTCTGCCTAGGGAACAAAATTTTGCAGAGGCATGTTGTGGGATAAAGTGAGGTTTATTTTTTTCGATGAAAAACATAGGAGTTATTGTAAAATAGAAAACGTGCGAACAATAACAAATTTGAAAGTTATTATTTACAATATACAATACTGGCTGAAAATTTTGGCATAATCTGCTATACATACTAAGAGCGTTGGTCATAATGTAAGCTAGTCGTACGGGGTACAAATTTTAATATACGAATATTTATAGATTCTTTCATTTCCTTTTAAGATCCCTTTTAAAAACTAATTCGTAAAATGTACGCACTAAATACTTAAGAAATATAGCTTATTTAAACGAAAAATCTTAACATCGCGTGTTTAATTGGATAAATAAGGGGTTGGCATGTATTTATATTATGAAAGTATATTATAATTAATGAACGCAATTTCGCTGCATTTGCCGCTGACTTGTTTTCATAAAGTGATAAAATAAGTTCCGCCTTTGAGACATTAAAATAAACATCAAAAGCTTGTTAAAAATGACGTCATGCGTTTTAAACATTATTTATTGGATGTATGATTATTTTACCCGGATCATCCATTCTAATAGTTATTTTATTTTACGCTCCATTTATTCGGCTTCTTATGACACGCACAAAGATCGTATAGATTTTTCACAATTATATGCAGATGCTAAGCATGGCTTCGTAATCTTTTACTGAAATACAGCTAATTTCGGTTTAAAAATAAGTTATGCTTAATAATATTCGACACGTATAAGAAGATTCCACGTATAAGAAGCTTAATCTGGAGCGTTTTTTGTTTAGGAGAAAAAGAGACGTCGTCCTATCCTGGATTCGAACCAGGGTCCCTCCGTTGAGCCCAGAGTGTCTTGACCACCAGACAAACGAAGACAGGAACAACGCTCTCTTTCTCCGTATATAAGGATGTAAGATATTATTACCCTTCTCAGGGATAACACAATTGCCAAATAATGGTCAACACACAAAGCTACCGAGGCGAGTTTTTTTGTGAGTTTTTGTGGTGGAATTTATTATATTGAATAATATTCGATACCCACGTATAAGAATCTCAATCTAGAGGTTTTTTTTGTTTAGGAGAAAAGAGACGCTGTCTCTTTTTCTCATACCCCTTTACACCATCTTATTTTTAAATAAGTTTATAATGCCAAATCTCAGCTCTCTCATACCAATTAATGTACGCGGATAAGCTGCAAAATATTAGAATCTTGTGAATCATGAAGCAAAACATTTCACTTTGTGACGGAAAGAAAAGAGAGAAAATTTTGCCACTAAACGGGGATATTTAAATCACCCGCTCCTTTAAATTACAAGTGTTTGGTTAAAATTTTCCTAAACCTCTTATCTGAAAAGCTTATTCCTATTTCCAAAACGCAGGCTTTCTCACTGTGATACTGTTAAGAAGCTACTGACATTAAATTTGACAATCAGGTGTTAAAGATAATTTTTTCTAAGGAAATGCTTTATTTTTAGAAAATGAAGTAATTAACAAGAAACTGTGTCCTACCTTCACCGATATCCTCTTTATAATGCAACTTATAATTACATCGGGATATAAAGAGCAATTTTTTTAGGATTTTTTTCTTTGCTGCTGATTTTATTCAACTTTTTGACTTAAAATTAGTTGGTTTAGCTAAGCAGCTTCTCTGGCTTTTCAATTCCAAAACACTAACAAAAAATTTTGAGTCAGAGCCAGAATTTTCTGTGCATAAATATTTTAAAAGTTGACATTTTTTGCAAATACAAAAACCTGATTACTCCATATGTCGCCACAAATAGGGGAAGATGATTACGCGTTGAATTTAATTGTTATGAAAACTAAATGCATTTGCTTTAAAACATAAAATTTTGTCTTGAACGAACATTGTGTATTTTATTTTTGGGTATAACCTAAATTATTTTTTAACAATGAGGTATAGATATTTCTTCAAAGTTGTTCAAATTTCGGTTTGCTGTCAATTTACAATATTTATCTACGTAACGTACAGTGTTATTTTGAATCTTCGGTTCTAAAATTGCATAAAAAATCACAGCTCATGCATCTGAAGCATGTTGATACGATTTTTCCAAATGCCTACTATATATATACGTAATACTAGGCTACTAACTAGGCTAAAGTACTATATATATACATATATGTGTGTGTGTGTGTATATATGTATGTGTATGTATGTATGTGTGTGTGTGTGTAACGTACGTACGTACCCGCAGACATCGTTTTTTTGTAGACGGAGAAAAGCTAGTGTATTTAAATGCACGTTATTCGTACTCCTGCATAAAAGTGTATTTGTGAAGGAGATTTTGCTGTGTAAGGTTATAGGATAAAATAAGGTGGTTTATTTTTTCGAAGAGGGTGATAGCAATTATTGGCATATAAAAAATATTTGAATGAAACGTTTTCAATATACAACTGCTTAATATTCCCATTTAAAACGGTATGCCGATGTACATATTTTAAATTTCACATTACTGAACGCGATGTGTAATCATTTAAATCCACAACAATGAGAGGGAAAGAGACTTTAGTTCAATTACATATTAATGATGTTTAAGAATTTACATGGTAAAATTATCGTTGCATATTCTTAAGTTGCAAAGCCTTGGCTTTATTTTAACGTAATCGTAACAACTAAGCCGTTTTTTGATAAAATCCATAAAAATGTATTATATAATTTTGGATAGAAAAATGAAAACTACGAAATGCCGGAAATAAATAATACTAATCGATTAGGGTAGCCAATTTTCAACCCCGAACTTAAGGGCATTTAGTTGCGACACTGACTAAATTAAGGGAAATTATGGGAAGCAACAAATTTTGAGCACTTTTTTTAATATCAGAGCAGTATTATTCTAGCAAATGTTTATGAATGGATAATATTAAACTGAACATTTTATTTACGCTTTATATAATGTTGTCATATCTCACGCATGATGTTTTTGAAAAGAAAGAAGCATTGGCAATATACAAATCACAACATGGAATACAAATTTACATGTAAATGTTTTATAGTTTGCAGAAATCCAGTTTATTGCGAGGACTGGAAACCGCAAGAAAATTTATTTTCTGAAGAATGGAAGCAGTCTTGGTTGAAATTTTTGGTACAAAATAAATGCAACCAGAGTTTAATATAGGCGAAGAAAAATCGGAGAGGGTGGTGTCCGGTTTGTGCAGTGTTAGTTTTCTTCAGATCTCGATCGATGATGAATAATTCCAATGCGAGGTTTATTGCCATGCCAAGTGTGCTATTGAATACGTTAAGTGCTAAATAGACAGACAGAGAGACAAGCAGGCAGGCATTCGCAGATGAAAACTTCAGTGCTGGAGAAATTTACCAGCACACTGTACTAATTTTTTTATCATTGCAGACGTACAAAAGTAGCGTGAGGCGGAAGACACACCGAAAATTTTTTACGGTAAACACTTGTAAATAAGCCAAATTTATTTCTATGGATGAAAACATTTATGGAATGAAGTGCGCAGTTATTCTGTTTCTCGAAGTTAAACGGAAGGTGTGGGTCCAAGCAATTCAAAGTATCGGCCATTTCTGACAAGGGAACCTCGCGTAGCAGTCCAGGTGGTATAATCAATTTCGATTGCTCTGAAAGACTGGCTTGACTAACTGCAATCCAATATATTTTTGCCCATTTGACCTGTCCACGAATCCATAATTAATAGAACTTTTGATGTTACGTTCGGTTTGAGTACTTCGCTGAGGAACATCTTATGTATTTCGGTAGAGGATTTGCCACTTTTGGAACATTCCAGAATAACATTAGGAGATTAAATAACTTTTCCTGTACCCGTGGATCGAATACACCCTTTGGTTCCTGATGGATGAGCAGAAATTGTGGTAATAATTGTCCAGCAGCAGAAATGATAGGTCGGATTGTTACGGAATGGGATATGGCGTGAGAAGATTGAATGGTACTCGGAGTGTGCTTTTCGGAATAGTTGCTCATTGCATCTGTAACTATGTTGACGAATTCTATAGCTCTATCTTCCAAAGCCGTTGTGTGCATAGTACGTTCATACGTAACGAACTTGGTGATTCTTCTACTTGTTATGCCACGCTCTTTTATTAAAATTTTAATAGAAAAGCATCACTTGCGCTAAAGTTTGTGAGATTTTCTCTCATTGCAATGCTCAGAAACCATAACTTTAAATCGGCATCGTGAACTGTTAATAAAGCATATTCCCGGCGTTTTTAAACTTCTCAAATACTTCGTCTTTCATCCGTAACAGTTTTTCACATCTTGTACCCTGGGAAGCAACATAATCCCGAAAGCGATAAATTTGTCGACGTGAAAGTGTGTTGTCTTTAAAGCGATGCTGTATGCTTTTCAAGGAACGTAGTTTTCCTGACCCACTCCATGGAAATTCTTTTCATGTCTTCTAATGTGTAAGTTACGCGTGACGGCAAATTAGTTTGTTCATCCCATTCCTCATCATTCATTTCATTACCCTGTAATTCATCATATTTCATTTCATTTAAACAAATATCAAGTATATTCTCGTCATTCATTTCGTACGTTAACCCACTTATCAAAGTTTTGGCAAATGTAAATATTTCTTTCTCAATATCCATCTTATAATCTGATACAAAATCGGCTTGCTTTGTGTATTTTTCACAAACAACGCGAAACAAGTATGTTGATATGGTGGAAAAGGAAGACATGGTGACAAATAAGGCTTGAAATTCCACGCTTTCCAACAAAAAAATTAAAAATGTCAAAAATAATGAAGTTACAGGCAAGTGATGATTGCTACTGATTTGAAAATTGAAGGATCGCGTCTTATTTATTCAAGACTGATTTACGTACCAGGCAGCTTTTTCGAGTTCTTCGCCAAAAATGATCTCAAAATTTGTCAGTTATGCAAAAGTAAGGTAAAAACTTCAAATATTTTTTACTTTTACACCAGTATACACAATGTATAATTATTTCAGGTACAACTAAAATGGCTATTATAAATATATGCTATATTTTATTCATATGTGTTATTTTTTTCCTACGATAATGTTTGGCGTTTAATGCTTACCCAGCACGCCAAAACACTATTTTCAGTGGGCCGTAGCTCGATCCCCAGGTCGATTGGGCCAAATTTGATTTTGGATCTTTTATTTACTCGGTCATATTGGCCTATAAACCGAAATTCAGAAAAATCGAGCCTTGACAGTTCGCGAGGTTCCCTTGTGAGATATCTGAACTAATATCTGAAAGAATGGTAAAAATGCCGTCCGTATATTTGTGAAGCAAAATATAAATGGAGTTCCTTGCAAAGGTTTTTGTTAGTGCAGAGGTTGCTTAAAACTTTGATAATTTTATGATATTTCATCTTTATTATTAATATTGCTACACAGCGTGTTATAAATGAACTCAAGTATTCTTAATAGTCTGTTTATTAAGGAAACCTTTTAATAACTAAAATAGTAAACTTTCAAATTATGTGCAAATTCCTCTAAGGAAAAGAAATACGAAATATTTCAAGAAATTCATATGCCCTGAAAATATTAAATCTGCAGAAAGATTTGAAAATTCTACGTTCTTTTCTTGGTATATTTGCAGTATATAGTATCACAATATATAAATTAAATGTAGTTACTCAGAGGATGTACAGAGGATATGAAACTTTCAACTTAATCAAAATCGAAACGAAGTTGAAAAGCAATGATTAGAAATGGTAATTTCTCGATTTTAGAATCTGGAATGAGATATCATAATTCGATTCTTTCTTCTGGGAATTAAAGATATGCTTCTCGTTAACTGCAGTGGAAAATTAAGACGTCGTTTGAAGAATATCAAAGCACACCCACTTCCACTGAATAATTTCAGCTTTTACGATAGATAACCTGCGAGATTCCAAATAAATAGAAAAATATTTACAAGTAGATCTTTCCTAATTGAAGTTTACGTTATTTGACGAAATACAAATATCAAATAAAGATTTATTTGAATAAGAAAATGCATTTTTCTGTTGGGTAAAATATGCACTTTAAAGTATTGTAAGACGGATTTAAGCAAAACCTTATTCTGTTTTTGAAATATTAAGGTTTTTTAAGAAAAGCTTTATAATAATTTTCGCGTTAATTATAATGAAAACATTATACTGAATGAAAAGAAATTACTATTACTAATTCGCTGGGGTTGAGTCTGACATTACATAAGCTGTGTTTAAAGTAGACGATATGATTATAAGTACTCAAAATAGTAGGGAAAGAGACCTGATCAGGGGAGGACTGGGTCCTCTCAAAGGGCGAATACCTTGGATTATCGGAGGGCGCTAGTCCTATAGCCCATGAGGGCGCACCCAGTGGCCGGCGGCCCACTCCGCCCCTGGACAAGAAATTGACTACGCTCTGAAGCCGAATTTGAAATAAATATCTTTGGGCTGCCTTTTCAATGCTTTAACAGGTAAGTGACCGACTATAGTCATAAGTTGTCTTTTTTTAGTTATGTGTGCACCAAATGGAATCCTCAAGTAAAATTAATTGAGTGTAGAGAAATCAATCATTTCATTTAACCTGATAATCTAAAACATTAATCTAATGATTATTGGTTTAAGTTCATCTTGGATAGGTGGTTTATTTCATTTCCTCCACTGCTACTATCAGCCAAAAAGTAGGTTTTATTTTGAACCCAAAAAGTTAAGTGTTAGTCCAAACTCTAATACACACAGGCCTGCAAAATTTGAGTCATGGAAAAATGTTTGCGAT
>QLNU02015003.1:169007277-169017795 GCA_006491805.2 Dysdera silvatica
CGGTAGATAGATCAGAGCTTCATGAAGCGATAGACTCAGTTGATCTTTTAAAAACTCACATCATGAGCCAACTCTTAAGAGTTGGCTCATGATGTGGGATGTGTTGAGGCAATGCAAAATAAGTGCCGTGTTGTTAAGGGAATGTAAAGCGTTTCAACTATTTATTTGAACATTATTGCTGACCAAATTGGCCTTTTATATAAACAGATGAAGGACATTGATTGCCTATAATATTACTGTTCGTCGTGTAAAACTTTTTGAACAATACGAACATGACAAAGACTTTTACCACCTTTTCTAGCCATAAGAAAGACTGGATTTGAATATAATATAGAATGCACCTGGCATGTTAGGAAAGCGAATTCGACACTAGAATATCCTTTCCTTGATTCGGAGCCAGCAACAGGACTGCATGCTGAATGTTCCGTATGCTCAAAGCTTAGATGCTCTTTAACGTCATATGAAATCCATACCGTGTGTAATTTGTGTCAAGTGTCCAATACGTTACTAAATAAAGTCTTTTAATTTAGTGATGTCTATATGTGCATATATATCAAATCTTATTATACGTATAGTATGATCTGCTCATGGAAATCGTAGAATACTATTTTAAAGTCAATAGATCACATCGAAAAACGTCTAAATCGTAGTTTAATAAATATAGGGTGGAAAGAGTGGATCAGCAGTTGCAGGCTATGATTTATGCGATGGTATTAAATAACGTTTCATAAAACTCGACACTAGCGCCGCTCTTTATCAAAACAGCTATTTTTTTAAAGTGGGTGATAAATGGAACTTTAAGTGGGGTATCGAACTGTGATTTCTGGCCTCATTTTTTATTTTTCTTCATCCCGATTTAATTTAACTTTGGAGTTTGGGAAATCTGATTTTTTTATCGGTTCATGCTAGCGACCCAGCTGGAATTTTAAAATTTAACGGCTGATAAAAAGTTTTTCCTTCAGAATGTTACACCTTTAAAAAACTTCACGTCTATGTTATTCTAAAGACGCTGAGTCTCATAATGTTGAAAATTTGGTCAAACGTAAATTTAAATCATTATATAACTATTCCAAATTGATTAGTGCCAAAATTGTTTAATTAACTTGGATATGACTACCAAGATTAAAGTGTATTTTGGTAAATTAAGGTTAGATTTCGTTCCAAAATTAATGAATGTAATATTGGAAAAATCTTAGAAATATTTTAGTCACCTCTGAAATTGTTCTCCCTCAATATAGTCGGCATATTTCTACTTTGTAAAACAGACGTAAATTTAATTATTTTTATTAATATTAGTGACTACTGACTACTAAATATAAATGGTGAGCTAAATGCTTCTCGATACCTGCAACTGCTATGAAAATTTTACCTGCCTGAGTCTTATATACAATTTATCCTCTTACTTCTTCCATGGTAACTTATGCATAAAGGGTTTCAGTTTCCTACCCCTTGCTCCAGGTAAAATATTTTTATTAAAAGGTAACAGCAAAAAGAAACTTTAGAAATAATTGCCCAAATATTGGTGTGTGTCTGCATCAATGTAATAATTCATATTTAGGAAATGCATGCAAGTTTTATGGTGAGGTATAATTTTAAACTTTTATATTATTCCTATTTTATTTGCTATGGTAATATATTAAGTTCGCCGACACGAGTTCATGTAGTTTTAATTAGTTGCACTTATTGCTCCTACAAAGATATATTCTCTTAATCTTTTCATAACAGCTTGAAAACATTTCTGTCAATTTGGGTTTCGCACGATACACACATACCATTAAATTTAAAACAATAAGAAATCATTACAAACTTGATTTTTTAAGCCCAAAATTATGAAATAGTTAGTTGCCAAGATGTATTTTTCCAATTTCTCTGGATAATGTAGCATTTGACTAATAAGATGAAAGAAGTAGGTGAATAATTATCTTTCAACGTGTTTTTTATAGTGATGATCCTTGCAGTTGAGAGTTAAGAATTCTATATTTGGTAGTAATTCAAGTAAAAATAACAAGCAGCTAAGCTATCAACTTAATATAGCATTAAAATCCCTCAAAATTGAAAAATGGTTATAATATTATTTTCCAAATAATGTAATTCATACACTTTTATTGTTTAATTCAATGCTGCCTAATTAAACTTCTCAAAGGCAGCTAAACTATAACTTATTATGATAACCGATATCCATATCGTTTGTTAAATCCAGTATTAAAAATACAGAAATTATCAATTGATTATAACCTTATTCAAATGTTAATGATAAAATTTAATTTTTAAAAGTGATTTAATATTTAATTAATTCAATTTAATAAAATAAGAATAATATGAGCGCCGTTTGAGTGCTAAACTAGAGGGTTGGATATGTTTGCCACTTGGTCTCTTCTAGTTCAAATTATGCTCCCTTTTTTTCCTCAAAATTCATTTTTTGAAATAAAAATTTTAGACTTCATTTACCTTCATTTATATCAAAGTTTCTGAAGTGAAATTTAGAAATAATTTTTTTTAAAACCAGTCGTATGGTTTATTGACAATTAAATAAAGTTTTTATTTTTAAATATATTCCGGTTTATAATTCTTTTCCTATTCTTATAACAATAACCTATGGTAGGCTTCATATATTTGTCAATAAAAAGGTTCTGAGAACCTTTTCGGCACAAAGCTTTAAATTTTCAACTTTGTGGAGGACCCCGTGCTTAGTAATGAATAATGAAAGTAGGCGGGTTTTTCCAGACAGGGTTAGAATCTCCTTTTGACAGATGGAGATCAGTGCTAGGATTCCTATTTCCAGCCCCTCCGCTCGAATTTTCTGCCAACGAAGATTCAAAAGAGAATCCGCGGTGAAAGTTTGCTCGCGTGAGTCAATTTTTTATCGTCCGTCTATTTCCTTAAAGGTGAAACGGACCTCAAATAAGCAACAACCCCAGTCATCATATTTTTGAAAGCTAAATAGATTTCGTCAAATAATATTTATCCAATGGCTCTCAAAATAGACATACTCAGATTAAAAAAAAATCGCATACTGTGGCACATACTAAATTACTTTGGTAATATTATCACTGAAAAGTTATAGATCTCAGATAAATGCATCCCATCAATTTTACTTGCATACTTTGTGATTTGTGTTACTTTTATTGTGACATTAGACTATTGTACTATAAGATATTTGTATACGAAAAATATCAGGATGAAAACGAATAGTACGTACCGCTTGTGCAAGGCTTCGATATTGGCACATTATCATCTATAAAATTGGTGAAATCTTGAAAAAAATTTGCATTTATACATGACCAGTTAAAAGATTTACTCATAATTTCCAATGAGCACTTACTGCTCGATTTTCTAATATTTGATGAAGCATACGAAATCACCTAGTAAAGATATTGCAATCCAAACTGAAGAAACAATGAATGAATATTTGGTAAAATGTCTTATAACAATCTGATTCTACAGTGATGCTTTGAAAAAATTGACATTTACTAACGTGCGAAGGACCGTAATTTTGGGATTAGTTCTTATCTGGCTGTAGACATCCTTAGTCTAAACTGTATTTTATATTTTAGTTACGCATGAAGAAGAATTTAGTAGGATACTACTCAAAAACTTCTTAAAAAGTTGCTATTTAACTTCGTTAATCTAAGTTTATTAAAATATCTTGCTCCTTGGGATGTTTACTATTTATTGCAGAAATGAAGCATGATGCAATATGAAATTTACTTTTAAGTATAGCGGAGGCGTAGAGTTTTCTTGTAAATATTGAGATTTAAAAACTGTAAATGCTTCCTCTGCTACACTGATTTATATATATATATGCATGCAGGGTATTTACAATTGAAATTGACATTTCAGAAGGCTATAACAAAGTGAATTATTTAGTAGGAAGGCTATATCCAACATGAGAACATCTGTGGCAATATAAGTTTATTTAGCGCAGAAAAAACCGGTTTATTCCGAAAGTTACAGATAGAACACTATATGTCATTGTTCCTTATCCCGTACAGTGCCCAATAACAGAACTTCCAACACTTATGGTACGTTGTGTGATTACACGATACTCTATTTGATTATTAGTACTGCATTGACTTTGGGGAGATCTCAAAGGCTTCAACCATCGTGAACCCACTCGGCTACTACCCCTGGAATTATAGACCGATGCATCTTCGGTTTCATAACACAACGTTTGCCATTGGAAAATTAATAATCCATTTTCTTCTCACAGAATCTGTTGCGAATCAACACATTCTATATTTATTCCTCGAATAATTAGAACAATTCTCAGCGGAACACCCACACATTTCACCTTATTTTATTAAAAATAGCACACTTGGAAATCACTCAACTTTAACGCAGCAGTGAAGAGGATCACGTGATACGATGGCAAAAATATGGCGGATACGTGCCAGCTCTCTCTTTTCTAAGAGCCTTACATCCGACAGTGGATTTCAAGTGCAATATCGTGCGCCATATCCAAAACACTTCGTGTAAAACTACATTCTGGGGTTGAGTTTGTAACTTCAGCACGTTGTGCAGAACGGATGATGCGCTTTTGTGTAATCTCATGATCTACCAACTGCAGCGTAAGTTTAGTGACAATTTAGACTTTCTACTGCTGTTTGTTTGTTTGTTTGGCTTTTTTATGGCGCAAGAGCATCTGGGCTATACTGCGCCAAACATGGTAAAATCAAAGACTGTAGTAAAAACCAGTACTTTTTAAAAATTTAAAAACGTGCGTATGGTCAGCATGGTCATTTAAAATGTCTTTCTACTGCTGTATTGTAGCATATGTCATGTATTAGCCTTTCGTAATTCCCGTAATTAGCATTTGTTTTTGGACTAAATAAAATTAAATCGTGTCAGTTGTTCTCATTGTAAACATGGAGTCTTCGCACATTGAAGAGTTTTCCAGCTGCAACCCTTCAAAATGTGACGTTTAATTATGAAGACCTTGCATATAAATGGGGAAAGTAGTCTTAGCAAGACGACATATTTCATAGAAGGTTAAGGACATCAAAAGTGTATAACGAAAATGAAATTATCTCACTTTATAGAATTTTGAAAATTTTATAAAGTATGATGAAATAAAATATGAAACAGGAAACGATTTCACCTTAAATTGAATGATATAAAGGGAAATTTTAATTTATTTTTTATTTATTTATTTATTTGATTGATTCTATATGCTTGAAACATCAATTTACAACGTAAATGTTAATGTTATTTAAACACATGTATATGTAATATTGTTGCATGCATATATAATGTTATATAAAATAAATACAAGCATATGTGTTTAAATATTTTTCAATCATAAACAATGCTGTCCAAAAATAATTTACTGCAATGACAAAAAAAAAGATTATTTTTTACATTAGTAGCACAAAAGCCAAACGTTAAAATATTTAACACATAAGTAAAGCAAATTATGCAGAAATGAATTATTACATATAAATAAGTAATGCAAACTTTTCCTCCAATTCTCACACATTTCCATTTACTTTAAATTTGTTCAATAATGACCATAATTTCCATAATTTATTTCACGTGATAGCGCTTATTTCTGGACTTTTTCTTCTAAATATCTCGGTCTATCTCTTTTTTTCCTCTCGTTAATCAACTCTTGGTATTTTTCCTTGCCAATTTCATTTAAATATCTTAATATAAATAAAATTTCAATCGTCACTAGCCTTATGCCTTTTATTATTATATCAAACATCAAGAAAAGAGAAATCGTGGCTGTTTCGAAGGCTTTGTGTTGTCTATCGTTAAATTAATTAATTGTTCCATAATTTCATGAAAGCCACATTTATTTGCCATAGTATATTTTTATGTAAAGAATTTAATGCTTTTTTTAATTGAACCTGCTATTCTAGAGCACCTAGAAATATAGGCCTGCACATCGCCTTTTATTTTGTTGTATACTTCCTGTATTATTTACTACGGCGATAAAGGTTTTCAGTTTTGGAGCAATGATCGCTATTTTGGCATAAAAATAATCAACACTCCGCCATTATCCGACTATTGTAAACATTGGCGCAACTTTTAAAATGTCGCCAATAAAAACAATTTGTAACTATAACTTAGGCATCAAAATGACGGATGCACCAGTTTCTTTTTTGTTTTCTTATGAATATTATGCTATTCAGAAAGTCAATCATAGTAACACTAATAAAATAAATCGAAAATTTATTAAAATTTAATTAATGATTAAAGTTTTTCCATTACTTCATACACACAACGGAATTAATATTCTATCTTCTTGCCGTATTCATTAATCTACTAGCGAAAATTCCGAGGACTTTCAGGACTTCAAAGGCAAGCAGTCACTCCCTTAATGTTCCTTAATCACTCTTTTAATTAACTCTTTAGGAGTTCCTTTGCACTCATTCCTTCGAGTTCAGTTGTTTGCTTACGTTTAATGTAGTAAATTATTTTAAAGGAATCGAAATCATGGGAAGAAAATAACTTACACGTATACAGTGCGATCCATTTAAACCAGTACCGGGTTATTTACTTATAACTTTTTTACAAATCACAACAAAAAACTTCAGTAAATTTACAATTACACATGTATTGGAGAACCATCTTATAAAATCGTATGTTGCAAATGTCCTCTGTTTTCTTGTAAACAAAGTCGAACGTGCCCTCTCCATATTTAGTGATGTTGCATGTTGAATACGATCAGTAACATTGCCAGTTTTATTCGTGATTATTTCATGTAATATGCCCGGTATTTTTGGACTATTTTCATAAACTCTTTCCTTTAAACAGACCCACAAAAAAATCAGGGGTGTTTTAGTCCGTCAAACTAGGAGGCCATAGATTTTTTTAAATGGAACTCATAACTAATTGTTTGATAACAGGTTAATTTTAAAAAAACTTTATGGTCTCCCAGATCTCCCAATAATAGAACTCAGAATAGTCCAAAAGATCTCAGAATAGTTCAAAAGATCTCAGAATAGTGCAAAAGATCTCAGAATAGTCCAAAAACAGTGGATGCATTGCGTGACACAATCACGAATGAAATTGGTAACGTTACTGCTCGTACTATGCACGAAACATTATTGAATATGATGTGGGGCGTTCAATTCTCCCTTCAAGAAAATAGAGGACATTCCAAACATTTTGTTGACAAAGTGATTCTCTAATACTACACTTGTAATTGTAAACTTACTGAAAGTTTTTGTGGTTTATAAACAAGTTATAATTAAATAATCTTGTATTGGTTTAAATGATGATTATGTATTACGGTGTCACAGCTAACCATTTTTCAAGTACCTAATTATATTTCGAAACTTTTATTTGGTGAAAACTTAATTTCTTTTCCAGGGAATTTTTAAATACACAAAATGTAAAATTTAAAGATTGTTACGAGTTATCCGCTGGCATTTAATTCGAAGTTTACATGCTTAAGAATTTTCTGGAAAAATATAAAAGTTATTTAGAATTAAAAACTCCTGAACAGATTTTTAGAACTTTAGGGCGCAATCTGAATAAGATAAAATCAATCAATTTTTGCCTCGGGTTCGTCGGAACGAAATTTTTCTGATGCTTGCGAAGCTAACTAGATATTATGGAAATTGGAGGTCTTCATTTCATAGCATATTTTTAGTTGCTAAAAACTTCATTGTTTGGAACTTCTGAACTTAAATGCAATACAAAATTGACTTTAACGATAGAACTATCTAAAGAGGTAGAGAGTTTTTTCATGTAAATATTCATAGCAGCATAAAAATTAGTTTATAGTGTAATAATAATACGGAAAATATATAAAATATGTTATAGCACAAAAATCATATGATGTTATTATTAAACGATCTCGGGTATAATGGTTGATTTGATATCAAGCTTGTTTTATTCCTTTTATTTAAATTATAGGTAAAAACGATCTATATCTGAAAACTGTGCATGTAATTACAAATAATTAAGGGCAGATGACATTACGTGCAAGAGAATTATAACGCAATAATTAACAGACACTGAAGTCATAACACACTGAAGTCGTAATACACTGTAGTCATAATATACTGAAGTCATAATACTACTTGTACCCGAGTACTGTAACATATTCGCTTGACGCCTGCTCAAGCACTTTGTAAATACTTAACGATTGGGGGAGAGGGATCTATATTTAAAACCTGGGAAAGTATGTGGTATTTTTCAATATTCATATAAATTATTTATATGAATATTAATATTTAAAATATACCTTCTAAGCATATATACTTAAATACGGTATTTTGTTATACAGATTTCACTGATAGAAAGAACCGGTGAATCTTAGGCTATTGTATTCATTTATTGATACAGTAGGCTTGGTGATTAAAGGAATATTTATAGCGATGTTATTGAACCAAAAAATATGTAGAGCAAGTTCTATTTCTCGTGAATATCTTTATATCAATAATAAATATAAGTTTTCAATGACTTTTTCCTTACACTTTCGACGGATTAAGTTCACAAATAAATTCATATTTAAACTTTCTAGTCTTTCTCTGCAATTCTTTTTCCGCTTAATAACCTGAAAGGGCCAGATATCTTTCAAAGAAATAACCAATATTACTGAAACGACTGTAATGCAATGTGATGTATGTAGTGAACGTAATAAAGTCAACACTATTGTAACTTCTATTTGCAACATAACAATAAGCCCAACAAGATGCAACAATATATTCTTATGCCATAAACACCTCACAAAGTTGTAGCCTCTGTGCTTATATTCTTGCATTTATTCACAAGTAATAAAACCATAATAAAGATAGAAATTATATTTTACGTGCTCGCAATGACTTAGTAATTGAATATTTAAATGCTTCCATGGCTGTCGAGGCACACGATACTCGATGCATAGCATACACATTAATACCCGATGCACAGTATGCACATTGATACTCGATGCATAGTATACACATTAATACCCAATGCACAGTATGCACATTGATACTCGACGCACATCTTCCTTTGCACAACCAGGGAATGTTCATTTATTACCAGAATCCAATCATACAGGTGACACATTCAAATTAGTCACCTGTAACTGGATAAAGAGTTGCCACACCAGGCTGCATAAGAATTTATGACGAGTTATCCAGAAATCCTTATAACGGCCAACGTCCATCTCTCTGCTCAACTCGTGTTGCGAATGAATCCAGTGAACTATGAGTACATAAAATCGTGCACCTCGTTGCACCTAACCAAATACGAGGGTTCACAGCTTGTCAAAGAGAGAGAACTCTACCTTTTAATGCCAACAAGCGCGTCACAAATTTCGAACAACCCCACGTTTCATTCAACATAGCTAAATTCGTTGATTAAGTATTTGAATTACTTCCCAACAACTCCAAGTAGCGCCATTGTGCCGTTACGACACTATCAGCATTTACTACTGTCTCTAAGGGTAAATAAAACGAATGGTTGACAACTCCAGAGAAAGCAAACACTTGTCCAACATTTTAAATTATAAGTAAATGTGAATAATAAGTGATTAAATTTTACGCAATATGTTATTGTGCCCCTTCATGCACAATGTAGCGTGCAAAAATCTAATTGAAAAACTCCGTGCATTTTCGACATTCCGGAATAAAATATTTTTGTGTTTTCGAGTTCATCAGTAAAAGTTGTTAACAACTTAATATTATTTAGAGTAACACGTAGTTATATATGAGTAGTTACAGTTTCTATATTACTCTTATGGAATTGTTCCCTATGTAATAAGATAACAAATGCCCTGGAACAATTAAGCTGATTGGAACAGTTAAGCTTATTCTTCTTGACGTACTGTTTTTGCGTCTCAAATCATAAATAAACATTCAATGGCTTATTTCGGCGTTGGGCGAGTATAAGAACCCTAGTTGTAGATATTTATGTGGCTTATGTAATTTCGCTTACATTTCATTTTTGAAGCACATTTTGGGAAATTGTTTTATGAGGATTTACACAGCGCATTTCTAATTATAGAACAATTTTCTGGTACAAAACTGTGCTATAAGAAAGATTTTAATATTTGAGATGACGTTTCGATTCGTTTATACGTACCACCTTCAGAAGACATGAGGTCATTGATGGCTGTTGTCTAATGCAACGCTGCTTGCTCACGGTTCACATGTGTTCTAGAAACTCGATAAAAGATCGCTTTTTCGGACAGCACTAACACACTAAATCTTAAGTCTCAAAACCTCTTATCTAGTAACACAGATTTGTACCTGATTTTTTTTGTAATTTTAAGAATGTTTGTGATTCTAAATAAAAAATTGATGAAATCAGCAATATAGGTATCAATAATAAAGAAAATTATATGACCGTTATTATCATCAACAGTAATTTTTGACACGCACGTTATTAGCTCAAACTAGAGCTCCGTATATAAAAGGAAAGACCCAGCACACTGATCCAGAGTCGAACTGGGGAACTCCCGTTAGATCCTGAGTGTGCTAACCACTCAGCCATCAGGGCAGAAACAATGCTCCTTTCTTCGCGCAAATAACGTGTGTGTCGAAAATAATTATTCATTTAAATTCCCCATGAAATATT
>QLNU02015003.1:169017895-169036284 GCA_006491805.2 Dysdera silvatica
AATCTCGAAATTTATCTCCCTGCTTCAAAAGTTGTAGTCACCAGAGCCTTCTAAAGAGCGAAAGCTTTTTAGAACATTGTATGCATATGTATAATAAATTATCTAATTTCATAAGGATGTTCATTCTATTGACGTATTCATAAAGAATTTGCAAAGCGTATTTTTTACGAGAAACACTTCTTATGCAGTGTTTTTTGAGATGTGGTCTTATTTTATTTTTCTATTTTTTCCCCTTTTCGTTCCCTTAATTACATAAAGCTATTTCTTTCGACTATTCCCAATACTTTTCTAACAAGAGTTTCCGCATCCTTCTAACTCGATTTCTTTTCCCCGTCTCACACGGTTTTCTATGATATATTTTACAATATATATTAATACTTCTTCATGACATTTAGTCTATGTATTTTCTGCATCATTCAACTTACTTTATTATAAGAAACATTTTGGAGTGTTTTTTAATAACAAATCAGAGACAATTAGCTTTCCGCAAACCTTTTTCTGTTTTAAGAGTCATTATACCTAAATTGGATTGCTATAGCTGTTTTAAAAGTTTAACTCCTTGCTTGATCTCTTTCGACAGTTCTGACTCGTCACGCGGTTTCTGTCGCCAAAGTGTACAATGACGAGCTAGAGCTGTCATCCGATTTGAAGAGGCTGCTTTTCTATTTGCATATAGCTGAAGTCACACCATTAATTGGCAAAGACCACTTACAAACTCAGGTACTAAACCTCACCCCTTATAGTAGAAACAGGTTTACTATTCCATATGAAAGAATTTCACATTGTTTAACACTGCTATCGCGGCTGAGGTCAAATCGACCGCTTGCGAAATTTAAACTCAAATATCTTTTAAACCTTTCGTGTTTTAAAGCTGAAAATTCTTGACTTTCAAAATATATTGCTAATAGTATATAGTTTAAAAAAGTACGTATTGTGTAGTTATGTTATTGTTAGACCTAGAACCGCAGAAGGGGTTAATTTGACTGCGTTGTTGCTCTTTGTAAATAATTATTATAATAATCAATTAACAAGAATAATATGATGTATAAAGTAATAATAATGAACATGATAGATAAATAAATATATATATATATCAAACATTAAACTAATTAATAATGTATCATAATTATGCGAACATCGTGGAATTATTCAGATTTTTTTGGCTGATTGAATTTCAATATGTGAAACGAAATAATTTGGCTTCATTATAAGTCAATCCATTAATCAGTTTATTTACATGCATGAATGAATTAGATACATTAGAAAAGTTATTAATCAATTATTAATGTTAATTAATTAATTATTAACATTATTAATAAAATATAAAAGTTATTCTATCAATCCGTGAAATCGAAAGGAACGTAATATAAAACAGATAGCCCTGAAAAACACTTGCTTTCCGCAGGATCAAATATAAACAAAATGCGAAATAATTGAAACGGATGAAAGATGTTAGTTGTACACAATGTCAAATAACAACCTTGAAAAGTTGAACATAGCTTTCGTTTGCTTATCATTTAGGCATTCATTTTAATTTCTGTTCCAATTTAACTTAAAATTGATAATAGCTGAAAGTTACCGCATTTACTTTCTTTTTTTTTTTGAAATTTTATGACTATAAATTTAAAAAAAAACCTAATTTTCATGATATAATCCCGGTTCAATGGGAGAGACGATGGCCATACCGAACCCCCTGTATGTATCCGCAACTGACATTAGATTATTTTTAGTTGACGTCATGACTTTAAAGAATAATTTTTTCCATAAATAATATTTTTCCAGAAAGAAAACATGTGCTAAAATTTTTATTTAATTGTAAAAATTAACCTAATTATTGAAAATATTAAATGAATATTAATGGAATGTAACTTAAATATGTTAGTATTGTACTCCCGTCTGAACGGCCAACGATAGAATACAACGTGTAATGCCAATACGTGTTACAAACCGCAGTTACAGGTATAATGAAAATGAAGGGTAAAAATCAGGCACATGAGTTAGGGGAGACGTCTTTGGTAGTGGCCGTTCTTTCAGTTATATAAATACACATCCCACCTTGTTTTGCGCAGACTGACCCTTGCTGTCCTTGCGCCATAAAAAAACATTCAATAACAACAACAAACATAAAGATACCAAAACTATTAAAATTGGTAAAGGTGTGAGGCAGGGAGATACCATTTCTCTAGAGCTTTTTACTTCAGCTTTACGAATGAATTTTCAGCTGATAAATTGGAATAAAAATAAATGGTGAACATTTAAATTATCTACGATTTCCTGATGGCATAGTTATTTTTTTTCAACGAACCCATCAAAATTCCAAGACATGGTGCAGAAACTCTCAAATAGAAGTAGAGAAGGTGGACTCAAGATGAACCTACAACAAACTAAAATCGTGTTCAATAATTTCGCAGAGAAAACAAAAATACAGGTTGAAAACATTGAGCCAAAAATTTCTGATTCATACATTTACCTTGGCCAACTGATTTCAATGGAAGGCAACATTATGAAAGAACTAAACAAACGTATTAAATTTGGCTACAGTGCATTCGGAAGAAACAGTTTTATCCTTAAGGAGAAATTGCCATTGTATCTAAAAAGAAAAGTCTTCAACCAGAGTGTATTGCCAGTTCTCTCTCTTACAGCTCAGAGACATGGAGTCTAATGATTGCAACAATACGGAAGTTACAGACAACCCAAAGGAGTATGGAGAGGTGCATGCTTGGAATAACTAGGAGAGATCGAAAAAGAAACACTTGGGTGAGAGAGCAAACTAGAGTAGAGGACATCATTGTTAAAGTAAAAAGACTGAAATGGCGATGGGCTGGGCATATCGCAAGAACTGATCAACGATAGACAACGCAAAATCTCAACTAGATTCCAAGGGACCACCTAATAGCTAGAAAACTTCCTGAAACTAGATGGTTGGATGAAAGAAGAAAACACGTTGAAGTGACGTGGAAGCGAATTGCTCAGGATGGACTTTTGTGGAAAGCAGTAAGAGAGACCTTCATGCAATAGATGATGGTTGAATATGATGATATATATATACATTATGCTTGTGAATAAAAAGTTATGATATGGATGGATATTATTCGTTTGAAGAATTCATCAGTGAATTATGATAGGACGCAGGATATCCGTTAATGGTTATTTTAAGTGTGTTATTTCAATTTTCAGCAGGGATAGATGTTATGCCGATACAATTAAACGTATGTTTCTGATTTCTTTGAAATGAATATTTAATGCATATTGTTTTAAAGCCGCATTTCGACTGAAAAATTGATGTTTAAACTAGATATATAGTGTATAGCATTGTATTTATATATTCGTGTATTTACGGTGTTTACTCGTTATCCACCTCAGACAGTAATCCACAATGAATTGACATACATGCTTGAATTGCACGAATTGAATGCATGAATTAAATGCGTGTTTGTGTGTAAACTGTAACACATAGCCGTTGGAAGTAAATAAAAAACTATTATTGTTATAGCATTGGATGTTAAATTTAAATCATTGAAAAACTATTGCGCAGATTTTATTTGCAAAAGGTCAAGCACTTCTATCAAAATCTGGCGTTCTCATAATAATTCATACTGTTCTCAACCCATTGAACATTTCTAAACCTGCAGGATATTCCCATCTTCACCGAAAAATGCCTTTCGTATTTGGTTTCCGAATTTTCACCCAATTTAAAGTCCCCAGACAACGGTCCATTGTTTTAGAATATTACGACGCAAGTTTGACATCATTAGTTCAAAAATCAGTTTCCAAAACAGTTAGCAGCCATTAGAGGTGATTTGTCAACTGAAATGCGCCGTAAATTGGTAAACAATTAGCATTTAGTTAACGAATTTCAAATAACGTTTTACGTTTGGCGAAAGTCCAATATCATTGCTTTGCTTGCATTTATTTGTAGTTTGTGACGGTCACTTAAGAATCAACGGTGACTTCATATTTTAAGTTCTTCTACGAAAAGAAATCCGTTATAACTTAATATTTATATCTTTCTTCAATAAACTTCATCATTAATTGACTTTAAATAAAACGAAACATAATAATAATAACCATTGTAACTAATCATTGTTAACTAACATTGTAACTAACCATTATAACTAACATTGTAACTAATAATTATAACTAACATTGTAACTAATCATTATAACCAACATTGTAACTAATCAGTGTAATAAATGAAATATAATAATTATAATAATCATTGTAACTAAAAAATGCTTTATCGTCTCATTATTGTCAACGAATATGTTTAGCATAAACTCAAACAATAATAACATGTAAGATAATTTGACGTAGATTACTCAGATTAGATTTATAAGTAAATACAACGTATATATATATATATATATATATATATAGCAACGTCACCTTACTTACGTTTATAACGTTGTATTTACATATAAATCTAAATAATAACATCATCCTTCACGTAAGTCGTGTTCATGCTAGCGATAGTATTAATATACGTATTGTCAGCAATATTGATTGTGGGAGCTAGATGTTGACGATTGTAAGATATTATTGGAAATTTTTTGGATTGGAGTTCTGAGTATCCCTAGAAATGGAAGTATTCCTCTGAACTGCGTGGCCATACCAGTTGCGAGTGGAAGCCTACGAAACTGGCGATGCGAACTGGTACTGACTAGCTGGATATGTTCCCGATGAATTGAATTAGCTGTCCTAGACGTGGATTACATCGAGAGATGAGTGCAACCCATCCGGTACGTTTTGCGATTGGAACTTATGGCCCATCAAGGACTACACGGGATTGGGTAAGCGACAATGAACTGATGACGTATTAAACATTTTGTATTTAGACTTTATGGGTTATGAACTGACGCAGAAGTTATACCGTTAACCGGCGAGTTAGTTTATTGGCGGGTTTAGGCTGTTGGGGTGCAAGTACAGGCGCAAAATCTACTATTAAGTAGATTGCACGTGAAAAGTGAAATACGTTGAATAGTTGTGTGTCCTGTTATTGTGTTATTTATATATGTTCTTAGGGGTTTAAGTTGCCGCAGGAAGAATCCTGTTGTTATTCTTGAACAGGGAGTAAGAAAACTCCAGAACTGTATATAGCATAGGAAATTAAAGAGTTTCGGTTAAGATAACATTTGTTAGTTATTAACCTGTTATTTAGTTCAGTATTTATGTTCAGTGTTTTTAAGTAATTAGTGAATATGTATTTCCTAGAGATTCAGCGATCTGTCCAGCAGGACGAGATAAACTTACATTGGATACTGTTAGTCTGGACTGGTAGACTTGTTTTGTACTGCTGAACTTGATTTTGTATTATTATCTGTATAATAAACGTCTGTGCTGTAACCTGGTCTTCATTCGTAGCCACTCGGACTTCTCACCCACGTATATTTAATTGTGACACTAATTTACGTTCAGAGTAATTTCAGGTAAGACTCACTCTGAAATCCTGTTGTAATGTTATAATTAAGCATTAAGGATAAAATGAGGGGTGGGATTCGTTACAACAGTTTATGTAAAATTTCAATTTATTTCAAATTATTTGGAGGCCTGGGTCCCACCACCTGCCCATATAACTCTACGTCTATATGTACGGGCCTATATACTTCTACGCTTATCAGTTGGCAGTATTCCAAGAAAATCTTCTGAGAGATGGATAGTCAAATGCTGGGGAAATTTCCTCAACTTCACAAACCGAACTTTGTTCTAATGAATTAAGAGAGAAAACAGGTGTATAGGGTGGAGAGAATTGAGAGCTGAAACAGACAGGTAAATGGGCATGTGCAAAAATCAAACCTTCATTCTGAGGTGAGTGTGCAAAGAGAGATCGTGGTGATGGCAACATGGCAAAGGATGAGTGCGAAGTAAATTTAAAAAAATAAGTATTCATAAAATATCATCGATACCTCAAAAGTAATATCTCACATAATCATATTTATGTAGAAATAATTGAACCTTACGTAATTTAATATGGCATCAATACGTAAAAAGAAACAATTCATAAAATATTCAAAGTAAGTGTACAAGTAATACCAATAATAACTTTGCACTTCACGTGAACTAAAACATATTCCGCCAATGGTTACTTTATGTTTTGAAATAAAGTGCATTGAAGTATGAAAATATAATTGGGGAAAAGATTTCATATATCTCTTCAACATTTTTCATTAAATTATGTTTAACATCATTTCAGCGACAAACGATGAAATCAAGAGGAAAATGATAAAAGCTATACAAAATTCTATATGGCGAGTTTATTAAAATAAAATATGTGGATAGTTTTTGTCAGTACTTAAAAATATTCCATTTGATATGTCTAATAAAAACTCCCCACGCTTAATTAAGGAAAAAGTACATTTCGATCGCATTTATACCCGGAGAGTGAGTATTTAATCAAAAATCTTTTCAAGAAAATCTAATTGCAATAGACTATTCTTAATTAAAAAATACTATTCCTTAAATTAAAAGCATTAGTTTAATAAATATTTCAATATACAAAATTGAAGAGAATTTATGAATTTTAAAAACATTTATCTATCCATTACCTTTATACTTTAAAACATCACAAAATATATTCTAAATTTGTATTTTTTTTTAAATCTGAATATTACTGGATAAATTTTAATGAAACTTCTGAAAACAAAAGTTATATCTAAAGTAAAAGTTGAGAAAATGAATATGTAGTGTTTATGAGAAATTTGTGCAACCACTCAATCAAGAATATCTGCAATAAAGCTTACTTTGAAAACTACGTTTAAGATAATATCCCTTTGGAAATTATTAGCTCAGAGATCTGGTTTTTGGAGAGAGTTTAGTAGATTAAAATACACATCAACGGTGCACAATTATATATATATAAACGTTTTATTTATTTGTGCAAGTCGAATATTACGCAGATTAAATAAAGCAACAATTTTTATCAACTTTTTTAGGCGTAGTAATATTAACGCCGATGTTATGGCGTGGTTAGATGGTGAAACGTTCACAAAGAAAATAAATGTTTTTGTATTCGGTGGGGCAGGATCCTACCAAGTGGAAGGTCGTGGGATCGGAAAAAAATCATTTCTTTTCTTTACGAACGTTTCACCATCTAACCACGCCATAACATCGGCGTTAATATTAGTACGTTTAAAAAGTTGATAAAAATTGTTGCTTTATTTAATCTGCGTAGTGTTTGACTTGTATAAATAAATCTGATGCAAAGGGCTTTTCGATGAATTTCATACCTGTCCCTTCGCAATTTGGTTTAAGAAGCAGTCCATGTACTGTCTCATTCCGCGAAATAACCGGTTTCGGAAAATACTTTTCAGTACCCGTCCGGCACTTTTGTCTTGCGTCGTCATTTATATTGCGTTTGTTTCTTTCAAATATTTCCACGAACCTAGTAATGGTCCTCAAAACATAAAATTTCATGTTTTTATCGGAATAAAAGTAATTTTAGTCGATTTTCAGTGGTTTTCATATTAGGATAGTAATAACCTATGAAAGAATTTTTGCGTTGGTGACCTGGACGTGATCCAAATATTAAATACTTAGATAAGGAATCAAAACTGTTTCAAACAAGTTTTGTTAAAGTTATGGTATTTTAAAAATGCTGTTGTTAAGGTATTATTACCCTCCGCAGGGATAACACAATTGCCAAATATGGTCAACACAAGAAAGCCTCCGGGGCGAGATTTTTGTGAGTTTTCGTGGGGGAATTTATTATACAATAATTTTTGCCACCCACGTATTAATTACAGCTCAAACTAGAGCTTATGTAATTTTGGAGAAAAAGAGACGCTTTCCCCATCCTGGATTCGAACCAGGGTCCCTCCGTTTAGCCCGGAGTGTCTTGGACCGCTAGACGAATGAGGACAGGAAACAACGCTCTCTTTCTCCGTATGTAAAGATGTTAAGGTATTATTACCCTCCGCAGGGATAACACAATTGCCAAATATGGTCAACACAAGAAAGCCTCCGGGGCGAGAATTTTGTGAGTTTTCGTGGGGGAAATTTATTATACTATAATTTTTGCCACCCAAGTATCGATTTTAAAAATGCTCTCATTTCGTTACATAATTAGGAAAATAAGATTCAGATAACAATAGTGTATTGTCTGTGTAGATATGTCTAACAATTTATAATTCTTTGTCATAAAAACCGGATTTCTGCATTTTCACCTTCGATGAATTTAGCTGGGAATGAATTTCAGATTTAATATTCTTCGCATAGGTTATTCATTTATTTTCTGAAAAACGACTCCAGGAAATTTAGTTTTGAAAACTTCTCGGCGGAGGAAAAGAAAAGCTCATCGTAAATGCTAAATATCTGCTAGATTTGACTACAGCTGTGGATTTTTATTTTTCTATCTAATTTCTGCGCTGTGTTAAATTTCGTTGCATTTTTTCCTTCCCTACATGTTTCTCCTGATGTTTTTAATTTATTATACGAGCATGTAAGCTTCTTTCGCATCAGGTTAACAGAATCTATTTAAAATAAACAAAACCATGAAAATACAGATGCGAGATTTGTTTTCCACTTCGAATTTGTGAAATAAGTAACGCGAAGTTAAGTAACAAGAAGTTCAAATGGAATTACATTTGGTATAGCGGGTAGCATAGCAAGTAAACAATTAAAGTAGAGATGTCTCTGAGATTTTTCTAGAAGGCCATTTAAAATTAAAATACTTCAGGAAGTAAATATAGAAAAAAAAAGTCTTGTGATAAAAAAAAAACCCATCCTTTGAAGTTGCACAAACCTAAAGAATAAAGTTATTAGATACTTTCGCTTTAAAAGAAATACCCCCACTGAAAAAAACTACATGAAATTATTTATACATTTAATTTTTAATCGAGAAATCCTTTGCTTCTTTTTCTTGAAATATATATAATTACATAATCCTTTTTCATTAAAATCAAAGGAATATTCAGTACTGAAAAGTGCTAGAGTCAAATAAGGGATCTTAAATATAAGAGCGTATTCGTATGCTGCATGTGAAATGCAGTATTACTTGCATACAAACATGATCACGCGGCTTAGAAAGTGGTAAAAAATCACTGTAAAACTTGTCATACCTACTTAAAAATTTTATAATACTGAACTGACATTAATATGTTCATTCGTTATAAAAATAGAAATGAGGGACTATACGAGTATTTCGTCAACAACTTAAATGAGAATGCAACATGTTAACATTCCTTGAAATTTAGCATGGCAAAGCATTAAGATTGAGAGAGAAAACAAGAGAGATTGATTGATTGATTGTTTGGCTTTTTTATGGCGCAAGAGCATCTGGGCTATACTGCTCCAAACACGGTAAAATCAAAGACTGTAGTAAAAAATAAAGTACTCTTTAAAAATTTAAAACGTGCGTATGGTCAGCATGGTCATTTAAAATGTCAGACAGTGATGAAGAGTTAAAAGTAAGAGTGCGGGCAAGTCTATAATAGGGGCATTGAGTTAAAATGTGTAAAACACTCATGGGTTCATTGCACACTTGGCAAATTGGTGCTGGTTTTCCTTCCAACAGATGTCTATGGGTGAGATGGGAATGCCCAATGCGAAGTCTAGCAAGGAGAACCTCCTCTTTCCGATTTTTACGGTATGAGGAGGGCCAGTTACCAATTGTATGTTTAATATTATGCAATTTGTTATTGGTTTGATGATCCCATTCTTCTTGCCACCTTTGATTCACACAGGTCTTGATAATTGGCTTCAGGTCAGAGAAAGGAAGAAATTGGCTAGAAGCAAGTGGTGAGTTCATTGCGAGTTTAATTGTTTTCACATTTGTTTACGGTTAATATAGGGGGGTCATGTTGTTAGTATTGCTACCGTCATGTGCCTATAGGCATGTCGAGTGGGGGAAAGGTATGATGATATCAAAACGTAGTGTCTGCGATTTACCAACGTAAAAGGCAACTAGGCCACCACAACATCATGTTGATTGGAATTCTGGCATGTCATTGACGGCGCGAATAATTGACGTAACTTCGTGTACGGTGTGAAGAAAGAGCAACGTACAAGCAATTTGCAGAAACTTAACAATGTAATAGTACTGACTAGGTTAAAAGCGGCAACAGAACTTCGAACTGCTTCGTAGCAAATGCAATGTGTTAACAATAATCATCCAACGAAACATCGTCGTAACGTCGTGCTCGTTCGGTCAGTCAACAACTTCGAACATTGCATTTAGAATTAACAAGCGAAACGGGTACGAAAGAGAAGAGAGAGAGTTTATCACAGTATATTACAATTTAAACTATGTTTAGGCATTACCGCCCATGCGCAACGACCAAAAGGTCAAGGTACGTTAAGGATCGCAATGACAGTGCCGAAGTTCGCTCCAGGCACAATCTCTCGTCGATGAGGCGTTTGTTCTAGGTTTCTCCCTTTGTATTCCAATGTGTGAGGCAGCTTAAAAATACGGATGCTGACACTATTATGACTAATGATCTACTTTATTCATTCTAAAATCTACGTGATGCAAACATACACCGCCCGGACTGGGGCAAAATCATAGAAGATTGTATCGTGAAGATAGGCACGTTCGAGGGAAACAATAATGGCCGGTAACAATAATAACGGTGGAGAGAATGGCCAGAGCCCGACACTGGAACTAAAACAAAGTAAAAGGGCTTGTATCCTCGCAGCCCGTTCTCCTGCATCCCTCTCTCACTCAACTCAGTCCAAAGTATTGGCGCAGTATAGCCCAGATGCTCTTGCGCCATAAAACATCCAAACAAACAAATCTGTCCAAAGTATCTCTGATAACGCATCCCCCCCTTTCTTTCAGGAATTCCTAGAGGGATCTGTCTTACGTTAGATTAGGACGGGGCGTGACGTCACGTCACAGTTCATATTAAATATTTTTAGTAGGTAATTAACAAATACAGAAAACAAAGATTTTAAGATTAATTGAAATTTTATTAGATAAATTTTCAGCTCTTCAAACTTCAGCTGATTCGATGTAGCGTTTCACCGCCGATAGAGGGGGCGACAGTCAACATTAATGGCAACTTTTTAACCGGAAACAAGATCTAACTGACAACTCAACCCATCAGTGAATCGACAACACTACGTTGTTCGTTTAGGTGCCAGACGAATGTGTATTCCTGACGAGGGGGCGAAAGTCCGTCCGAAACGCGTTGCAATTTTTCTAATGAAATTTCAACTACGCTTAAAAAGTTTTTTTTATTATTTGTTATTTATTCTGCTGAGTGCTGTTTCATCAGATAATTTAGTAAGTAATTGTCCGAGAAAATAAAAATTCAAACACGCTTAGACTAGATATGATCCAGCAACCTTTGGGATATTGCTCAGACCATCATTTCAAAACTTTTTACTTTTGCAGAAACCCTTGAAATAATATTTCCGGTCTGTGGAACGGATACATAAGAATTATTATCTGTCATTATTAATATCTTCTTTTATTATTTATAAACTTGGAGTTCATAAGGGAAACAATGTAATTTTTCAGATATTAAGTTTAATAAAAATATGTTTTTATTATTATATGAGAAGACTATTGACAATACAGTAAAAAATGGATTTCAACTGCCTGTTCAAGAGACCCCATGATGAAGTTTTCGTTCATGCAAAAATATATTCTCATATCCGTAAACATATTTCGTTGCTCTCGACATATATCCCCTTAGAACTAATAGTTATATACCCCAGAACTAATATACAGGGCCGACGAGAGGGGAGCTGCAGCCCAGTGGCTCGCGCTGGCATGGACCTATGCTATGGGGGACACCACTGATAGTCGGAAGGCCAAACAATTGTTCTCTAAATCCAGATTAATAAGATTTTGTACACTTTTAATGTACAGTTTTTAATTATTCTTCATTAGCCTGTAAAAAAAAAAAATAAAAGAAGCTTACGTTAGTTTCTTTTTTTTAGCAATGCTCTCGTAAAATAATTAAGTAATAAGTAAGTAAAAAAAAAGCGTTCTCATTTCATACTTTTTGTTCATTTGGGAGTTCAAACCCCTTCCCCAAAAAAAAAAAAATAAAAAAAAAATCTATGTCACTGCCTAGAGAAGGGGTCATTGGGGCCCTTTGAAGTGAGTCTAGGGGCCTGCGTTAACTCTCAGCGCCCCTGCTCATATATAATTTCCTATGGACGAATTTTTAGGGGTATTCACGAGTTCGTAAAATCGGAAGCTGTCTGTATTCCTGACAGCACTCTGCTTAAGAAACGCTGGCCTAGACACTTGAAAGGCGGACCAATGAGGAGAGTTATTAGGGTTTCTCTCTAGTATATGCACTTTCAGCAAAGGGATTTCCTGGAATAAGTAGATTTCAGAAAGTAATCACAAATATTAAGTCTTGCTCTCTATATTCTTTTTATGGCCCACGTTGAAACCTCAATGATTAATTCCCCCACACTCTTTTAGTTATTTAAGAAGAGTTCTTTGCCATTGTGAAAAATGCTACAAAAATTAAAACGTTGTTATTTCGTTTATTATTATTAATGTTTAAATTCAGCTGGTTACAAGCTTAGTGTATTAAATTAGAAAAATAAATGGCTCCTATAAATAACTTTTAAATATAAAAAGAACAACGACCACACAAAACGATATATGTGAAAATGACAGGACGTTGATTCCGTTGCCATTTTCTGTTAAAATCAAAACTACTGAGCATAGTCCGTTTTCTATCCAATGTAGCAGATTCATTGTTTAGCCTTCATAATTTTGTTATAAAGTTTAGTTCAAAACATTTCAGCCACTGTTGCCTTTTTTGGACTTTTCTTTCAATATAAATGATCATTTTCTCCATTAGATATCTAAACTCTAATCTCCTTAATTACCGTACTTTGAGTATGGATATTTTCGTGAGTATTTGGTATATATTTAGATAACTAGCGTAAACAGGGGGGGCGGTTGATGGGGACATAACCCCCCACTACGATGATATTATTTATCTATATATAACGTTGTAGCTCTGTAACCCCCTTATGAACTTTCTAGCTACGTTAATGGTTTAGACAGTCTTTCCTTACATATTCTTGTCTGTTTTGCTTTACTGTTTAATTTATCATTCAGTTATCCTTCTTTTGCATATTAACTTTAATCTTGACTTTCGTCTCATTTTTTAAGTAAAATTACTCATTCCTTGCCGTTCTTAACGCTAGATACTATATTTGATAGTTACTTAGTTTTTAAATTTCTTTTTAGCTTTTGAATGGCGCTAATTATTTTATTCAATGAATATCTTACATATTTAGTTAAGTTAGTGAATTGCGTTCCCTTTCTTCCTTTATTCCAGTGGTTCCCAAACTTTTTCAAGTCGCGATCCACTTTTATGGTAGCCAAGTGATCTGCGACCCCCTTTTACAGTAGCCAATTATTTCGCGACCCCCTTTTATAGTAACCAAAAGATCCGCGATCTCCCCTTTGTTTGCCGCTGCCACATTTGCATAATAAAAGCATTTTTAACAGAGTAAAGAAAACACATTAAATATAAAATTATATTAATTATACATATGTTATATAAATGATGCAATTGTATATTATATTAATTATGCAATTATATATTATATTAATTATGCAATTATATATATATTAATTATGCAATTATATATGCTATGCATTATATATTATGTTAATTATGCAATTATATATTATATTAATTATGCAATTATATATTATATTTATGCAATTATATATTATATTAATTATGCAATTATATATTATATTAATTATGCAATTATATATTATATTAATTATGCAATTATATATTATATTAATTATGCAATTATATAATATATTAATTATGTATTAATTACAAATATAATTAACAACGATTAGTAGAATATTGCAATGTGTGTAGCCATGTTGAAATATAAAAGCATTGGAAACATTTGATATGAAATTAATTCCTTATAAAAAAAATTGCAGCTCAAAATAGTTGCGGCGACCACCCTCAGAAGCCTATTGGCGACCCCCAGGTTGGGAACCACTGCTCTGTTCTCTGTGACATATGTAACTTGATTTCATTTCAGATAAATGAATTTATCCGAATAGTGGGGGGGAGAGAGGAATAGTTTGACAGTTTTTAAGAAAAATTTATAACACTAAATGATCATTTCATACACAAAATTCTTGCATTTATCACTATCATTAAATTACAAAGAAGTCCTGAAACGTTTTGATACTCATTAAAGCATCTATAATAGCATACACGTACCATTAAAAATGTGCCAGACGCCATTACATTTTATAATATTTTAAAAAATGCTAATACGTGTATCAATAAATCATTTAAGTTTATAACCATAAACTTCGCAACTAATTTCAAACTAATCTAATCAAGAATTTAACTGAATTTAATCACCAACCCTATTAGTTTAATTTGAGCGTGAAAGTGAAGATACGTGATTAAAAACCGCCATTTGCCCACGAATTAACCCCTCTCCCTTAATCAACACAATGAAGCTTCAAAAGCCAAAGCGAAGCAAGCGAAAGAATCGCTCAACCAGACCCCTAATCGTTCTCTCACTCTGCCTCCTTTTAACATGGAAGCACCTGTCCGTGCCGAGAAAACTCCCAGGAGATGGTACGGGCTGGGTGTGGGAGTGCATTGGGTCATTGTTCTGACCATACGCATTCGACTACGAAACCAGACCGCTTCGACTAATCCTTCAAAGCGCGACGACGCTCGCATGACACCGCGCAATTCCAAAGGCGAAAGCATACATACATTATAATAGACTGCTACGACACAAAAGGACTTGAACTACGTCTACGAGCGAATCAGGGATTCGGCCGTCTGCGTTCCACTCGCTTTCTCCTGGCGTGAGACCTGCGTAATTGCTGCCGCTTGCGAACGACAGCCAAAATTTGCTCGCGCTGATAGCTCTATTTCTCGGCGATTAGAGTTGATATAAATGATAGTTATTCTTTGGATCATTGTTGAAACGCTTAATGCTTGAATTCCGATTTTTGGTGTACGGGCGTTATATAGTCACGTCAGTATTATAAAGAAAAGGAAGCATGTAAAATATATATATCATCATCATCATATTCAACCATTATCTATCCACTGCTGGATGAAGGTCTCTCCAAATGCTTTCCACACAAGTCTATCCTGAGCAATTCGCTTCCACGTCACCCCAACCTGTTTTCTTATTTCATCCACCCATCTAGTTTGAGGACGTTTTCTAGGTCTTCGGTGGTCTCTTGGAATCCAGTTCAGAATTTCTGTTGTCCATCGTTGATCAGTTCTTCTTGCAATATGCCCAGCCCATCGCCATTTCAGCCCTTTTACTTTAACAATGATGTCCTCTACTCTAGTTTGCTCTCTCACCCAAGTGTTTCTTTTTCGATCTCTCCTAGTTATTCCAAGCATGCACCTCTCCATGCTCCTTTGCGTTGTCTGTAACTTTCGTATTGCTCCAACTGTTAGACTCCATGTCTCTGATCCATAAGAGAGGACTGGCAATACACACTGGTTGAAGACCTTTCTTTTTAGACACAAAGGCAATTTCCCCTTCAGGATAAAACTGTTTCTTCCAAATGCACTCCAGCCAAGTTTAATACGTCTGTTGAGTTCTTTCATAATGTTGCCATCCATTGAAATCAGCTGGCCAAGGTAAATATATGAATCAGCAATTTCTAGCTCAGTGTTGTCAACTTGTATTTTTGTTTCCTCTACAAAATTATTGAACATGATCTTAGTTTTTTGTAGGTTCATCTTGAGTCCAACTTCTTCACTTCTAGTTGAGAGCTCTTGTACCATGTCTTGGAGTTCTAATGGGTCCGTTGAAAAAATAACAATGTCATCAGCAAACCGCAGATGATTTAAATATTCACCATTTATTTTTATTCCCTTGTTATTCCAATTTATCAGCTGAAAAATCATCTGTAAAGCTGAAGTAAAAAGTTTTGGAGAAATGGTATCTCCCTGCCTCACACCTTTACCAATTTTGATAGCTTCGGTATCTTTATGTAACCGAAATTTTGCACTTGCATTTTTATACACACATTTCACCATGTCAATGTACACATCCTCGATGTCTGCTGATCTTAAAGAGTTGATGACTGCTGATGTTTTAATAGAGTCAAAGGCCTTCTCATAGTCAATAAATGCCACACACAATGGAAGTTCATATTCATGTGTTCTTTCAATTAATTCTCTTAATACTTGAATATGGTCCACTGTACTGAATCCACTTCGAAATCCAGCTTGTTCTCTTGGTTGAGCTGCATCTAATTTTTTCTGCAGGCGATGTGTTAGAACTTTTGTGAAGATTTTATATCGGAAATAAGCTGGTGGGTAGGTCATTTTCAAATCCTCTTTATCACCTTTTTTATGCAAAAGAATTACTGTTGCAGAATCCCATTGGTTTGGTATGTTACCACTGTTGAGGCATTTGGTAAAGAATTTTGCGAGTATGTCTTCTACATGTTCTCCAGCTTCTTTTAAGATATCTAATGTAATGCCATCATCGCCAGGGGATCTTCCTTTCTTCATACTTTTTATTGCAAATGCTACTTCTTCTTTTAAGATTTTAGGAGCTGTTCCTTCGACTATCTCAGAGTCTTCGTTTAATCCACTGTTTCCCTCATACAGCTTTCTGTAGAATTCTTCAACTCTTCTAAGTATTTCTTCCCTATTTCTTGTTACAGTGCCATCCTCTCCTTTTAATGCAATGATGTGTTTCTTCCCAACAGACAAACTTCCTTTAACAACCCTAAGGCTCTTGTTGCTTTCAATGGCCTTCCTTACTAACTCACAATTGAATTTTCTTATATCTTCTTTCATGTTTTTGCGCAAAGTTTTGCAAAGTTCTACATACTCGATCTTGCAACTGGTATTTTGATTGTCCACCTTCATATGTCTTCGCCTTTTCATGAGCTGTTTCGTCTTCTCAGATAATTTGCTATTCTGCTTTTTACATATTACACCACCAATTTCCCCAGCAGTTTCAATTATTGTCTTAACAATGTTTTCATTTGCTTCTGAGATGTCAACTTCTTCAATAAGTCCTTCCAGTGCAGAAAAGCGATTTTTTAATTCCAACTTGAATGCCTCGGTATTTTCTTTTAATTTCTTTAAATCCACCCTCTTACATACTTGTTTCCTAATGAGCTTCTGGGAACGCGATTTGTTGGAAACGCGACTCACGTCAGACCAAGCGACGTGTTTCCAGTCATCAACAGTCCAACGGCGGTGTTGGCGGACCCAGATGAGGCATAAAGCTTTGTGCCGTGCAGTCAACAATGGTAAACAAGTGGGCCTTCGGCTCCGAAAGCCCATATCAATGATGGTTCGTTGAACAGTTCGCACGCTGACACTTGTTGATGCCCCAGCATTGAAATCCGCGGCAATTTGAGGAAGTGTTGCACGTCTATCTCGTTTAACGATTCTCGTCAGTCGTCGAATGTCCCGTTCTTTCAAGGTCTTTTTCCGGCCGCACCGCTGTCGGAGATTTGATGTTTTACCGGATTCCTGATATTCACGGTATACCCGTGAAATGGTCGTACGCGAAAATCCAAATTTTGTTGCTATCTCGGAGATGCTATGTCCCATCTCTCTTGTGCCGACTATAACGCCACGTTCAAAATCACTTAAATCTTGATAACCTGCCATTGGAGCGGCAAGAACCGATTTAACATCTTTGCCAGACATCTCTTGTCTTATATAGGCGCTGCCGACCGCATCGCGTTACGCTGATTGGTTGCAAAGCTCCGTTATTTGCATACGCACGCCTGTGCCAGTTTTTCTGGCACTTCAGTGTATTGTGTGTATGTGTATCAGACAAATATTAATGATTGTACTTTATCTGAATTATTTCAAATTACTGATATTGGTCTGATGTATAAGTATGTAAAATGCATCTCTAAATGATATACATTTACTGTTGGATAAGATGCCCGGGCAGGGGGTGGGTTATAAATGCCACCGTGTCTGATGTTTTTTGGGATAATTCTTATTACATCTGTTTGGTCTGCATATGTATAAAGTGGACATGCTGCATAGGCTAATCCAAAGAAAGGTTGGTTTCTAGTTTCATTTAAATTCTACTACTATTTCTCCTCAATTTGCAAAAGGCGGCTTTCCTTAATTTCTGCAAATATGAGAATATCAGAAAAATTTCAGTTAATATCAATCCATACAGCACGGGCATAGCCAGGACTTAATTTCAGGGGGCCGTTCAATATTTTTACGAAATAATATGTCGCCTTCATCATAAAGAGAAATATAAATACATCGTATAGAAGTAAATGAGAAAATACCAATTTTTTCTTCAGACATCATTGTAAATTTTTGCTTGTATTTTTGCCCCCAAAATTTAATTTTTTGTTATGTCTCCCCACTTTTGAAGAAAATGATTTCCATATTTTTTTCTTTAAAGTATTCTCAAATCAGGGATCTACAAAATGAGATCTTATGGTCAGAAAT
>QLNU02015003.1:169036384-169067640 GCA_006491805.2 Dysdera silvatica
TTTTTTATATTAATATTGTTACTAAAAAAATGAATACTTACCGTCTAACTTCAATTTAATGATACCCGATTTAACAATTGTTTTTATTGGTCCGGACAGGGCCGTACTTTGTGGGGGCGAGCTGGGCGTTCGCCCAGGGCCGCTAAAACTGTGTAGTTCAAGTACCAAGAAATTTTTTAGCGGCCCTTATGTATTATACTTTCAACACAGTATTTTGTCAATTGATTGTGACGTCATGCTTCCCATAATGCTCATGCAACTTCTAAATAGCGGTCCGGATAAATTTAGCATGTTGAAAATTTAGTATGACGTTTGAATTTCTTATTAGTATTCCAGTGTTAAAAAGATAGGAAAACGGTGAAATATTGAACTACTGTAAGCAGCTGACCATTTCTTTAGACGATTTGAACAGATTAGACTTGTACACAGAACTGAAAATTCTTGTTTGATCGATTCCGGAAACACTAGCTTCTTCACCACTGATCATTGTTAAGTACTTATTTGAAAAATTTCCGACCACTCTCAGAATTTTTCTGACGATCCCTATTACCGTAGCTTCAGCAGAAACTCCATTTCCTAAATTGAAACTCACCACAACATACCGGAGAAGGATTAAGGGCAGTGCGATCGGTGCCAACGCACTGGGCGCCAAAATGATCCAACGACTCCGAAATGCAGACAAGGCCAAATCCAATTGGATCATCTAAGCGCTTATTCTTAAATAATTTCAATAAATGAAATTGATGCTTTATAAGTTTCCTAAGGGTAATATATAATTATGTCTATTTCCACATGTTTTCTGAAATCGATGAGAATAACAAACAGTTATTTCGACACTGGCGTAAGGTTTAAAAACACGACGTTTCGGGAGCCAACTGCTCCCTTTGTCAAGTTCCCTTGACAAAGGAGACGATTGGCTCCCGAAACGTCGTGTTTTTAAACCTTACGCCAGTGTCGAAATAACTGTTTGTTATGGAATCTCCTGGTGAAACTCTGTATTGTTTCGTTACCAATAAGAATGGATTCAGGCTAATAAATAAAAGCTATATAAAAATGAAGGAACTCACTTGACCGTACAGAAAACATTCCAGATTATTGAAACTCGTGTAAGGCTTTAATTTTTATATTAATTTGAGTTTTGGCTCATTAGGAAAAGCACTTATAGTTTAATTACACGATATTTATTGTAAGAAAATTTTAGTAGCTATCGTGGCTGCAGTCTTGTAATAATATTCAGCACTTTTTATAATAAGATCCAGCAGCCTATTGAGGAGATACTTAGTTATTATTATTAGAAATAAAAATAAACTTCGACACACACAAAAGATACTATTATTTTGAAAATAATTAATACTTAGTGGGGGGCGGGGCGCCAAATTTTGGGTTCGCACCGGGCACCATATGACTTAAATCCGTCTCTGCAACATACTTAAGGTCTACTGTGACTGACTTCAGTGCCGGATTTACGTATAGGCCAAGTAAACTCGGACTTTGGGCCTCAACTTGCTTTCAACTTCAAGAAGACAGTCTTTAATTCTTTTGTTGATTAAGAAGCCAACACCACTTGTTCTTCCAGTTTCCGTTCCTCTATAATAAAACAAATGTCTGCTTTTAAGTTCCACCAACTCTTCACCTTTTCTTCTAACTTCACTGAGTCCTACAATGTCCCATTTGATCTTGTCAAGTTCTTCTTCTAATTCTTGAAGTTTTGCTTCAGAAGCAAGGGATCGTCCATTATACGTGCCAAGGTCAATAACAAACGGCAGCCTGGGCCATTCAAGTGATTCTTAGCACCCCCTGCTTTCACCACGCTGGCTAAACGGGTTGGTGAATTAGCCCTCCACTTCCGCCTTTCCATCCGTGCAGCAAATATTAATTTGCCACATAAATAGAAAGCTCAGCCTGCACCACTTGAAGGCGGGGTAGGACACTAGGTTACTGGCCTGGCCGGTTCCACACATCGTCACATACGTTCAGCGTGTGGGTCTCCTTCCAGTTAGATACCAGCAACCCTTTTGCAGGCCGACAAGCAAGTACATATACCTATTTTTGCGGTCTTATTACAAATTTGGTTTCGGGAGGACTTCTTACAATCATTAAATCCTTTTGAAACAAGTTGACCTAGAGAATTTTTCGATCTTAAAGCAACTTCATAGCTGTCGACTAACTAGTTCAAAAACTTTTTACATTAAAACCCTTTCCCTTGACAATTTATGTAAGTTTCTTTTAGTTTTTGCAACTAGGTAACTTAGAATATAAAAATATAATTTTAGATTAGTCTTAGTTTTTCATTTTTTCTGCTTTTTCCACGTTATTCCTCTTCTGGAGCGCCACTTTTTCCGCTATCGGCAGATTTTTGAACTATTTTTTTTTTTCCCCAGAATCCTTCTCCCTATGGGCGCCCTGAGGGGCTGCAAGGGCTTATGAAAAAACATTATTCAATTGATTTTTGCTGAATGCACCCCTGCCTGCACATACTCCTGGGGAGCCCATGCTTTCCCCATTCCTTAACAATATGTGTACAAAATTTGGTGTAATTTCTGCATCGTCTGGGCTGCCAGAGAGCTCTAAATAGTGAGACTGTAATCACCTCTGTATATATTGTATATCGTTACAATATCGTCCTTTTGTTATTTATAAAACTTAAAATTTATGAGGAGAACATTATTTTTCCGGTAGCTGGTTTAAGAAACAAATAAAGCTATGTTATCATGCAGTAGAATTCATTGACAAAAAGAAATAAAAAGAAAAGAATCACTGCTATTCATTATTATTTCTCGATGAAAATCCCTAGCTATGTCTTGCGGAACCCATAAGTACTGGGAACCCCCTAATTGAAGAACGCTGTGCTATCGCAAGACAGTTATAATCTTGCTCTAGCACAGAATTTACTCTACCTTTGGAAAGTAAGAGTACCAATTTAAATAACTAAAGTCAAAAATAAATTTTTGTCAATTTTATTTTAAAATAATTTTATTTAATATTTTGCATTTATTAGAAAGAAAGGAAAAATTTTCGAAATTCTTTCTGTTGAGCCCCAGGCGTTCATTTACATAACGTGAAAGTGTCCCACGTAGTCCAATGGTTAGATTCCTGGTTTGTAACCCAGGCGGCCCGGGTTCGATTCCCGGCGTGGGGAGGCATATTTTTTTTTTTAATATTAATATTGTTACTAAAAAAAATGAATACTTACCGTCTAACTTCAATTTAATGATACCCGATTTAACAATTGTTTTTATTGGTCAGGACAGGGCCGTGCTTTGGGGGGGGCGATCTGGGCGTTCGCCCCCAGGAACTCACTTGACCGTACAGAAAACATTCCAGATTATTGAATCTCATGTAAGGCTTTAATTTTTATATTAATATAAGTTTTGGCTCATCAGGAAAAGCACTTACATTTTAATTACACGATATTTATTGTAAGAAAATTTTAGTAGCTATCGTGGCTGCAGTCTTATAATAATATTCAGCGCTCTTTATAATAAGATCCAGCAGCCTATTGAGGAGATACTTAGAAATAAAAATAAACTTCGACACACACAAAAGATATTATTTTGAAAATAATTAATACTTAGTGGGGGCGGGGCGCCAAATTTTGGGTTCGCACCTAGCGCCATATGACCTAAATCCGTCTCTGCAACACACTTAAGTGGCGCAGTATAGCCCAGATGCTCTTGCGCCATAAAAAAGCCAAACAAACAAACAAAAGCAACACACTTAAGGTCTACTGTGACTGACTTCAGTGCCGGATTTACGTATAGGCCAAGTAAACTCGGACTTTGGGCCTCAACTTGCTTTCGACATCAAGAAGGTAGTCTTTAATTCTTTTGTTGATTAAGAAGCCAACACCACTTGTTCTTCCAGTTTCCGTTCCTCTATAGTAAAACAAATGTCCGCTTTTCAGTTCCACCAACTCTTCACCTTTTCTTCTAATTTCACTGAGTCCTACAATGTCCCATTTGATCTTGTCTAGTTCCTCTTCCAATTCCTGAAGTTTTGCTTCAGAAGCAAGGGATCGTCCATTAAACGTAGCCAAGGTCAATAACAAACGGCAGCCTGGGCCATTCCAGTGATTCTTAGCACCCCCTGCTTTCATGCCACGCTGGCTAGACGGGTTGGTGAATTAGCCCTCCCCTTCCGCCTTTCTATCCGTGTAGCAAATATTAATTTGCCACATAAATAGAAAGCTCAGCCTGCACCACTTGAAGGCGGGGTAGGACACTAGGTTACTGGCCTGGCCGGTTCCACACATCGTCACATACGTTCAGCGTGTGGGTCTCCTTCCAGTTAGATACCAGCAACCCTTTTGCAGGCCGACAAGCAAGTACATATACCTATTTTTGCGGTCTTATTACAAATTTGGTTTCGGGAGGACTTCTTACAATCATTAAATCCTTTTGAAACAAGTTGACCTAGAGAATTTTTCGATCTTAAAGCAACTTCATAGCTGTCGACTAACTAGTTCAAAAACTTTTTACATTAAAACCCTTTCCCTTGACAATTTATGTAAGTTTCTTTTAGTTTTTGCAACTAGGTAACTTAGAATATAAAAATATAATTTTAGATTAGTCTTAGTTTTTCATTTTTTCTGCTTTTTCCACGTTATTCCTCTTCTGGAGCGCCACTTTTTCCGCTATCGGCAGATTTTTGAACTATTTTTTTTTTTCCCCAGAATCCTTCTCCCTATGGGCGCCCTGAGGGGCTGCAAGGGCTTATGAAGGACTGAATCTACAAAAAACTACAGTCCAACAACATTATTCAATTGGATTTTTTTGCTGAATGCACCCCTCCCCTTGCACATAATTCTGGGGGAGCCCATGCTTTTCCCCATTCCTCGAATAACATTTGTACAAAATTTGGTGTAATTTCTCTTATTAGTTCGGGCTACAGAGAGCTCTAAATAGGGAGACTTTAATTGTAATCACCCTGTATATATTGTATATCATTATTAATATCGTTTTTTGTTATTTATAAACTTAAAATTTATGAGGAGAACATTATTTTTTCCGGTAGCTGGTTTGACAAAACAAATAAAACTATGTTATCATATAAGGTAAATTCATTGACAAAAAACGAAAAAGAAAGGAAAAAACAAAAGAATCACTGCTATTCATTATTATTTCTCGCGGAACCCCTAGCCATGTCTTGCGGAACCTTAAGGTACCGGGAACCCCTAATTAAGAAACGCTGTGCTATCGCAAGACAGCTACAATCTTGCTCTAGCACAGAATTCTACTTACCTTGGTGCAAGAGTACCAATTTAAATAAACTAAAGTCAAAAAATAATTTTTTGTCAATTTATTTTTAAAATCATTTTTATTTAATAGTTTGCATTTATTAGAAAGAAAGGAATAAAATTTTCGGAAATTTTCTGTTGAGCCTTTGTAAGCGTTCATTTAGGTAACGTGAGTGTGTCCCACGTAGTCCAATGGTTAGGATTCCTGGCTTTCACCCAGGCGGCCCGGGTTCGATTCCCGGCGTGGGGAGTACATATTCTTTTTTTTTTTTTTATTGTTACTAAAAAAAATGAATACTTACCGTCTAACTTCAATTTAATGATACCCGATTTAACAATTGTTTTTATTGGTCAGGACAGGGCCGTGCTTTGGGGGGGGCGATCTGGGCGTTCGCCCCCAGGAACTCACTTGACCGTACAGAAAACATTCCAGATTATTGAATCTCATGTAAGGCTTTAATTTTTATATTAATATAAGTTTTGGCTCATCAGGAAAAGCACTTACATTTTAATTACACGATATTTATTGTAAGAAAATTTTAGTAGCTATCGTGGCTGCAGTCTTATAATAATATTCAGCGCTCTTTATAATAAGATCCAGCAGCCTATTGAGGAGATACTTAGAAATAAAAATAAACTTCGACACACACAAAAGATATTATTTTGAAAATAATTAACACTTAGTGGGGCGGGGCGCCAAATTTTGTCGCACCTAGCGCCATATGACCCAAATCCGTCTCTGCAACACACTTAAGTGGCGCAGTATAGCCCAGATGCTCTTGCGCCATAAAAAAGCCAAACAAACAAACAAAAGCAACACACTTAAGGTCTACTGTGACTGACTTCAGTGCCGGATTTACGTATAGGCCAAAGTAAACTCGGACTTTGGCCTCAACTTTCAACTTCCAGAAGACAGTCTTTAATTCTTTTGTTGATTAAGAAGCCAACACCACTTGTTCTTCCAGTTTCCGTTCCTCTATAATAAAACAAATGTCCGCTTTTCAGTTCCACCAACTCTTCACCTTTTCTTCTAACTTCACTGAGTCCTACAATGTCCCATTTGATCTTGTCTAGTTCCTCTTCCAATTCCTGAAGTTTTGCTTCAGAAGCAAGGGATCGTCCATTATACGTTGCCAAGGTCAATAACAAACGGCAGCCTGGGCCATTCCAGTGATTCTTAGCACCCCCTGCTTTCATGCCACGCTGGCTAGACGGGTTGGTGAATTAGCCCTCCCCTTCCGCCTTTCTATCCGTGTAGCAAATATTAATTTGCCACATAAATAGAAAGCTCAGCCTGCACCACTTGAAGGCGGGGTAGGACACTAGGTTACTGGCCTGGCCGGTTCCACACATCGTCACATACGTTCAGCGTGTGGGTCTCCTTCCAGTTAGATACCAGCAACCCTTTTGCAGGCCGACAAGCAAGTACATATACCTATTTTTGCGGTCTTATTACAAATTTGGTTTCGGGAGGACTTCTTACAATCATTAAATCCTTTTGAAACAAGTTGACCTAGAGAATTTTTCGATCTTAAAGCAACTTCATAGCTGTCGACTAACTAGTTCAAAAACTTTTTACATTAAAACCCTTTCCCTTGACAATTTATGTAAGTTTCTTTTAGTTTTTGCAACTAGGTAACTTAGAATATAAAAATATAATTTTAGATTAGTCTTAGTTTTTCATTTTTTCTGCTTTTTCCACGTTATTCCTCTTCTGGAGCGCCACTTTTTCCGCTATCGGCAGATTTTTGAACTATTTTTTTTTTTCCCCAGAATCCTTCTCCCTATGGGCGCCCTGAGGGGCTGCAAGGGCTTATGAAAAAAGGGGGAAAAGAGGACTGAATCCACAAGAAACTACAGTCCAACAACATTATTCAATTGGATTTTTTTGCTGAATGCACCCCTCCCCTTGCACATAATTCTGGGGGAGCCCATGCTTTTCCCCATTCCTCGAATAACATTTGTACAAAATTTGGTGTAATTTCTCTTATTAGTTCGGGCTACAGAGAGCTCTAAATAGGGAGACTTTAATTGTAATCACCCTGTATATATTGTATATCATTATTAATATCGTTTTTTGTTATTTATAAACTTAAAATTTATGAGGAGAACATTATTTTTTCCGGTAGCTGGTTTGACAAAACAAATAAAACTATGTTATCATATAAGGTAAATTCATTGACAAAAAACGAAAAAGAAAGGAAAAAACAAAAGAATCACTGCTATTCATTATTATTTCTCGCGGAACCCCTAGCCATGTCTTGCGGAACCTTAAGGTACCGGGAACCCCTAATTAAGAAACGCTGTGCTATCGCAAGACAGCTACAATCTTGCTCTAGCACAGAATTCTACTTACCTTGGTGCAAGAGTACCAATTTAAATAAACTAAAGTCAAAAAATAATTTTTTGTCAATTTATTTTTAAAATCATTTTTATTTAATAGTTTGCATTTATTAGAAAGAAAGGAATAAAATTTTCGGAAATTTTCTGTTGAGCCTTTGTAAGCGTTCATTTAGGTAACGTGAGTGTGTCCCACGTAGTCCAATGGTTAGGATTCCTGGCTTGTAACCCAGGCGGCCCGGGTTCGATTCCCGGCGTGGGGAGTACATTTTTTTTTTTTTTTATATTAATATTGTTACTAAAAAAATGAATACTTACCGTCTAACTTCAATTTAATGATACCCGATTTAACAATTGTTTTTATTGGTCCGGACAGGGCCGTACTTTGTGGGGGCGAGCTGGGCGTTCGCCCAGGGCCGCTAAAACTGTGTAGTTCAAGTACCAAGAAATTTTTTAGCGGCCCTTATGTATTATACTTTCAACACAGTATTTTGTCAATTGATTGTGACGTCATGCTTCCCATAATGCTCATGCAACTTCTAAATAGCGGTCCGGATAAATTTAGCATGTTGAAAATTTAGTATGACGTTTGAATTTCTTATTAGTATTCCAGTGTTAAAAAGATAGGAAAACGGTGAAATATTGAACTACTGTAAGCAGCTGACCATTTCTTTAGACGATTTGAACAGATTAGACTTGTACACAGAACTGAAAATTCTTGTTTGATCGATTCCGGAAACACTAGCTTCTTCACCACTGATCATTGTTAAGTACTTATTTGAAAAATTTCCGACCACTCTCAGAATTTTTCTGACGATCCCTATTACCGTAGCTTCAGCAGAAACTCCATTTCCTAAATTGAAACTCACCACAACATACCGGAGAAGGATTAAGGGCAGTGCGATCGGTGCCAACGCACTGGGCGCCAAAATGATCCAACGACTCCGAAATGCAGACAAGGCCAAATGCTACTTCTTCTTTTAAGATTTTAGGAGCTGTTCCTTCGACTATCTCAGAGTCTTCGTTTAATCCACTGTTACTTTCGTATAGATTTTTGTAGAATTCTTCAACTCTTCTAAGTATTTCTTCCCTATTTCTTGTTACGGTGCCATCCTCTCCTTTTAATGCAATGATGTGTTTCTTCCCAATAGACAAACTCCCTTTAACAACCCTAAGGCTCTTGTTATTTTCAATGGCCTTCCTTACTAACTCACAATTGAATTTTCTTATGTCTTCTTTCATGCTTTTGCGCAGAGTTTTACAAAGTTCTATGTACTCAATCCTGGAACTGGTATTTCGATTGTCCACCTTCATAAGTCTTCGCCTTTTCATGAGCTGTTTCGTCTTCTCAGATAATTTGCTATTGTGCTTTTTACAGGTTACACCACCAATTTCCCCAGCAGTTTCAACTATTGTCTTAACAATGTTTTCATTTGCTTCTGAGATGTCAACTTCTTCAATAAGTCCTTCCAGTGCAGAAAAGCGATTTTTTAATTCCAACTTGAATGCCTCGGTATTTACTTTCAGTTTCATTAAATCCACCCTCTTACTTACTTGTTTCCCTGGCAGGCTTCTGAGACGCGACTTGTTGGAAACGAGACTCGTCAGACCAGGCAACGTGTTTCCAGTCATCAACAGTCCAATGGTGGTGTTGGCGGACCCAGACGAGGCATAAAGCTTTGTGCCGTGCAGTCAACAATGGTACACGAGTGGGCCTTCGGCTCCGAAAGCCCATATCAATGATGGTTCGTTGAACAGTTCGCACGCTGACACTTGTTGATGCCCCAGCATTGAAATCCGCGGCAATTTGAGGAAGTGTTGCACGTCTATCTCGTTTAACGATTCTCGTCAGTCGTCGAATGTCCCGTTCTTTCAAGGTCTTTTTCCGGCCGCACCGCTGTCGGAGATTTGATGTTTTACTGGATTACTGATATTCACGATATACCCGTGAAATGGTCGTACGCGAAAATACGATTTTTCGCTATTTCGGAGATACTATGTCCTATTTCTCTTGTGCCGACTATAATGCTACATTCAAAATCACTTAAATCTTGATAACCTGCCACTGTAGCGGCAAGAACCGATCTAACAACTTTGCCAGACATCTCTTGTCTTATATAGGCGCTGCCGACCGCATAGCGTTACGCTGATTGGTTGCAAAGCTCCGTTATTTGCATACGCACGCCTGTGCCAGTTTTTCTGGCACTTCAGTGTATTGTGTGTATGTGTATCAGACAAATATTAATGATTGTACTTTATCTGAATTATTTCAAATTACTGATATTGGTCTGATGTATAAGTATGTAAAATGCATCTCTAAATGATATACATTTACTGTTGGATAAGATGCCCGGGCAGGGGGTGGGTTATAAATGCCACCGTGTCTGATGTTTTTTGGGATAATTCTTATTACATCTGTTTGGTCTGCATATGTATAAAGTGGACATGCTGCATAGGCTAATCCAAAGAAAGGTTGGTTTCTAGTTTCATTTAAATTCTACTACTATTTCTCCTCAATTTGCAAAAGGCGGCTTTCCTTAATTTCTGCAAATATGAGAATATCAGAAAAATTTCAGTTAATATCAATCCATACAGCACGGGCATAGCCAGGACTTAATTTCAGGGGGCCGTTCAATATTTTTACGAAATAATATGTCGCCTTCATCATAAAGAGAAATATAAATACATCGTATAGAAGTAAATGAGAAAATACCAATTTTTTCTTCAGACATCATTGTAAATTTTTGCTTGTATTTTTGCCCCCAAAATTTAATTTTTTGTTATGTCTCCCCACTTTTGAAGAAAATGATTTCCATATTTTTTTCTTTAAAGTATTCTCAAATCAGGGATCTACAAAATGAGATCTTATGGTCAGAAATTTGAAAGTTATTCAATGTTTGAGAGGTTTCGTTTACCTCCCCTTTTTTCAGTTTTGACCAGTAAATACATGTGCGTGTTTTTCTACTAAAAATTTAGTTTCGAGGTCGGGGGACCTGTCTCTAAGCCCCCTGGATACGATGTACGCTGTACAACGACGCAAAGATAATGCATTTATTTGTGGGGGAAGAAAATTGGGGTTTGACTTATACTGTTGCCAAACGCGTACTTCCCTTTGTACTTACTCGTAATTTGGTGTTAGATTGCCCGACCCGAAGAAATTCGAATCCCCCAGCAAAATGTAGGTCTTGACGCAGCATTATTTGCATTCCCCTTTCGCCATAAACCGCAAACCAATCAAACTTTTTGTATGAACTCTTTATATCAAACAATTTATCATTAAATTACCAATTAGATACATTTTCAGGAAAAGAAGAGCTGAAAATTAAACGTTTTCAAGAGTTAAATTTTATGAACATTTGGTCAGTTAAAATAATAGTAATTAAAGTAAAAATGTTAATTTAAAGTAATTTTAGTTTTTCTTTTATTTTAAGAAGTATATGAAACTAACTATTTTTTAAATGTACGAGGCTTTCTTAAGATCTATATTTTTGCATTCAACATTTATTTATATTATAAATATGGGCGGGGTGGGCCGCCGATGCGCCCTCATGGGCGATAGGAGTCGCGCCTCCGAATGGGCAAGGATTCTTACCATCCCATAATCTAAGGTGTGCTATCTTTGACAGTAGTCATTCTACCCCTGATTACAAGAACGTTAGATCAAATTATGTGCATCAATAATATATACATATTTATTATTTTATTAAAAACATCTAAAAATGCATAGAATCTATTTGCATGTCTGTACGTAGTTAAGTTTGAGTTAGATTTTTTTTCCTAAAATTATTTTAATTTTTATTAAGAATAAATACACTAAACTACATTGACTTTTTCTTGCACTAATCTTATGGACATAAGATTCATTATTGGTATCAATTAGTTTTAATTACTTCAACAAATTTGAATTATTTGTTGTTGCTATAGTAAACTAAGAACAATTTGGTTATTCTGTTTAATATATTACATTTATTGTATTCAAATGGAAAATCGCTCATTTTTAGGCTAAGCCTCTCGTTCTTCCTCACTGCCTTTGCGAACCTAATATATGATCTGTAGAAGCAATTCAAAATTGACTTTCACGTTTAGCTTAATTGTATTGAACTTGTTCTTTGATCATTAATTACCGAGAATGGATAACCTATAAGCTTCGCTATGAAACAGTTTATCAGTGCCCTGTTCCTGTCCTACCGAGGTTCCCCGAGAAGGACGCGGGTTAGGCGCAATGATCGTCGGGAAGGTATAACCCCCGTTCACCCGGGGATTAACACAGCGAAGACCATTCCTGGGGAATATATAACGTAATGGATCCTCTTTTTGCCATAACGATCGCCGATCCGGCCATCATTCATCACCTAATGGATGTTAGGGGGGCAGGAAGTCATTACACCCATCATTCCACCCCTGCACCGGTTGAACATACTTTATCCATTTATGTGCACCGTCCTACTAGCTATTGACGCTAAGCCGGCCTTTTCCGCCCCAAACTGCCGTCTATGTTTTACGGGACTCGTTTTTTAACTCACCATTTTTTGCAGTTTCGGCCGGAAGGTTAGTCTCTTTATTGTACTGCATCTTCGGACCTACGTATTTGTTTATGGACGCGGAGATGATCAGGAGTGTCATAAACCCCGGCGGAAGATTCTGTGCTGCGCAGTGAGCGCTCTCATCGGTCTCGACGTCGTCCTTCTAAAGCCTTTGGAACGGGAAGTGAAGTGTTGCCATTTGGATTTTTATCGCTATGGTGTTTCTGGGAATTCAAATTTAACGCATCTAGTCCGTCTCGAATTATATATTCTCGTTACGTTGGGTTAAAAGCATGGGCACCTCTAGTATTGTATGCAAGGGGTTGCATCCAGGAAGAATTTCAATTGAATGTAATGCTGTTGGACTACAATTTCTTGTGGATTCAGTCCCTTTTTGCATGTCAAGGGGGTGCACACATCCTTGCACCACTTCGGGGCGCTCATGGTCAAAAGAATTATTTAATAAACTTGGTGCTTTCCGGCGTAACAATCCCGAAAATTTTCGCTCAAAATATATTAGAATAAGAATAAGAAATAAATTTATTCAACCTATGTACTGTGAGGAGAATATCTCTTGAAGTTGTTAGATTAGTTTAATTTGGAACAGTTGACTAACTGAAATAGGGTAAGAGTAGGAATCCGGGGATCATTGTTTACCATGTTCGTACATAACCTACACATAATAACTAATACAATTATCAAGCAATCGTCACAAATTTGCGTCATTCATTTTATAGCCTCGTCAATTGCCCCGCAAAGGAACTGATCTGCTTTAATTGACATTTTCGCTAGGGATCTTCTCCTCAACGGCACATAGGGCAGTTATTTTTGATACATCCGTTTCAAAATCATTCTGCTGTTACAATTGAAATTTTAGCGATTTATATATTACTTATATCTTTAGTTTATAAATATAGGAAAGCAGAAAGCAAAAGTTCGTTTCGAAACTCTCCCCGGTTTTCTACGTGTTACATAAATCTACAGTTTCCTCGATTTAGATTGCCTCTATTTACATTATTTTCATAGCATTAAAGAATAGGAGAAAAATAAAATTTTACATTTTCGGTATAATCTCTCTCTCTATATATATATTTTAAATTCACTGTAAAATTAAATCTTGTTTTATGTAGATTTATAGCCTCATTCTAGAATCTGTGATATGGAGTAGGATGAAGCATTGAGTTGACGCATGAATTTCCAATTAGACAGTGAGGTCCGGTAGAGCTTAGGATCAGAACTTATTGTCTCCCTTGATGATTTTTTTTTTTCAATTTTCAACACATAAATTGCTTTAAATATAATTAAGGTAACTATCCCGGCTCATTTTGCCTCGTAGTTGAAAATTATCCTTTTTTAGACTGATACGAATTCGTCATCATCATTTTTTTCCTTCAAATTTTCCATTAATTTAAGCCAAATTATTGTTTTTAGCTTCTTGCGTTCTTCTTTAGTAGATTTTAAAAATTTCTGTCAAGTTATATCAAGTTATTCAATCGAGTTATTCAATGACGTTACTCAATTAAGTTATTCAATCAAATTATACGTGAAAACACTTTTTGCAACATGTGCAACAAGTTGGAACTTTATATATGCAATGTAACCATGTAAAGTTATGAAAGTGTAAAATTGAACTAAAATTAGAACATAGCAAAGGATCCGAGAAATGTTATTACAATAATAATAATAATAATAACGGGATAATAAACTTCTGTAATTATTAATTTTATTATCGTATTATATTTTAATTGTCGTGATTGGCAGGAGAATAATAGTGGATTTGCTATTTAGAATTGAGAAATAAAAATTAGCCCAACATTTAACTCATACTAGAGTACATGTCTGTTTCACGCATCTCATTTTCTTTTTAAAAAATCGCGCTTTTTTTAAAGCTTAAGTTTTCTAATTGCAAAAACAAATTCCGAAATCCACAATGATTTCCTTAACCCATTTCCCCGCAAACTTCTGCTAAAAACGAACGAACGAACGAAGGTTTGAAATTGATAAACATAAGTATAAAGTAAGGGCTTCATCAGTTGTATCTTAATTAGTAAGTCATATTTTGAGTTGTATCTTAATTAAAAAGTGATCCAGTTGACAGGACCACTGAACGTCGAGTCCAGCTTGGATGGAGGCCTTTTTCTCCCTTTTTGTGACCCTTGTCAGACGGTGCCCTTTGAAGGTTTGTGAGTTGCGTCATTCGTTGCCAATTAATAATCACTTTCGAAATAATTCTGCTGACCTCGAGAAGAACAATAATATCGACCTTCGTAAAACAGTCGAACCTTGTCAACGTGAACAGTGGTGGTGGCAAAACATCGTTAATGTTAAAAGAAATCCACGTTATCCGGGAAGGAGAGGATCTTATTACTATTACTGTATAATTTTACGGGGATTAAGGAAACGGTTCACGTTCAAAGTAAATCAAATTAACAAGGTTCGAATATAGACCTATATGGGTGAAATGGTTCTAGGTTGAGCCAAAAACGTGTCTCACATTTCAAGTACAAAAAAAGTCAACGAAAGGCTTTAAATTATAACTGATGACCTGAAAAATAGAACCTTGGTATTCATGTTAAAAATAAATCCCGTTAATGGGGTTTGACTACACATGGGTCAGATGGTTCTAGCTCAAGCCGAAAGCGTGGGTCTCAGGTTTTAATACCCCCTGTTTTTTTAATCCCTTGAGAAAGAGTGTTCGTTGTTCTTAGAATGGCAAATAAGTCAACGAAAGGCTCTGAACTATAACTGATGATCTGAAAAATATAACCTTGGTGTTCATGTTAAAAATAAATCCCTTTAATGAGGTTTGACTACACATGGATCAGATGGTTCTAGCTTGAGCCGAAAACGTGGGTCTCAGATTTTAATCCCCCCTGTTTTTTTAATCTCTTTAGCGTAAGTATCCGTTGTTCTTAGAATGACAAAGAAAGGGTTTAAAGTTTAACTGATGATTAAAAATGTAAGCTTGATGAAAGAAACGATGCATTAGGCGAAGATTTTGTTTCTAAAAGAACAGACCTCCTGTGGTGCATTGGTAATTCCTTCGCGCCTAGCGTGCTGTTGTTCCGGATTCGACTCCCAACTGTGCCGGAAACAGAACGCCTGCCGATTAACTGCTTACCGCAGTTCACCAGGCCGTAAGAGGTTCGGATTCTTCAAAGAACTGCAGGTCCCGGTCGTAGCAGGACTCTTAGTGACCTTGCTCCGTAAAACTCAAACAAACAAAAACAAATTTAGCCAACAAAAGCTAAAATAATGGTGAACGAAGAGACATGAGAATTTTATGAAAACCACAAAAATGCCATACGCTCTTTGGCCCTCCTTGTGTTAAAAATATTGGGCTCTAAACATTGACCTTTATGACCGAAATCCGTCAATATTTTAATTTAAAAGCTCTTCAACCAAAAAGAAATATATATAATTGGGGTAAAGTAGATACAATATTATTAAATTGGTATAAAATTGTAATTACGTTGAATTATTTCTAAAAGAACAATGTTACCATAAAACAGGGGTTTTTGAATCCATGCTTATTACTAATTTACTCCAATCAGGTGGTCACGGCACAAATATGGTAACCCTAGTGTTGCTGTTTCAAGGCTTGCCCACCTGGAATATTTTTGCCCTTGGTCCCTAGAACATAAGACCCCCAAAGCAACGCACTGTATGTGTTTGAAACTTTCTGGCAGATGATATTTATTAAAATGCAATGCACATGGGCGGACTGGGCCCCTCATAAAGGGCGCATACACTAGACTTTCCGAGGGCGCAAGTCTTTATCCATTCGAAGACGCGAGTCTATATTACCATGAGGGTGCACCGGCACGGTTCGCTCCTGGCAATGCATGTAAAATCGCAACGTGATTCGTAACTATAAAATCATCTTATATTATCAATAAAGTGTCTTCCTGGAGGCGATAGAGCAATGAAATGTGCCGTATTTAAAAAAAAAAAATTAGAAAAAATCGTTTGAGTAGTCTAACACAAAATCAATCTAACGAAGTTATATACAAGAGTAGAGTTACAGTTCGCGAAAAAAGTATAAGGACAAGCGAAAACCCGCCAAATCTAGAAATCTTTTAGACGGAAACGTATGCAAATTTCTTAGGGAAAAACATGATAAAATTAAGTTATTTTTCATGTAAATTAGTTAAACTTTCCAAAAATAGATAGGTATAAATTTATTTTGTGAATTTTAAACCCATATGATCTTGGGAAAAAGTATAAGGACAGTTGATTTTTCATCTAAAATTATAGTAAAGTTTGCATATTTGAAAGCATAAAAAGACCATTTCAAATATAAAGACTGGGTTTCTAAATAAAATTCACACTTGTCTCATTTCTGCACGATTTTTGTACGATGGTAAAAGGAACTCACCTTTTTGACCTTTAGAAAGGGAAAATTCTTTCTTCTAAAGAATTTGGATTGAGTGGCCATGGAATTTCGAAAACAATTAAAAGATCTAAAAGTGTAGTTTATAATTTTCTAAAAGAATTTGAAATGTATGGAATGAATAAACTAACAGGAAGACCAGAAATTCTAATGCATCGACAGAAAAGAATAGTTGTAAGAAAAGCTTGCGAGAAAAAAGAAACTGCAAATAACGTTAGAAGAAATTTGGACTTACCATGTTCCACACGAACAGTTCAAAATGTTTTGAATAAACATCCGAATATTTGGTATGGAAAGTTAATGTTACGTTCGCCTTGTACAAAGCAACGTAAGGAAAGAAGACTGGATTTTGCAAAAAATTATATTTTTCTCGGTCCAAAATGGAATGATGTAACCTTTTCAGACAAAAGAAATTCAACCTTGATGGGCCAGACGGTTGTCCCTATTTTTGGTATAATCTGCGTAAAACCAACGAAGTTTTTTCCAAACGTCAATACGGTGGGGGCACTTTTGCAGCAAACGGAACCACTCCAATAGTCTTTATCAACTACAAAATGAACTCTGACAAATATGTTGATATGTTCGGTGAAAATTTGTTACCTGAGGCCCCACTAATGACTTCAGGTGACTATTTTTTCCAACAGGATAATGCTTCCATGCACGTTTCTAAGAGTGCAAAACTCTTGTTTGAAGCCAATTCAGTAAATTTACTTGATTGGCTGGCGAGGAGTCCAGATATGAATCCTGTAGAAAATTTATTTGGCCTTCTAACTTGAGAAGTTTATAGAAATGGCACACAATATCAGTGTAAACCGGATCTTGTATTAGCTATCGAACAAGCTTGGAATAACATTACCATAGACACTTTAAAAGAACGTTTAGAATCCATGACCTCTCGGCTTATTCAACGAATTGAAAACAAAGATTGTTTTCTTGATTATTAAGAGAAATCATATGTAATTTAGAATATGTCCTTATACTTTTTCTATATTTCTTTCGTGATAATTTTTATGAGGTCAACTTTTGTAAGTTTCATATTTGTTGTTTTATGTTTTGTAGATGTTATTGTAAAATGTGATATTATAGCTCATAAATATCAAAAAGTTCTTTTTGATAAAATGAAAATAAAGCATATTTTCATTCAATTATATGTTGTCCTTATACCTTTTTCGCGCACTGTAGATAAGTCAGTAGATCGAAATAAAAATTTCATGGATATATATATATGCGTATCTGAAGCTCCTACGAATAAAAATTATCCATTTAATTTACGTAAACAATAATCTGAAGTTTAATTTATCCAGTAAAATATTTATACATTTTTGATTAACAGTGATGTTGGAGCAAGTTACCTTATCCCATTCTTTTCAAGTCATCCTATGTTATTTAAAAGCGATTTATTATTTATATTTCCCTTTTAGGCAATGAAATTGTTAATCGCAAAATTCAGTTACCTGATTGCACGGGTCTATATATTCAATCACAGAAGTTATTCAATTTTAGATGTAATAATTATTTGGAAATTCCTTTAATCAGCTAGCGTTAATAAATGGAAGGAATGTCCGTCTTTCATTTCTTTTCAACAGTTTCATTAGCATGCATACAAAAGGGTAAATGGGATATTTTTCAATCCAGATTTTTATAAAGCGCAGTATTTGCACTCTTTTCGCCTATTTTCTTTCTTATATAAGGCTTTGTCAATAAGACCTCATCCCTTATTCCAAAACGACTTTCTAACTACGGTTCAAGAATTCTCCCTTTTTATACAATAATTTTTGCCACCCACGTTCATATAGCTCAAACTAGAGCTTTTTTTATATTTGGAGAAAAAGAGGCGCCGTCCTCATCCTGGATTCGAACCAGGGTCCCCGCATTGAGCACGCGGTGTCTTGACCTATTAGACGAACGAGGACAAGAACAAACGCATTTTTCTCCGTATATGAGGATGTAAGATATTATTACCCTTCACAGGGATAACACAATTGCCAAATAATGGTCAACACAGAAAAGCCTCCTGGGCGAGATTTTTTGTGAGTTTTTCGTGTCACAAAACAAAATAAAGCTCTAGTTTGAGCTATAAGCTATACGTGGGTGGCAGAAATTATTGTATAATAAATTCCCCCACGAAAAACTCACAAAAATCTCGCCCCGGAGGCTTTTCTGTGTTGACCATTATTTGGCAATTGTGTTATCCCTGTGAAGGGTAATAATATCTTACAATTCTCCCTTTATAATAATTTATCTATCAAAATGTGTATGGCATATTAAATTTAAGATATTTACCACATTTACATATCGTTCTCCTTTTAATTGTTAATCAAGGTAGAAGCACGAAATCAATGATTTTGCTTAAGATTTTAATAAAGGAAAATAATTTTTCATTTTGATAAAGCTAACAATTTAGTTCGCATTTATGTTTGAAATATCCTGAATTGAATTTACTTTTCATTTAGTTATATCTAGAGAAAATTTTGCACTTTAAATAAAAAATTTTGTGCCACGGTTTCAGTGACGAAATCGAATTTTTTTTTGCTTAAATAGAGAGTGGGCTGGTTTCCATTGATAAATCATTCGACACTTAGTAAAAGGTGGTTAGAAAATTACAAATTCTTTCCCTATTTCACTTTACTCCTCAATAAAGTCAACATTTGGTCCACGCTTCCTTATAGTGTTTTTTTTAAATTAATAAATAATTTTTATTCAAATAATCGTAGTAGATTAGTGAAGATGAAATTACTTGGGAAGAAATTTAAAAGCTTTTAGTACCTATAAGTTTTGAATTGTGATGTCGTTGCGATCAAACTCACACCGTGCTCATCCGCAGAACCGTCTTTAATGACGTCGTTATCCAAAGAAAAACAGATCGTCCTGACGGTATCTGCTTCCAATGCATCTGCACTATCTTTTTCATTAGTCTACAAGCTCCGTACAAGATAGTAGGGAGAATTCCCATTAATTTCTGTTTTAGAACACAAGTCTAATTCACTAAATAATTATTTTTATGTTTTACTAATGGCATATCTTCCCCAAGCTAAAGTGAAATTTTTATTTGACGATGTTGTTCATATTTCAATCTCAAGATGGTAAATGCAACAATTCACCTATATTTATGATGAAATAGTTTTCAATTTTACGTGTTTTTTTAATTAATTAATTATATTGATTATCTTTAATTAATTTATTAATTGTACATATTATTTTAATTCATTAATTATATATATTATCCTTAATTAGTTCATTAATTATACACATTATCTTTAATTAATTCATTAATTTTACATATTTTTATTTAATTACTTTTACAGTCTTTCTCTTAAATTTGTTCTTCGTACTTTCAGTATGATTAAAGACAGTGCCTACTCGTAGTCATCAAATGTAACATTGTTTGAATGTGATAAAAAATTATTTTATGATAAATGAATATTAGGATATAACTTTAATTCCTATTATTGGTTATGAAGTTATAAGGGGATGGGGCTTGTCGAGAAGTCTCTGCTTGTTTTCCCAATTCTCCTCCAGGGTTTTATCCCTGTGAATTAATTAATTAATTAATTAATTAATCGTGAGTATTAAAGTAAAAGACAAAGTTAAACCCCTTTTCAAATCTTTGATTTTCTAGTTTCATAGGCTTTGCGGCGATAACACGTTGGCCTAACGTGCGATTATTCGCGGTTGGACTCTCAACTTTGCTAAAATAAAAGCTCTTATCGACTAACTGCTTAACATAGTTCGACGGTTGGTTCCCAGGTCTTAAGAAGTTCGGAATCCACAAAAAAAAAAAAGGTCCCGGCTTAGCATGACCCTTCCTGTCCTTGCGCCGTAAAGCAAACGACTTAATTTTACGTATCCGAACCAAAATTTTCCTATGATGGTTGCTTGCTTTCTGTTTCTGTATGATTTTAAGTAGGTAATAATGGAGTCGGCCCCGCCAAAACGATTATCGATGATTTCAGCAAATATTATTCGATGAAGCAGGACATTTTCGATTATCCGCGCCACATAGGCTTAACTGTCTCAGGACACTATTACACACATATAGTAAACACGAAAGAGTATTGAATGGGTAATATTATACAGAAAATAAGTTATTAGTGGTCGTATTTTTTAATGAAAGAAAATTTGTATAATATCATATACTTGCAGTTTACTTGTGCGGAAGTTTAAAAGTGTCTTGTGATTTTGTCTTGTGCGTTATTTTACTATTTATGGCCTCTGAATATTTTAGCTTATCGCATTAACTCAATGTCCATTTGAAAAGGAAGTCATCTACAACTTGCTAATATGATGACAGGGAACCAATGTTTGGGGTCGGACTGGTCGCTTGTGACATGCCAACCCACTCCCAATTCTAATAAAAACGAAGGGGCTATGAACGAAGTTGTACACGTCCTAATAGGAAAATCTTGAGAGACCTTCACAAAACTTTGGCCGCGAGATGGGGAGGGGACATTCCCAAAGACAACATTTCTTTTACACTTTTCCCCTGTTTGAATATTGATTTTTTCTAAGGTTATCGTCTTTTAACGATTATCTGAGGATAACCCATAAATAATATTCGTTGAAGCAAGAGAGTTTAACATTGAAACTATGAGAGAATTTTGTGTGTGTGGCTCTAATAGATTTTAGTTTTATTAGCGGTGTTTCCGGTTATCCTTGACCATATTAAGTGCGGTCGATTGTATCTAAAGTTTCCACGTGACTGTTGTTTGCCATTCTCTTTGCTACAATTTAAGCACATAAGCTGAAAGTATAGTACACTATGTAAGTACGCAAATTATAAACTCACTTATAAAACACAAATAAAGTATGATTGTAACAAACGTTTTATATAAATTTATTCAACTGATGTATCAATGGTGATTACATACATATACCTCTTACAACTTTTGAAAAGTGTGAATAATTTTGTTCATAAGGAAAAATAATCATTTACAACCTGTAAACAAAATATAAACTCAACGTGGAAAATTCACGGACTGCGAGCCTGTAAACTAATTTGCATGTGTGTAATTTTATGCGCATTATTCGAAGCACGTAGTCAATCATATGGACCTAGTGTTGTGATGAAAAGTGCATTTTGTGGCTATGCCTCGAGGGAACAAAATAACAGATGAAAAGGATGTCAGAAAAATATATTTGCTGCATGGCAAAGGATAGTCAACAAGAGAAATAGCCCGTAAAATAAAGCGCTCACTGACTGTTGTTCAAAATGTCATCAAAAATAATGATGACAAAAAAAAAAAAAAGGTTAGGTAGACCACCAAACCTGCTATCTCTGGACCACAGGCACGTTCAAGCTCTTGCCACTCGTGAGCAGTTGTCCTTGTGAAATTGCACGTGTACTATCAACACGTGTATCCCACCAAACTGTGTAGAAAAGTTTAAATGTAAATTCGGCCTTGAAGTTCAGGAAAATGAAAAGTAAGCCGAAACTTGCTACCAGTCATAAGTTAAGTAGGCTCGATTGGTGTAAAAAAATTGTGAAATGGCATTAGGAGTGGGAAAACGTTTCTGTTTGGATGACTCTGACGGATATTCGTTATATTGGAGTGATCTACTCACTCAGCTGAAGGTAAGGCTGAGTAGACAACAAGGAGGCGGCGGAGTGATGATGTGGACAGCATTCAGAGCAGCGCAAGGCAGACATCGTATTCCTTCAGGGCACTATGAACTCCAAAAATATCAGGAATTAATGTATGATCTCTTAATCCTATTTGAGCCACTTTTAAGCGGCCTGAATTGGAAGTAATAACAGGACAATATCAGTGTGCATGCAGCAATATCCGCCAAGGAGTGTTTTAAAGAGAAAATATTGATGTGATTTCATGGCCCTAGCATTCTCCAGACATGAATCCAGTTGAAAACGTGTGGGGTGCAATGGTAAAGGCTGTATATGGGCGAAATGAGTAATATCATCATGTGAATGATCTCCAAATTGCAATTTCAAATGCCTGGGTCAGCATAGATTTAGATGTTTTAAGAAATCTACTTCAAACAATGCCTTCCAGAATGATACACGTTATTGAAAAACAAGAAGAAGCAATTCGCCATTAATTTCTGATTTCTTAGAATTTTCCACGTTGAGTTTATATTTTGATTACAGGTTGTGCATAATTATTTTTTCTTACGAACAGAACTGTTCACCACTTTCAAAAGTTGTAAGTGGTTTTTCGCCATATGGCGCAGGCTAAGCAAATCACATGAAATTGAGCTCCTCGAAAACGTAAAAAATAATTAACTGGAATAGAGTTTTGTACGTCTAAAGTGACTTATTATTGAGACGTTTGGAATCATAAGCTAAAAAAATAACTGGTTAATGGATTAATTGCGTAAGACTGTGAAAAAGGAGGGAAAAAAAGAACAATCACTACGTAATACCGATATTACAACGTGGCAACTTAAAAGCAACTTCAATACCGAAATTATAGAGCGTCCTATTTGGATGGCTGATCTTCTGCGTAATGGTAAACGTGTTCCTCGTTTTAATAATTGAATAAAAATGCTTCGCAAGTGAAATATAACGTGAAACTGCGGAAAAATACATCTTTGTGAAACTTTGGTATCGTGTCACGGAATACTCGCAAAACACATCTAGCGAATAAGGGAAGGGGCCGTGATGCGTGATGGAATATATGTAACATACTTCAGAAAGGTAAAGATGTTTGTTATTTTATTATTCGAATAGTCTGGGAATGCTGACGGAATTTGACGTTGCAATTTAGAGTTTCGTGACGTTGTATTATCATACAGTTAAAGAAAATATTTGGTGTTTTATCATAGAGTTAAAGAAAATATTTGGTGTATTATCTTAGAGTTAAAAAAAATATTTGGTGTATTATCATAGAGTTAAAGAAAATATTTGGTGTATTACCATAGAGTTAAAGAAAATATTTTGTGATTACTCTGAATTTCTATAACACATAGAACATTCTGAACATATTAAAGAAAGGACACAATAGTCATAATGTAGTTTTTTATTAAGGGAAGATATTGAACATATTTTTTAAAGGAGTTTTTAGCTTTTGTTGAGAAATCCAAACTTAGGAAATTGTCACATTGTTTTACTTGAAATTGTCGATTTTATTTACAGTGATTGTATCAACCGGCTATATGTATTAATTTTATTTAGGTACCTTGTTGGATTTAGTGTTTTAGCTAACTAATTTTAATTATATGTATTTTTAAATGTTTTTAAATTTTGGTATTATCCAAATGTTACTTCTACAAAGTCTATTCACGATGATATATGTGATTGCTCATTTATATTTTCCTTGAATTAATGCAATTTTAACTTTTGTTTAAGTAATTAGAGATATTTTAACCGAACAATGACTACTAATCAAACTGATAGTGAATTGATGCTCCAAATATTACATGAAATAAAAGAAATTAAAACACAGATTGAATTAAACAAAAAGATACTGATAATAAAATGGATTCTCTTTCGTTTAAAATAGATCTTTCAAATATAGCTATAAATAAAATGAAGGAAGACCAAGAAAAATTAAAAGAAATATGTGAAAACAGTTTAGCAACAAATAATAAACTTGAAAAAAAAAATAATTCAAATATCCATGGAAGTTAACGAACATATTAATAACTACGATATTGATTACAATAATATAGATAAAGAAATAAGCCAGTTCCATGAAAACTTTTACAATATAGAGTAAAGATTAGACAATATAGGAACATATGGAATGATTAAAGATATAATATTGGACGGTTTAAAGATAAAACAAAACGAAAATTGTACTGAAGAAATAATATCAATAAGTAAGAAACTGGATCTACAATTTACTGAAGATGGCATTGAAATAGCACACAAATTATAGATGAACTAACAAGGTAAAAGTAAATTATTAATATGATTTATGAAAATTGAAAAAAAAAATGAATTTTGGAATCAAAGAAAAAATATAAAACTCAGAGCAGAGATGGATTCAATGCAGCTCAAAGATAAAATCTACATAAATGAACGCTTAACCGACTTAACACATTAGGTGACACTTAACAGAAAAAAAATACACATATATTTAGAGAGGCAAGATCTTTTTAAAAAAAATATAATTAGAAATTTATTTGGACATTAAAAGGACGAATAAAAATGAGGAAGGATGAAAACTCTGAAAAAATCGAAATAAGAAATATTACTGGATTAAATAATTTATGATCTAATGTAATTAACATAAATGATAAAATTAAAAAACACTAAAAGTTATAAAATTATCAAATAATTTAATTTTAAATAAAAAGAAAATTGTAGCTAAAATAACTAAAAAAAGGAAGAAAGATTAAAAATAAATACGACTCCACGAAAGAACATCATAAAATAATTATTTCCCTAATATACATGAATACGAATAGTGTGAATAAAATTGAACAAATAATACACCAAAAAGATGAACCTGACATAATATCAATAGTTAAAACATGGAAAGCAAACGAAATAAAAATATGCTTTTATAACTATAATGAATATTCCATTTTTAGAGATAGTAAAAAGGGAGGTGGAGTGTCAACTTACGTTAAAAGCGAGATTGACGTGGACTTAATAGATAAAGAGACAAAATTAACCGAGGACCTCGAAATATTGTCAGTCAATATAAATAAACTAAAAATCACAACCATATATAGACCACGGAACTCTAACATACCAAATTTCTTCGATAAAATGGAAAGAATTATGGAAAAAATCAACAAAAAAAACCCCAAATTTTTTTAATAGGTGATTTTAATATTGATATTAAAAATAACATCTCATCAAAACTCTGTAACTTAAGGGAATCAAATGGACTAATTAATAAAATAAAAGAACCGACGAGAATAACATTAACAAATTCTATCAAAATAGGATTGGTTTCACAAATATAACAAATAGTATATTAACAATGATGGAAGAAATAATAAGTGACCGTCGAATGATATCGACAGCTATAGAAGTTAATAAACAACGTACAAAAAAACAATAATGATAAGAAATTTTAAACAAGAAAATATCCAAAGATTCCAGGAAATCCTATCAAGTATTAACTGGGAATCTTTTTTTGAAACAGTAGAATTCTCATAATTAACAAAATACTAAAAATTCTCCAAAGATTTAAAAGAAATCTATAACGAATGTTTTCCAAAAAAATGAAAAAAATAAATAGGAAATTAAATTCAGAATTGTTTAATGAAAACCTAAAAAAATAAAGGTAAAAAATAACGTACATAAAAAATTTATGAAGGATAGAATGAATAAACGTTGGACTGAATTCACAAAATATATAAATGAATTAAATAGAGAAATAAAAGATATAAAAAATAATTATCTCCATCAATTTTCAAAAAATACAACATATATATTGAAATTAATAAACAAATTACTGGGTAAAACAAACCAAAAATGATGGAAAATAAAATTAATAATAAACAATAAAAAACGAATAACCTAAAATCAATAATAGAAGAATTCAATAATTATTTCACAAATATCGACAAAGAATTAATTTAAACTCATAAAAATGATAATTTCAGAAAATATTTAAAGACAAACTTAACACAAACTTTTTACCTAAGCGAAACAACTGATGAAGAAATAGAAAGAGACTTAAGTAAAAGGGCCCAGGCATAAAGGGTTTCTCTTCCTAGAATAATAAAACAATAAAAAGAATTAAAAAAAAAATTATCAATATTTATAAACAACGTATTTTTAACGGGAATATTTCCAAATGAATTGAAAACAGCAGTAATTAGACCAATTTTTAAAAAGGGTAATAAATTTCTTAAAGAAAATTATAGACCGATTGCAATCATGCTATTATTTTAGAAAATAACCGAAAAATTAATGTACAGTAGATTAATAGATTATTTAAATAAATATAATGAAATTCATTCGAATCAACATGGCTTTCAAAAAAATAAATCAACAGAAGAAATATTTTTGAGAGCCACTAATAACATCCAAAAAAACCTCGAATTAAGAAAAATAACTTACGGTTTTTATTTATTTAAACAAAGCATTTGATTTTATTTATAGAAATATCTCTAAAAGCAAAATTATTGAACTATGGTATAAGGGGACCAATGTACAATCTAATAGATAGTTATCTAACTGATAGATCTCAAACACTTAAAATCGATAATACTTTTTACAAATTATTATTAAACGTTGGGTGTTCCTTAATGAACAATCTTGGGGTCTTTATTTTTTATTTTGGCAATAAATGATTTAATAAATCTTGATGAAGGACTGCTTTTGTTTGCAGACGACATAATATGGATGACAGAAGGAACCCAAATCGATCCAATAATTTTCAATATAACCTAAAAGTTAAAATTATTTGAACAATGGTTTAATGACAACAACTTAATAATAAATACAAATAAAACAAAATATATAATCTTCCATACTAAAAAAAAAAAATCAAATCAACCGAATAGAATAAAATTTGAGAATGTCATTATAGAAAGTGTTACTTAAATAAAATCTTTGAGAATATTAATTTAAGAACGACTAAATTGGAATGACCAAATACTAGAAATAGAAAAGAAAATCCGAAGATCAAATGTCATTTTTGCAAAACTAAATAATTCATTGCCATTAAATATAAAAATTAGCTTATATTACGCGCTAGTATATAGCTACATTAACTATGATAATTTTATATAGGGAAATTTATCACAAACTAATTTTAAAAAAAGTAAATAAATAAATCGATAAAACAATACAAAAACTTTGTTACAAAACAGGTAAACTAAAAGTAGAAATAATTTATGAAACTAAAATCCTAAACATTACTAAGATACACAATTTAAAAATAGCGTTATATATTTACGAACGAATAAATGAAAATAAAGGTATAAATATAATTACAATAAATAAAACAAAACATAATTATAATACAAGAGATAAAAGTGAACTAAAACGTATGCAAATAAGAACAAACATAGGTAAAATAATATAAATCATTATGGAATCGAATTCTGGAACACAATACCCACTGAAATTAAAGAAATAAAACTGAAAAATAAATTCAAAACTACCATAACAATTTTTTTTCTTGGAGCATCAAGTAAATTAGTCGCCACGGTTGCGGGTGCTTTTAAATGTTCGATTTTAACCTGTATTCTTTGTATACACTTTTTTGTGAATGTTATGCAAAAATAAATGCGATTTAATTTGGTATATGTATGTAATCACCGTTGATACATTATTTGAATAACTTTATATCAAACGTTTATCGCAATCATAAATTATTTGTGCTTTAACAATAATTTATTTACATAGTGTACACGCTTATAATAACAGGTTCGTGCATATAGTTTCATAATTACTACAGTCGAACCTCGTTAAGACGAACACCAAAGGGAACAAAAAATCTGTTCCTATTAACAGCAATTCGTCTTATCCGGAAAGGGTAGTATGTTATACACTCTGACGGGACTTCAGAAAACTGTTCGTATTAAAAGTAATTCATCTTACGAGTGTTTGTCTTCACGAGGTTTAACTGCAATTTAAAATCTGTGCTGTATTATATACCAGCACTATAGTAAATTAAGTTAACTTAATAGCTGAAAAAAAATCTTACTTGCATCCTAGTTTCAACTTTCCATTTTGTTTAAATTGCCCAACTACGTGAATATCAAAAGGATTCATTACCCTGTACGTGGTGCTATCCTTATTTAAGTTTTTGCAAAAAAGTAATTTAGGGACAAAAAATAAGTATCTAATAAAATATTTAGTTAGAAAAATACAACATTCAGTTCCCACAAGAGCAAATGAAATTATGAAAAATACATGAAGCGTCACGAGGGTCGAGTTTTTTTTAATAAAACCTGGAAAAGAGGTTTATATCTGATTTTGAAAATGTTAATCAATGCAGTCGAAGTAATTTCAGCTCACAAAAATGAAAGCTTTAAGATTTTTTTCTTACTTTCCAAAAAATATTCCTTAGAAGGAAGAGATATTGAAAAAGTCTTCATTCTAATCAAATCCGGCATTTTAAAAATGCATTTTTGCAGAAGCGAAGTCCCAAGGGGGACATTTAATTATAAAAAGAATGATAAAGAGAGTCACGGCTGATAAATATGAGGAATTATCATTTCATAATATTCAAAAATTTTGCATCACATAGCGATGAAATATTTTTTTTCGTACAGGCTGTGTTATTTGTACGCGAGAAGTTTTATTTTTATTAAAATTTCTCGAAGTATTAAGTATATTGAAGCCAACATATAAACAAACCCAGCATGAGCATAATTTTTTGACATAGCACAGTGCAATATATTTAAGTAATACATACAAAGCAATATTTTACTAAATTATGTTCGGAATTTGCAGTGAAATTCAGAACCAGAGTGCGGGATAGCTTTGGGGAAAACCAAAGTTGGGGTATAAATACCGAACACCTACACTTCCTTGACACTTTCGCTTGATGAAGGGAACAGTAGTTCTCGAAACGTTGCGAATATTTTTGCAGACGGTAAATATCTTTTACCTTCTTCATTTGTATTTCGTATATTCCGACCAGTGTCAAATTTTACTAGTTATAGAAATTCAGATCATTCCAAACAGACAAACGTTGCTTTTCGTATGAAAATTTCTTGGTGTGTATCCTGTGAAACGGGTCAACTAAAAATATATTGTAAAACGAAATAACTATTCACCAGGGAGTTCCATAGACATAGAAGATTTTTGTCACTGGTGGGGTTGTTTTTTTATTATTAACATAAATAATAACGACGTTTCGGGAGCCACCTGCTTCCTTCGCCGAGTAAGGAAGGCTGAAAAAAAGGAACAACGAAAAGTGGAAAATACAAATTTGGAATACAAAAAAAGGCAAAACAATAAAATGTTGTTGATTTTTAAGTCACGAGATAGTAAGACATATGGAGGAAATGAAAAATGGAGAGACAATTTCTAGTGGGAATGAGAAAAATTATCTAAAACGTTTGTTTGTAAAAATCCTGTAAGGATCTGGAACTGATTTAGATTAGTATATGGCAAGATGTCTGATTATATGGCTTTTGAAAGATTTCAAAAATGTCTGCTGCATAGATTTGAGATATCTTGATGTAAAATTACCAACCTGAATTGAATTTCCTACACCAGCGGTTCTTTGACTTTCCTAGACCGCGGACCCTCTTCAGAGATCACTCGCCCTCGCGGACCCCCAAGAATTAACTCAAAGTTCAAAACCCAGAATTTGCATCATACATATTTATTTCTAGTGTTTCATCACTAATTTTCACTATTTGAGGAAGGAATTTTTCGTCCCCTCATAATTTATTCTTAGCATTAAAGAGTCAATGTTTTGTAGTATTTTCCGAACCTTTGTGGAATACTGAGAGGGTCTCCCGGACCCCTGATAGAAGTCTCCGCGGTCAAACTTTTTGGTTTTGCAACTCTTCCTCCATGTACAGGATTGACACACCTGTAGCATGGAAAATATTGTATTGTAAGTTAATATAATTTATATACGTGAATTTCAGTTAAAACTAAATTTGTTATGCAATAAATAAAATATTTAAATTTCCTTCTTCCTTAATAATAATAAACAATTTACTTAATATATATATACAGTACATTTGTATGTATGTACTATTGTCATTTGTCTTTTAAAATAGTATCTGAAAATATGATTCAAAATTAGGACCTTGGAATTGCTATTTAAGGTTTAGAATAAGTATTTTTATTTATTTTTATTTATTTTCATACAGTTACGATAGGTATACAAACCTAAAAAGTTGAAATTTCTAATTCCTTAACTTAGCGTTAATCAAAAGTATTGCCAAAGGATATATTTTATTTCAAGATATAAATTAGCTATATACGTATATTTAAAGAATTTATCAAGAAAACAGATTTTTTGGAAAAACACTGTACTGTCCTAAAACGTACATGATGTATTTAGTCGTTTTAACTAGCTCTCGCAAAATATTCAAAGTAAATTATATACCCTATAACTTTGTGTCCGAGATACACAGAAATCATTAGTTCACAGAAATTAGTCACAGAAATCATTAGTCATTAGTCACAGAAATCATTAGTCTAAAAATAGCTACGAATTTGATCACACAAATTCATTTTTCTCCCTAATAAAAGTGCCTTTTTACATTTCATTTCATACAATGCATTTTTTTTAAAAAAAGAACCCATCTATTTACACTGTAAGCATCATTCCAGTGTATTGGATAGTGCAAAAGCATATTCAATTTCAATTTTACATTCTATCCAAAAATGAAATAGGGTCCATGTCATTGTACTTGTAAATTATTATTAATTATACCTTTAATTACAAGATAATTAATTAGCAATTAGTAAAATCTTTCTTCTTTCTTATATTTTTTCTAATTGTTAATTTTATCCAATGGAAAAACAGAATATGCTTATTCGTCTTACAAAATGAAAGCTCTTAAACCTGTATATATACATTAAAGTGTAAAGTTTGTTATTACTATACAGGGTGTTATGAAAATATAACGTTTCGCAGAGACAACGTATAATTTTATTTGTAAACCTTCTCTGGGTTTTCATCCTTATATACATTTTAAGAAGTGATGGTTCATAAATATTGGGAAAATGAGCTTACGAATTTGGATGGACAACAAATGGTTTTTTTGGCTTACTCATGAGTTAAATTTAAGCTACTATCGTTTAAGTTTTACTCCTAGGATACAAGGTACAAAAACGGTTTTCATCATAAATCCCAGACCTACCAAAAAATTACAACTTATCCTCCGTAATCCGCATTCAAGAGAGGGACATCTTCGGATGAAC
>QLNU02015003.1:169067740-169078666 GCA_006491805.2 Dysdera silvatica
AAATATTATAAATTAAGTTATCGCGATATACCCTCTTCATGATATATCCATATATATATATATACATCAGGAATATAAGTCTTGTTAAAATTGTTCAACTAAATATTTTGCGCATTAAATGGAAGACCACGAAATAATACATGTAGTGAGAGATGGTAATCAATTTCAAAATTGATAAAGATAAAAGCTTTTGTGTCTTATGGCCAGAGTCGACACTTCCAGTACAGTCGATTTCTGACTGTCCTAACTAGTTCTGGAGTTTGTCGACTTTCATCAACACGCAAATAAAAGCGGTCATGCTTTGATAATGATAGCCTGCTTGCTATCGAAATAGCTATCAGCAATGTTGTTTCTTAAATTGACATTTCAGGATAATTTGACTGCACCGATACATTTTTTGCAAATATTTATTCGATTGTATTTTGCAATGTATTAACATTATATTAATTAGTATATTTTAACTTTCCGTGCCTATAGTGAACAGACGAGTTAGAGAATCTTATCTTGAAATATATTTCAAAAATAAAAACTGAAGTCAGTGAAATGTACATATTTGCGTAACTTTATTTGTTGCTTAAATTATTAAAATTGACTTGATACGATATGGCTTGATATGACGTGTTCGGAGATTATTTATGCCATGAAATGTTGAGGAATGTGGTGTTAAGGGTAGTTATTATTAAATTAGGAATTTACTGTGAACCTAAAAAGTATGAAGATGTGGTCTTCATTTATAACCTTATATCTCATCATCAACTGCCTTCTCCAATTCGGAGGTTCAGGAGCAATATGGACCACATTTCTCCGTTTCTGCACTCATGGATAATGCCTTCTATGCTTAGTCCAATGTAAATTTTTATATTGCTTGTCTTTTTCTTTTTTGCTGTCTGTAAGTCTTCTTTTTGTGACGTTTCCCCTCTGCTGCTAATTGGAGCAGCTTGTATTGTTTTCCCAAATCACACACTATAGATATAGAAATGAATTGCATTTGCAATACATGTTAACTCTGGAGGCAAATCTTGTAACAAGCTCTTGCTTTCTATTCTCATCAATTTTTAACTTAATGATTATACCAGCACCCTATCATCATCATCATCGTCCTTGTGTGTAATTCACATATAAACTTAATATATGCAAATTTCAACATGTCTCTCAGATTGATTAAATTATTATTATTGTTGACAGATTTTATAGTCGAAGGAGGAAGAACTGTAGTTATCTTTCAGTGGTCTTTTCCAGGTATCAATTCTTAGATAACACCAATAATATTAGGATATTGAATTCTGCCCAAAACTAATGTTCAGAAACAAATGTATGTAAATACATAAAATTATTTTTTCTTGTAAATTAGCCGTTACATTTATAAGCATTATACTCTGAAAGAACCATTCCTCTGTGCATAGTCACAACAGTTGCCTCAACTCTATTAGCAGACGATCAGTCACTTTCAACTAGGGTTAACCAAAACCGGCCATCTGTCATTTTCAGTCACGGTTGACCAAAAAGGGCCATTAGTCATTTTCGTTTACGGTTAACTAACTTCAAGTGCTTTGAACGTATAATGTACAAAAGATAAACAATGGCATGTGCACGGCATATATATGTACGTAGTAATGTTGCTGGTCTATTAATTTCAGTTTTTCAGGTCGGAAGAATATGAATTTTATTATGAGAGAATTTTAGCCTTATGTAAATATATTCGTATTCGCGTGTTTTCCGCGCAATTAAAACGTAATTTCTTGAATAACTCACAGTTAATTTAAGAATTTTAGAGAAAGAAAATGACGATAATGACCATGTTGCGAAAATTCAAAGGCATGTCTTGATGAAAAACGAATATTTTATTACTTTTCTTGCTTTAAAAATGAAATGTACGAGATTCTCCCATTGCTAAGATTTTGAAAAGAGGAATGTTGTCAAATTTAAATATCCCTTTCCGTAAATTTTGTAAATAATTTTATTTCTACATGTATTATAATTATATACAGGGTGGTTTTAAATAAGTGTTACAGCGATTATGTTTTAAACTGTTAGTAGCATAATAGTGCCTTCGAGGTACAAATGCCCTTAATTTAAATAAGAATGGTGAGTATGTTATTTCATGAGGGGTTGTATATATATATATATATAAATAGGAAATTTACCGTTTCGCATATGGGCTCTTGAATAAAAAATGTCTACTCAGAAAATATTGCCCGATATCTAGTTAGTTAAATGAAGGGAAATTAATATTTTTAATTGAACAATTCCTAGAGCTATTAAATATTGCATTTTATCGCTTATATACCTTTATTGCTACCTTTATTTTGTGGCAAAACAATTGCTGCTATTGAGTAGCATTCCCGGAAAATATTATATTAAATTATCCCACTTGTGATAAAAATAAATATAATCACTTTTTAAACTATAAAAATGAATAGGCTTTCTAGAAGGATAGAATAAATAGACATTTCGTTTTCGTATTTAACACTTTTTATGTAACTTTGGATTAAACAGACATTTTACACTTTCAAGCAACTTGAGTTTTCGGTGTGATCATCGTCAGCTCCTACACGGAGTTGCATTTGTCACACCTTCGCATTTTGTACGCTTCCTAAGTTTTTAAGTATGATTTCTCAACATACGTGTGAAATTTGAATTCATATTATAACCTTTAGGACTATATTTTGTAGTGAAAATAACAAAATTTATTTGTAAATATCCCCCCAAAATATATTGAAAGTAGGAAGTATGCTCCAGACTATGATAATGTGGGATAAAAGTACACTGTTATGCGTCAACCACGCACATGAACTTGTTTTAAACGGCGAACATAATTTATGAAAGCGCTGTTTAGTTTTTTCAATTTGAAATTGTCCCCTAACAAGTTGGCGATCAAATCGAAAATTTCAATACACGATATCTCAGAGAATGTTTCGTGCAGGAATATTTGACTAAACAAATATAGGGCAATATTTTGATAACTATAATTCTTTTAAATAATTGAAAATGAACAACAAATTAACACAGTTTAATTAAGTTTAATCGTTTACAGACTGTTTCAATAGCCCTGGGCTATTTTCGTCAAAACGGTCGACGATATACACACAATGTGTAATAACAAATGCGTGTTACAAACGGCGGTTACAGATTACAGGTATAATGAAATGAACGGTAAAAATAAATACACACACACATGGGTTAAGGAAAACGTCTCTTGTAATGGAACGTAAAGTTTAGAGAAACGTTTCTAGTAGTAAAACATGAGTTTAAAAAGAAACAGACTATTAGAATAAAATTATACTATATGGGAGGAAATGCATAATGTGAGACAGAAGAAACATTTTATGAAGAAATATTGTTCGATGTGGGGAGAAAATTCGTCCAAAAGGGAGAAATGAAATTGGACGGTAACTAGTCATTAACGGCATTATCTGCGTTGGCAATTATATGGAGGGCTTTAAAAAAGTTGAGGTCCAGTGGAAAGAAACTTTTTGGATAAGTTGTGCTTTATGAAATAAAAATTTATAGCAAGATTCCCACGAGTGTTTAGCCAAAGCAGATCTGTGGAGTTCTTGTTTTCGAACATAAGCGTCATGTCTTTTACACGAATTCGTAGGGTTATACGTGTTTGTCCAATGTAGGCACGATCACATAGGCAAGGAATGGAATAAATTCCCCAAAAATCAAGGTCAGGGATGACATCTTTGAATTTGGAGAAACCCAGTTTATTAATGGGAGTATTAATGGGGTACAACACGAGAATTAAATTTCCGAAAGCTGGAAGCAATCTTGGTAGATATTTTAGGCACAAAGGGTATACAGACAGTTTTCAACGCGGGCAATGAGGAACCAACGAGAGTAGTAGGCAGTTTAGGTCGTGGGAGTTTCTTCAGGGCCCGAATCCGCGATCAGTTGCAATTCCACGAATGTAGTTGAGTTCAGTTTCAAGTGTTTCCTCTGTGGAAGAAAACCTCAGAGCCTGAGAAAGCCTGAAAAGAAAAGCTCTCGAAAGAAAGTTTTTAATCAAAACAAACTGATGGTCTTGCCATGAGCAATTCTTTATCACCAATCCTATGTGACATCTATATGCATTGTGTAAAGGATAAAATTCTTCAACGCATCCCGTTCAAACTGTGGACTAGATATGTGGACGATACTTTCACCATATTCCCGGATGCAATCAGAGATCTTTCTGAAATTGTTGATGTTTTGAATTTGGTGGATCCACACACATCCAGTTCACCTTCGAGGAAGAAAGCAATAGTATATAATATAATATCTCGTCCATCGAACGCAATCGGGTTTCCTCACCAGTGTTTACCGGAAAGCATTTTCAGTGTGTCTCCCGCCTCATGCTTCTTCTGCATATCCACGTGGTCAGAAAATCATCACATTTTATTGGTTGGTTTCTAGAGCTCTGAAGTTTCCTTCCACAGCACTCGAAACTAAACTCAACTACATTAGTGGAATTGCACCTGATCGCGGATTCGAACCTTCCATCATCGATCGTGCCCTGAAGAAACTCAAGCGGCCTAAACTGACTACTACTATTCCTCTTGTTGGTTCCTCTTCGACTGCGCTGGAAACTGTCTGTATTGTATACACTTTGTGCCTAAAATATCTACCAAGATTGCTTCCAGCCTTCGGGAATTTAATTTTCGCGTTGTCTTCACTCCCATTTATAAACTGGGTTTCTCCAAATTCAAAGACATCATCCCTGACCTTGATTTTTGGGGAATTTATTCCATACCTTGCTTATTTGATCGTGTCTACATTATCCAAATAGGTAGGGCCCTACGAATTCGTTTAAAAGAATACGACTTTTATGTGCGGAAACAAGAACTCCACAAATCTGCTTTGGCTAAACATTCGTGGGAATCCGGCCATAAATTTTTACATCATAAAGCATAAATTATCCAAAAAGTTTCCTCTCCACTGGGCCTTAGTTGTTTTTGAAGCTCTACATATTATCACCAACGCAGATAACATCGTTAACGAATAGTTGCCGTCGAATTTCATTTCTCCCTTTCGGAAGAACTTTCTCCCCACACCGGACAATAATTCTTCATCATAGGATTCTACTGTCTCACAGCGCATTTCATCCCATACAGCATGATTTTATTCTACTGTTTGTTTCTTTTTAAGATCATGGTTTACTACTAGAGATATTTCTCTAAACTGAATGTTCCATTACCAGAGACGTTTCCCCTAACCCATACGTTTGTATTTATATTTACCGTTCATTTCATTTCACTATACCTGCAACCTGTAACCGCCGTTTGTAACAAGTATTTGTCATTACACGTTGTGCGTATATCGTCAGCCGTTCTGACGAAAATATCCCAGGGCCATTGAAACAATCTGTAAACGATTAAACTTTTTAAAACTGTGTTAATTTGCTGTTCCTTTTCAATTATTTAAAAATGTGCTGTATCGTCGTCACATTATATAATGTTTTTGCTAGAATGCTCGAATAAAAAGTTATATTTTGTATTTTAATACATTTACAACCCTTCCTGAAATAAATGCAATAGAGTAAAACCTCAATAAGTCGTTGTCCCGATAACTCGTCATTACGGATAAGTCCTCATTTTTTTTGGTCCCATCCAGCTCTCATAGAAAATATAGTAATGAAACCCTCATTTACTCGTCGCTAATTCAAATGCTTCTCCGGATAACTCGTCGCTAATTCAAATGCTTCTCCGGATAACTCGTCGCTAATTTAAATGCTACTCGGATAACTCGTTACTTTGGAGAAGGTTGAGAGGGACAATAAGTGAAAATAAGCGACAGCAAAGTAAGATTCACATCGGGAAAAGTGAAAGAAAGAACTATAGTTCAAAAGAAGCTGTAAACCTCCTATATTCTACCAATCCCACAGATTCCAGGAAGACAAAGAAAGAAAACATTTTCCAGAGGCTTCGAGAATAGCCGACTTAACCCCGATCCCCGCACACCCAAGGAATTCAATCCCCAAAATTTTTTTCCCAAGGAGCCTAGGACCCAAGGGATTCAGTCAGTTCAAAATAATAAGGATCAGGAATTCGAAGCATTAAATGTTTCAGAGAAAAAGTGAATTGTGCTAACAAGTGTTCAATTCACACAAAATTCGACAAATATTTAGTGTCATAATGCCTGTCTATAGATAGTAGTAATGAAGTTTGGATGTTCAAATAAGGCTAAAAACCAAGGTGAATTTAACATTTAGTTATAATTTACGTAGTGTATTGTACTCCTAATAATTAATTTATATTATTGATAAGAATATGAGCATAAATTTTAAATCAAATGATCTTTAAAATAACTCACATTTAATGTATTTTTAATTGTCATTCCACTAAGTCATTACTCAGCTTAAATCGTCACTCCGCTTAAATCGTCAACCCATTTAAGACGTCATAAATTTTTGGTCCCTTGAGTGACGATAATCAAGGTGTTACTGTATTCAAATTTTTACATAAACTGAGCTCGCTTTCTCTTTAAAGCAGTGGTTCCAAACTGGTGGTCCGTAGATCACTGGTGGTCCGCCAAAGAGTCCCAAGTGGTCCGCTAGACGGGTCATTATTTAAAAAAACGATTAAAAAAAATACTTATAAAAATATTATTATTATTAAATATTAAAATTAAATATAAAAATGAAATTGATAGTATATTTGTAGTATTTTACAATCTGATGGAACTTCAGAAAACGGTTCGTATTAAAAGTAATTCGTCTTAAAAGTGTTCTACTGTATCATTAGAGTTTGCTTTTTTCTATTTAGTATTTCTTTTTTTTTTTTTTTCCAAAGGAAGATTTTACAAACGCATTCCCCACCTCAAAAAAAAAAGATCCGACTCTCTTGTTTATTAATGTCTTACAGTCAACTCATGAGAATTTTTCAAAGTGGTCCCCGGCTTAAATTGAGTTGGGAACCACTGATTTAAAGTGTAGTTTGTTTTTCCTATGACTAATGGTTAAAGAGATAATTGTTGTAAAATATATTCGGAGTCGCTCCCTATTGTATAGTGTTGTTGTATGGCTTTTTCGTGAAAGTTCGCCACGGACCAAATTGTCCGTTAACGCTTCAAAGTGTATGCTCCTTTTTCCTTCCTTACAGACATTTTAAATTGCTTTTATTTTCACATGAATCAAGCAATGTTAAATGTTAATTGGAGAGGTTTTCATTTTCTCAGTCATTTCAAATTTCACTAGCAAAAATACTGACGTTCCAAAGGTATACCTCGAGTTATATGGTTTCTACTGAAATGCTGAAATAAGGCTGATAGTATAAATTTAATAGGGATTTTCTCTGGCAATTAATAGTTTTATTGATGTGCATTCTTATAAAAATTGCTCCACGTGTGTATCTGAACTTTAAAATATAAATGGCTCTATATTTGTACTCGGTGACATATATTCTAAATCATTTCAGATCAAAAATTTCTTACGATAAAAAGATTAAAAACTAATCATATGTTATTTCAATATTTTCTTCATAGATGGCGCCAAAATCGAATGTTAAAAAAGTAAAAGAAAAATGGTAATTATAAGTTAAATTACCACGTTACACGGAAATAAAACATTTTCATATTTGATGTATTGGGCTTTCCATATTGTTCATTGAACTCTGTTATGTTCAATTCACTTTTAAGTTTTTTGTTTTGTTTTGTTTTTTTTAATTTGCTAAAGAGAGAAAAATTGAATAACTTCTTTAAAAAAATAGACCTTGTGATAAAACCTTAGTTCTCTTTATAGCAATGAGCTTTTGAATTACTTTAACATAAAAAAGGGCTTACCTAATGATTGAAAGTGAAATTTAGAAGGTAAATCTGCCCAACAAATGAACTTCATAAAGATTATAGTGCTAAAATTTAAAAAAATACCCTAATGGATCCAAGTTTGGATTAAAAATCTCTTGGCTGTAATTCGCAATCCGGAAAACAGTGTACTCAGTTGCTAGGAAATAATAAAATGTCACTAATGTAATCACACAGTATGGTATTGGTCCCACAGTACTAGTATTGGCGACGGTATGGCAAACCTAAGTCTCTCACGAAATTAAAATTCGCAACTAACTAATGGAAGGATGCGCGATGAACTTTCCGCCAAACAAGTGCAATAAGTAACAGATTAGATCTGCGGTCGAAAACCGGTGGCCCGCGGGCAATTGGTGGTCGGCGAAAAAAGCTGGACATTATTTGCATTTTTAATATTTTATTAATAATAAAACAAAAATAATATTCTAAGAAATTCTCATATTCTGAATGACAATTTCCACCTTTATATTGCACTAAATTCACGGAATGTGGTCTGCGGGATTTAAAATTATGAATTTAGTGGTCCATGAAATCTGAAAGTTTGGCGACCGCTGGGTTAGATGATATTTCAATATCTCGAAAATATTATGATTTCTTTATGACATTATGAAGACTCTAATTATTCTCATAGCCTCCGGAAACAATATATAGTCTACGTCACTGTGCTGAAGCCAAGGCGCTCTAGAAATACAGGCTACTGCGCGAAACGAGTTTGGGAACTTGACGTAGGCAACGCAGGCCGACCGCAAAAGGATAGATCTCTCACTTAGTGCAAAAGCGATAGGTTTTATTAAAAAAAGTTTTGTCATATATATATGCACGTAGATTCTTCGATTTGATTGTTTTGAATTACAGTTTTTCACTCGAATTAAGCTTTTATCACGATTTGAAAAAGTAATGATTAAAAAATATATATATATATATATATATATATACAGTGAAAATCGGTTATAATGACCTTCAAGGGACTGTGCAAATTCGGTCGTTATAAACGATATCTTTTTAAAATCATAGTAGCCTATAGCAATGCACTCTAGAGTTTTATAAATTATTTTGATAGTAAAAAGTATTAAACTTTTTGGTTTCAAAATTAAATAAAAATATACTTAATTATAATGAATTTAATTTCAGTTTATATTATGTTATAACCACACTAAAAACATAGTACTTCCTTAGTTTTTTAAATTTAAAAAATTATAGAAAATACTACTAAAGTATATAATGTAGAAAACAAATGTAATGAATAGTATTTATGACTGTCAAGTCGCGTCGTTATATCCGATACGAATTTCCCTACTTAGAATCTACGGAGACTACAAAATCGTCGTCGTTATAGCAAGTTTCATTGTTATAACCGATATATTTAGTATGGAGTAGAATAGCAAACCAAACTTCTTGTAAAAATTCCGTCGTTATATGCGATTGGTCGTTATAAACGATTTTCACTGTATGTATATGCATATTAAAAAAATAATGGTATCATGGGCTTTTTCCATATTTCTTTCAAACGTATTTTTGTCTATTCCAACATTTACCTTTATTATATATATATAAAGATTAGATTTTTTTTTTAAATTTTGATTAGAACCTAGAATATCAGTTTTGGCATTTGTACACCTTTTTATATATGAATTAAGGATCTAATTTACGTATTTAAAAAACGAACTTTTGATGCTTTGTTCACTTCTAATTTAATATGTAGGCTAGGATGCATAAACTGGACATTCCAAGAACCTTGATGTAAAAAATGTTATAATTCGACCATTTTGGATCCTTAGCAAAAACAAAGAGGAAGAAAATCGCACTTCAAGTGCAGTATACGAATCTACAGATGGCCTTAGTTCGTAAGCAAATTGCAAATTGAATTTTAAATTCCAAAATAATAAATTCTTTACGCGCAGAAAAGCCCCCCCCTCCACTCATAGCTCCACATGAAAGTTCTTCCCCTCGCATAAAATAAATTTCAACAATTATTCATTTTGATGCCTGTAACTTTTTAAAAACATACATGATAAATTTTGAAAGGGATAAAAATATTTAAAAGACTTAAACACCTTTCCATATATGTAAATTGTAAACTTGGATATTCTCTATGCACATTAATTGAAGTTACTTATTTTTAATACTGGTGGCTTTAATAAAAATACCAACATACAAATGTGTAATAGTCTGTTAATTTCTTAATTTTTATTTTTATTCTATCTTTAACACTTATTCTAAATTTTTACAAAAAAAAATTTACTTAATCATTTGGTTGATACAAAATTGGTTTATAACAGAACAAAAAAGGGGTTAATGTGACTTACCCTCCCCACTCCAAAACTTTTGATTGTAACATCTCAAAACTCTTTAAAAAAATGGTAACAATTAGACTACTTCAAATCATATTTTTTGCTAATTCGTTATCAGGATAAAGCTATATATATATATATATATATATCATCATCATCATATTCAACCATTATCTATCCACTGCTGGATGAAGGTCTCTCCAAATGCTTTCCACACAAGTCTATCCTGGGCCATTCGTTTCCACGTCACCCCAACCTGTTTTCTTATTTCATCCACCCATCTAGTTTGAGGACGTTTTCTAGGTCTTCGGTGGTCTCTTGGAATCCAGTTCAGAATTTCTGTTGTCCATCGTTGATCAGTTCTTCTTGCAATATGCCCAGCCCATCGCCATTTCAGCCCTTTTACTTTAACAATGATGTCCTCTACTCTAGTTTGCTCTCTCACCCAAGTGTTTCTTTTTCGATCTCTCCTAGTTATTCCAAGCATGCACCTCTCCATGCTCCTTTGCGTTGTCTGTAACTTTCGTATTGCTCCAACTGTTAGACTCCATGTCTCTGATCCATAAGAGAGGACTGGCAATACACACTGGTTGAAGACCTTTCTTTTTAGACACAAAGGCAATTTCCCCTTCAGGATAAAACTGTTTCTTCCAAATGCACTCCAGCCAAGTTTAATACGTCTGTTGAGTTCTTTCATAATGTTGCCATCCATTGAAATCAGCTGGCCAAGGTAAATATATGAATCAGCAATTTCTAGCTCAATGTTGTCAACTTGTATTTTTGTTTCCTCTACAAAATTATTGAACATGATCTTAGTTTTTTGTAGGTTCATCTTGAGTCCAACTTCTTCACTTCT
>QLNU02015003.1:169078766-169106377 GCA_006491805.2 Dysdera silvatica
TGTATATATATATACATATGTATGGGTATGTATATGTATATATGTAAGGGTGTGCATGTTTATGCATATGAGCATATATATGTCTTTATTCTGATTGCACACTTCTGGGTCTATTATGAGTGCAAAGAAACAATTTGTTTATTTTGAATATACGGATTTATTTAAACTTAAACTTATATATTTTTACTAGTTAATAATTAAGTGTTTATCTTGAGTGTGACATATTCATGTAAAACTTTTTACAATTTTTGGTATAATTAATGAATTTTCTCACCCCATCATCATTTCTATTCATGTTAATTGAACCTTTACACTTTAATCACTTTCAATACCTCTATCTACTTGTTGTAAGTTTGCTTTTGGGCCACTTACAACAATTGAGATTGTTCTCAGTATTAATAAAGAGACCCTTCTAAATTACTAAAATATTGTTAAACTAATTATATTCTGGGTTTATACTGTTTTTAGCTAAGTTTTGGTCAATGCTGGTTTATTCAGTATTAATCACTAATCTTAATTGTTGTAGTCAGAAAAAGCAAACCAATAACAGGGATTTTGTGCGGTCCCTGATGAAGAACAAAATTCTTGGTATTGTTTAATCTTTTACTCCTCTTCACCTTTTACTACTACATGTCAATTTTTATTCTGAGATGTTTCTACTACTTAAATTTACTTGGTTTGACTACCTTGTGTGATATTACTTTACAACTTTAACTTTGTCCAAGTTAATATATGCTTAAGTGTAGTGTATTCATGTATATTACATTAGAAGGTACTACATGTCACAATCATACTACAATTTTGCTATATATATATATAGATTATTTACTTAACCTGGAAAAAATATTTCCAATTTGCTTGAGAAATGAAATTTTTATATATTTTTAATGCAAAATTAAGTTAAAATGTCTTACCCACTATTAAACTTCATAGATATTTACGTTCAGATAATTGATTTTACAAAATGTATAAACTAATGCATTTATTAAAAAACAATTTCTTTTTATGTCACTTATTTTTTTTAAATCAGTTGGTTTAAATCATACCAATCCTGAAAGTGATGAACTAAATAAAAGTTTTTTTACTCAACAATAAAACATACACATTCCTATTATGAACAGCCCTGCGGTGGCGCAGTGTGGTAACGCGTTCTCCTATTGCGCGGCTAATCCGGGTTCGACTCCCAGCAGTGCAAAAAGAACGCTTACTCAGAGATCTCATAAAGATCGCACTGCTCACTGTAGTCCGGGGTTTGGTTCCCTAGGCCTTAAGAGGTTCGGATTCCTCGAGAGGTTCGGATTCCTCGGAAAACAGTAGGTCCCGGCGCAGCATGACCACTGTAGTCTTTGAGCCGTAAAACCACAAACAAACTATTATGAACACTGATGTTACGCACCATTCAGCATGGTCACAATTAGAAAGAGTGACCTCTTTGGAATAGACCGTGTACTGTGCTTTTTCTCCATCCAAAGATTTATGACAAAAACTGCAATAAACAAGCAGTCATATTTTCCACGGCTAGATGGACTGCTTTCCACAGTCTGTGGCACAAATACGAGTCAGCTTCCTTAAAAAGTTATCCCAGAAGGCCTTCCACCCATATCCACCGCAAATAGCCTTAGTGAAACTCTGGGACATAAAACTTTCAATGGTAGTGCTATTCATCTGAATTCCCTCCTCTCTGATCTTGGCAGTATTTTAAGTAATTGCCAGTAATTTAACGGTATATGAACTATTTACGTTCTTTCCCTACCCTGCATAAACAAATTCCAGGTGCATCAACACACCATTTCTACGTCTAATAGAAGGAAAGAAACTTTACAACAAAAATAGTAAATACTTACCTTCAACAATCCCTAGTAATCTAAAGGCTGTCGTTGTTATTAAAAACTTACACAGGAAAAACTTAAAAGTATCTCACAAATAAACAACGTTTCATCAGACACAGCACACGATTCAACGGCTGAACTCAAGCCCATAGAAAGTACTTCGGCCTGAGTTGTCTACGTCATACGATCGCGTAGTGGCCTGTATTTCCCGTTAGCTTCGGCTGAAGCTTAACTGACAGAATATTTCAAAATAACGCGCAGCTGTAATATTGCTATTATAAAATAGCTTGCGCTAGCACGCACTTAAAGGAAAAGGAGCTAAATATTTACAAAAATTAAAAAATAACATTTTTCAGAGACGTCCTTAATAAAACAAAAACTTGAAAAATTGATGCTAAATATAAATAAATGCCCCACTAGTGTAGAATTGCATGAGAATGGAAGGTTATTGCATTTATAGACAAAAAACATAAAGTAAGAGTTTGCTAATGTTTTATTAATTACTCGGATAAAGTGCATTTACGGAAAATGTAAAATAGCAATGATTGTTCTACTAGAAAGGAATAACTTAACAAGATTTGATGGTTTCACTGCTAGACAGTAACAACTTAATAAGATATTAAGCGGAAAAACTTAAAAAGCTCCAAACAGTACCAGCTTAACAAGATATCATGCTAAGACTTCACAACTCTGTTTTAGAAATGCAGGGAAAATTTTAGCTATTAAAATTCTTTATCCTGTAACACAGTTTTGTCCTGAAAATTGTTTAATATTTGACCGGCTTCGTAAATTTAAGCCTTTGTATTAAAGCAATATATTTGTCTTGGATTTTCGAAGATCGCGCAATCATAAACATTTAATTAAATGTCAGACTCCTGTTACGAATAGCAGAAGAAAAGTTTTGAAATGAGCATTGAGCAATCGCATCCTGCTCATTAATCTAAATTTTTTTGTGGCTAAACTCATAAAACCCACGACTAGTTAACACACTAGCTATCTGATTAATGATGCTAATGAACGGGGACATAATTAATAAACATGAACACATAACGTCATTAACGGAAAGCCGAGGATACAAATTGCGTTCTTTTCCTGTTATTTGCACGCAAGTTAATTATTAACAAATTGTAGTTGAATACCAAGTAAGAATTGTGTGTTTCATATTTTTAAGTGAGAGTTTCGTAAAATAATAATGAACGCAAAGAATCATGCATTAAAATTGTTTAAATGGGCTTCTGGAAATTGCGATTTTAAAGTGGACTGTGAAATAAAGTGACATTTATGGCAAGTTAAAAGAAATCACAAGAGAAAAAAAATACAATATTTAAAGAAGAATATGCAGAGATGTGTTTGTTCATCAAATTTTCTTCCTTGCCAGAAGTAGAAAACTTTTTTAACATCATCTTCGTTTTTTCATTTATTAAGGAGCAGGGATATGACATCGACCCTTCTATTATTTCCGATCTTAGATACCGCTGGATATCAGACCAAAGCCAGTCATATCCTTAAGGGTTTTTGCTTCTAAAGTAAATTAGGGTTGGACTTCCTATTTTTCTCCTGATGGTTTTCTCTATTTTTCTCACTCTTTGTAGTAGGCGATTCTCTTCTCATAACATGCACCCACCATCCAAGTCTTCTCAGACATTCTATTATATTTGTTGTTTTCCTTTTATCCTTACCTGGGTCATGCTTTCTGTCTTTTGGATTACCCCAAAGGACATTCTCAACAAGCACATCTGTCGCAGGATAATGTTCATTTCCCTTGCTAACAAAGTTCAACACCTATATCCATATATCATACAGATCGTGATACCGTGTATATTGATAATTGTGATAATTGTGTGATCGTGATAATTGTGTGTGTACCGCCAAAATTACTGCAACTGCAAAGTATAGAGTCAAGGAAAAAATCAAAATTCATTTTTAAGATGTGCCATTTTCTTAAACGATCGAAATATAAACAATACTACACTATATAAATAAACCAAATACGAATGTCTTATCATTAAATGATTTATCATTAAAAATATTATCATTTTATTATCAAAATTATCATATTTTATATTATTATATTTATTATATTTATTCATTATATTTATTATTTTATATTATTATATTTATTAATTTATATTATTATATTTATTATTTTATATTATTATATTTATTAAATTTGTATGTATTATTTTAATATATTATATTTTTATTATATTTTAATATATTATATTTTTATTATATTTTAATATATTATATTTTAATATATTATATTTTAATATATTATATTTTAATATTATCATATTTTATTATCAAAATGATTTATCATTATCATAAGCTTCTTTTCTCTTCAGAAAATGAGACATTTTATGGTTCTTTATTTACTTATTTTTATTCTGTGTTTTCTTTGATGTTTTTCTAAAAGACGATCTAACTTTTTAAGCGAGAAAGTTTGTGAAAGAATCAAACTATATCATTGTATTTCAATATATCCACCTTTTTTTTTTATTCATAGGAGTTAGGCAAGTGGGATGGCGCTTTTTTTGCTCTCATAGGAGTAGACAATTTTTTATATTGAATCCTAAAACCATGAACCTTTTAGAGATATGATTTTATCCCTTTATAACATCTTATTCCCTGTCTTTAAAATGGAAGCATATCCGCTTAACGAATACAAATATACATGGAAGGTTATTATACGTATCTAACTCTAGCAGTCTAACAGTTATTACTTTGAATTGGTAGCTAAAAACCTTATGGCTGGAGTTCAACCTGCAATTTACTAATCTTCTCCCTAACTTTTTTCAATCCAAATGTGATATAAATTTAATTTAATAACAATAATTTCGCTATGTAAATCAACAAAATGTAATCTCAATTTAACATTTCAATTTGAAGAAATGTATCTATAGAACAATTAATAAAACAATTAATTTAGAAAAGCACTAAAAATCAACATGGAAAAGCATATAAAATTAAGATAAGAAAACATACAAAATTAATTTAGAAAAACATATAAAAATATCTTGGAAAAGCATGAAAGAATTAACTTGTAAAAGCATATAATAATCAACTTAGAAAAGTATATAAAAATTAGCTTAGAAAAACATATTAAAATTAACTTAAAAAAGTATATAAAAATTAGCTTAGAAAAACATATTAAAATTAACTTAAAAAAGTATATAAAAATTAGCTTGGAAAGGTAGGCAAAAATAACTTAGAAAAGCGTATAAAAATTAAGTTAGAAAAGCATAGGAATAATAGCTTATAAAAGCGTATAAAAATTAAATTGTAAGAGCATACAAAAATTATCTTGTGAAAGCATATACAATGGCAAGAACAAAAAGAGAAGAAACAGAGAAGAGGGTTGAGTTATCTCATTTGTTGAATAGCTATAACCATGCTATTTACGCAACGGCTAAGACCAAATTTATATTTTAATTATTTGAAAATAATGTGCTAGCGATATAAATATGAAAGTAGGCTGTTGATTACTTTTGGATGCATGGTACATTTTTACATCGAAGATTTTACTATTATTATTATTGTTTCAATTCAATAAAACAAGAGGTCCTCTGGTGGTGGAGTGGTAACGCGCTCGCCTAGAGTGCCGTTAACCCAAGTTCAAACCCCAAAGGTATCAAAAAGAAAAAACATTTACTGCCTAACTGAACACTGTTCGGAGGTTGGTTCCCTAGTCCTTAAGATTACTTAACAAAATGCAGATCGCGCATAAAAGATTTTCAGTTATAAACAGATTTCTTTCTATTGCAAATTTTCATGTTCTACAAGTTCATCTAGTTGTTTATTAAGAAAATATTAATTTGAAACTTGTACATCTTCGATATCTTTACTGCCAACTCGTCGTCTCAGTTTTCATTATTTTTGCAGCTATAGCGCCAATATATAACATTGAATTATAATTATATTTTCTAATATTAATGATGCTTGTAGTACGATCAATGCCATTGAGTTTTGAGCATGCCTGCCGTGCAGACACTTTACTTTTTCGTACACTTTCCTAGTGATCTTTGGCACTTGAGGCAATGAGCAGTTAAAATTCCTGTAAATGCTTTTGTGTACGCAGGGGGTATTGATGGGGTTGTAGCTCCCCCATTGCAATGAAATTTTGTATATTTAACATAGAAATATGTGAGTTGTAGCTCTGTAATTCCCCATTGAGCCTCTAACCCTTATAAAATTTCTACCTAAGCCTATGTGCAAATGACAGATAATTATCAGCTGTTCATCGAATACCTGAGGCTCTCTGAGTATAGCCAATCGTACGTAGCACTCTTAGAATGAATCTTACCACACCTGTTAAAAACTGGGCACTTTACTTCTCAAATTTCGTTGAAAATTGGTATTCTCAGCATAATACAGTAGTAGGAACGCAGCCGTATAAAAAATTTACGTATGGTATTTCTGCTTGGAAAAGTGGAAAACTATACATGCAAATACGTTATGAAATAGAAATAAAGACTTGTTATCGCCGTCTAAATATTTAATAAAATCTTTGATCATCTTTCTGATGTTTCTCTTTCTTTTTTTGATACTTTACGTTTGTGGATTTGGCATACATTTTATCATAATTTCGTTGAAAAACTTTTTTTTAAAAGAATTAAAGTTTCACTTCAATTTAGGTTTTAAATAATTTAATTCATATATGTTTTCAATACGTTTTGTATTGCCCGTTCCTTTTGATTTTGGAAAACTTGGTTTCGTGGTTTCACGAAGATTTTCACAGCACATTTTAAAATTGTAAAAAAAAACCCCAGATTTTCGAGTAGAGACTGTGTGAAAATATAAACAGTGTTTAATTAGATTTATAAGCAAAAACACAACATTACTTACGCTTATAACGTTGTTCTTTGCTTATAAATCTAATCTGCGTAATGCTACGTCAAATTATCTTAAATAACGTGTTTAATTACTCAAATATATTACACATATTATTTCTATGCTAGCGTTGGCGAAACAAACGGTTCTCATGGCGATCGCCAAAATATTGTTACCGCGAGAATTACGTTTGTCATCAGTTGACTTCCATCAACGACTGGGACCACTTCTGAAGAGGTTCGCAAAAGGCGAACCGAAACGTCAAGTTGTTTGAGAAATTAAACTCTGTTTATATTTTCACTCTTATATTTAAACTCTCTACAAGAAACAATGTTTTTTTTTAATTTTCTTACAAACCTAATTTATGTTCGCAGTGCTTTCACATTCTTTTAAAAAACATCAAATTATATAAATAAAAAGTCTCAAGTTCTAAAGTTTAAATATGCAGATTTTTTATTTCAAAAATTGCTTACTATACTATTCGTAACTTAAATTCGTAACTTAAATTCGTAACTTAATTGAGAACTATTTATGGATATGTGTGAAATATTAATATCGATTAAATTGCTTCTATATTTGATTGATAATGATTAAATTGCTTGTATATTTGATTGATAATGATTAAATTGCTTCTATATTTGATTGATAATGATTAAATTGCTTCTATATTTGATATATAATGATTAAATTGCTTCTATATTTGATTGATAATAATTAAATTGATTCTGCATTTGATTGCTATGATTAAATTTCTGTATATTTGATTGCTAATGATTAACCCATTAACAAACATAGAAATTTACGGTGAAATTGGATAAAATTCATATGTTTTTTATTTATGACAATAGCAATAAGGTTTCATTGAAAAACTAGTGTACGATGAGGGGTCACGGCAAAATTTTGCGTTAACGCAACGTTGTCAGTTCATATATAAGTACAAAATCAAACAACAATATAAATTAACGTTTATTGGCATAGTGATACCGGTATCACTATGCCAATAAACGTTGATTTATATTGTTTGATTTAATCTGCGTAGTGTTCGATTTATATAAATAAGTACAAAATTCAGGATTTTTATAAAACGCAATTAATTTTCACGTAACAGAAATTTTATACATTTTTTAAAATGCTTTTACAGATATTCCCATAATTATCTGAATAATTATCTAATAAAAATCCAATTAATAAAATTTTAATTATCTAATAAAATTATATTTAACTAATAAAAGTTCAATCATTTAATAAAAATTCAAATGAACTACGTACTAATAAAAATTCCAATTCAGGAATGAAAATTTCGTATATCCCAATTAGCTAATGAAAATCTTAAGTAACTAAAAAAGTCCGACTTTGCTACTGCAATTCTTAATTAACTAATACAAAATCTAATAAACAATCAAAAATGAATAGCCTTTCGTTTTTCGGAGACGTTGCGTTCAGCTGTCGGTCCCGTCTCAGGTAGTCGCAACTTATACCTTTGGGGTGTAAAAATTACCTAAGCCAAATCTAATCACAGCATGTAGCCCCAAAATCAAGGAAAGTCTTTGTTTTTTTTACTACAAGGAAAGGTACTAACGAGCTATAACTACAGCTGGGTGGGAAGAGGGGCATGAGTGTAGGCAAGGCTCTTGCCCTCTAGAAACAAACGTTAAAGTATATTTGGGTATATTTTAATATTTTGAATAATATATTTCGGGTTTACACTGGTTTGTTCCCCTACATGGAAAGCTGGCTACGACCATGGGGAGGAGGGAGAGGGTTTTAGGAACACCCCTATTTCACTTTCCATATACGGGTGTATACAAAATGGCGGGAAAAGAATTCACTACACGGTTCCTTGTGAAAAAAGGAATAAAAAATGTCCAATACAATTTTTGCTTAAAATCAATAGTTAATAAGTTATTTCAAATCATAGTTAAACCAATAACAAGGCAAAGCCAACCCATTTAACATCGCTTTAATACAACGACACATGCGTTTGCGCATGTACGGCCCTTCTACGAAGAAAGATGAGAAGCTAAGATTTCACAGGTTTTTAAAAACTTGCTTACAGTATTTTAGCTCCATTTTTATAACTGTGAAAGATTTGCACAAGGCAGATGTTGTGGGTTTGGGAAATCTTATCTGAATAGAATCAATTTCCTATTAAAATCAAGTGTTCACTTAAAAAAAGTGAAAGTCGTTTGGTTTGCCAACTTCATTGGCGGTACCGAGTTGTTAATGACCTTCTCCCCACCTTTTGAAGTAGGTTCATGCTGCTTCTGAGTTTGCCATAGGCTATTTCCTTCTATTTGGAAACTGATGATTTTTATTTCATTTTTAAAGAAAATTTCATACGATTAATTTTTTGCCTTATTAATTGTAAAATAATATATCTTTTCTCAATTTACTTCCTATAACTTTAGTGGAAAATGAACAATGACGAACTGGGTCCTTTTCCTCTCGGGCTTTCCTTACTGCAGAGGTAATCAGTACGCCACTGCTGTCATATGATATGCGAATACAAAAACAACAGGATTAAATGCCGGGGAGGGGTTGCCAGATGACTTCAAAATGGCTATTCCCCTTCCTTATTGCCGTACTTCTGTTCACTTTCCATAAAGAAATCAACCTGCACCCCCGCCCATTATAGCGGCTATGGGAGGTTTCAAGTATTACGTAAGCAATATTTTGGCCGTTTTCTGTACCTCTCCACTTTGGTAAGCGAAAATTTAAAATAAGCACAAAAGCCACCCACTCCCGCAAAGTTGCTTACGTAATACTTGAACTCCCCCTATGCCAAAGGATACATTTTTTATAAAGTTACCAGCTTCAGAAAAAAGATTGGTATTTCCGTTGGCTTCCTTTTCTAATATTTGGCGATGAAGGAACCTTCACTAGATTGCCATACTTCGGAATTCCAATGACGTATTTGGAAACGCAACTAAATTTTCAAGTTTGAAGTTAACCAATCAGATTCTCTTGTGCTGAGACACGCCTCTCCAAGAATTTCTTCGTTCATCTTTGGCCTTAATTATCTTATTAAATATTGATTTTAAGCAAAAATTGTACTGGACAATTTTTATTCCTCTTTTTCACAAGGAATCGTGTAGTGAACTTTTTCCGCCATTTTGTATACACCCTGTATATGTATATAATATATATATATTATTTTCTTAATAAATGTAATAAATAAAAGCTCTTTGTTCATAATGGGTATTAAATCAAATAACTAATTATTACATTTTATAACCGTAAAAAATTACAGTGTAAAAATCTTGGAAAACGTCAAATTCTGAAATATATAAATGTTTATAGAACAAAGGAAACAAAGTAGCAAAAGTTAGATTGCATTGTCACTATTGTTAGCTGTCGATAATGCTAGTCAAAGTAAACATTCAAAGAAAGAATTTGGAGAAACCAAACCAAACTCAAGGTTGCCCCAAAAGGGTGCAGCTATAAGCCGGCCAACATTGCGTTAATGCAACATTTTCTTTCTTCAATATTGTATGTTTATAACCATTATTTTTTGCAATTTCCTTTTTTTTTACAAACTGTCGACATATAAAAGATTATGTTAAAAAAAATTTTTTTTTTTGATATTCGTCCATTAGTAATGACTATACTTTTTCAGAAATGGGTCTTTGAAAATCCCTCAAAACACGTAAACACGAACAATTATAAAGCAGGAAATTTAACTTGTTTCCATTTTCAAAAAATTATATTTAGTAAGATCAAACCTTTCTGAATATAATATGTTAAAATTTGAGGGGAAAAAATTAAATAGGATGTAGAAAAAAAGTCCCAAAAATAATGTTGCGTTAACGCAACAGTGGCCGAAATGAATTAAATTGATTCCATATTTGATTGATAATGATTGATGAATTCATTATTCTAGCATAGTTTTATAAAGAGTTAAAATTCCAAAATTTAAAAAATGTAAACTATTTCATAAAAAGGTTTTTGAAATTAAGTTCATAATTTAAAATTAAAAATATGTATTGCAAAAATAAATATTTTCACATATTTTACATAAAATTATTAGCGTTTTGAGTGCTTTGCTTCATAAATAAATAAACATTTTAGAGCGAAATTTAATTAAAATTTAATCGAGAACTGAGTTTTACATGTTATGTAATAAATAATTGAAATTAAGTACTGAAGATTTCATAAATCCATTAATAATAGTTCAAGAGAATAATAAAGTATATAATTTGCATACTACATTTAAATAATGAATAGATCGGAGGTGAATTTCAAAAGCGATCTCCCGCCCATTATTTGTAGTTTTATGTCGATTTTGAAATGGATCAGTTAGTTGTATATTTACATGTGAAATTTGGTTATAAAATTTGCTGCTTCTAAACGTCGTGTTATAAATATAAAATTTCCATTAATCGTCTGAAAAGTTTACAGGATAACTCTCATAAAGACAAAAATATTATTTGAAACTTCCGTTATTTTCTCGAAATGACAACGCAAAAATGGAATCGCTTTTAAAACCTATCTATGGCTGTGTTTCAGTTGGGACCGAAAATATCGCATTATGCTTAAAAAATTCTCCTTATTACGAGACTCCGCAGAAAAATATTCAATCATTATCTTACAGCGGCTGTAGCTTCTTCGACGAATTAAGCATCGCATCAAAACATAAAAAGCGCAAAAACTTAAGCTCTCTGATTCAGACAGGGAGGGAGAGCTATTACTCTCGTTACAAAAATCAATATTAATCTGAATTGCATTCCCCCCCCCCTCTTCCACACACACGCACACATTACTCCCCGTATTCTTCTCAATCGGTTCCCCGCATTTGCTCCTAACATCTTCATTTAGACCCGGCATTGCTTTAAAAATAATAACCTTCTTCTTCTTTTTTTCCCTCTTCCTACAGCCATTTTGTTTTCCAAGCAGAAAGGAAAAGCAATTTAATGCTACGAAGAACATCTTTGACTTCCTATAATTTTTTGGTTTTGGGAATAATTTCACAGTAACAAATTATTCTGCGACATAATGCTTTCAGAGCGATTCGAAGAGCAGCTTGATCGAGGGAAAGGGGGAAGACGGGCCGCTGACGTCGTTATAATTGCTGTCATTTATTTCCAATTACCACAACGTATGCGAGTTGGTAAAGAAACGGAAACAGCGATTTTTTTGAAAAAATGTTTTGAGGTGGGAAGTATAGTCAACGCAGTATTTATCCGCCGTCCAAGAGCCTCGATTTTGTTGAGTTTTGGTTTGGCAAAAATATCGTTTGCCAAGGAATATTGTTGAGATAATACCGTTATTCAATTACGGCAAGGTGCCTATGATTAAATTTACATTTTGAAGGCTGTGGCTGAGCAACTTTTAAGCGTAAGACTTTTAGAGCATTTATTATAGGTACGTCTGAGTCTATAAAATTTAATTTGACACAAAACCAAACGTTAGTTCGTAAGTTGACGCCAATGTGATAATATTTAGCTAATATCGTAGTTAAAAATTCACAATGTCACAAAAGTTACTATAAACAGGGCCTGACACGTTATAACACACAAATATGTTCGATGGGGTGTCCTTCGTTGTTTTAACAACTTGTTGAAATCGCAAGAAGAACCACAAAACGTAGTTTTACTTCAACTGTTGTAAGTTTGGCGTGTAAAGTTGGTCTTACGGTCCAATAAAGTTCGATGTATGTAATCTATGTAATGTACCTATGTAATGTATGATGAATCACATACTTGTGTGACTTCATAACGTGCCACATGTAGCTTAAGTTTCGTGTCCCTTTGAATTATGCATTAAAGTATGAAAAAGCGCCGTATATCGCCCTAGCGGCAATTTCGACGTGTGTTTTTTGAGCTAAATGTACTGTTACAGCTACAGATGCCCTCCTGTTAAACACGAAACTTTTCCGCTAAACAGTTTTGCAACCTTCTCCTTAACCTGTTAACTGGGTATGACGACATTTTTCGTCATGCCCGGAAGACTACCCAAATGAGATCGACGACATTTTTCGTCATTGAAATTAACCGTATTATGTTGAACGCATTACGTTTTATGTAGTTCTTATATATTTAATCCTAGCGTGATGGTGTGATGACATTACTTATCACTGCAAAAAAAGAGTCTCCGGTGTGAAACGAGTTTCACAAAATTTTATTCCCCGGTTAATAGGTTAAAAATGAAACAGCAGAAAGTAATTTAAAAGCATAAAAGTGCAGATAGGATCTTGGCGCGTGTGAAAGAGTTCACCATATCATCTTGGGCGGTGAAGGTGTGAAGTGTATTTTACTATTTCACGTTCTGTCAAAATAAATCTCTTTAATCATTTTTTAAAGTATAATTACTTAACGTATCAATTAATACTGATTACTTTTAATTTTCGATATTACGAAAAAACGAAACTAAAGCATATGGTAATATATAAAACAGATATACTTTAAAATGGTTAAAGCATTACACATTTAATATTGTGTTTTATATGTGAATAATCAGAAATTAGCAAAACTGTTCAAGACGTTTTAATCATAATGTAAAACTCTTCGAGCAATCTGGTCCACAAATTTTCATTTTGCTTATATGAGATAAAATAATAAACTAGTAAACATCTTTTGTTTTGCTTCCCATTTATTTTAATGATATAATAATTAAATGACTCCTTACTAATATTGAATTCATTTTTCTATATCATAACTATCGTTATGATATTTAATAATATGTTTAATAAAATCATCTAAAAATTAAAATCGGATTTACAATTTTTCTAATCTTTCTGTGGAATGCCGAACCGTTTCATTAATGTTTACTTAATTACAATTAATTATTGTCTGTTTGCCTCAAATATTTTGGATACGCATGGGTAATTTTAAAGTCGTGCCGCTGTTAATGGCATATCATAAAGAATGAAGCGACATGTTTCCGCAATGTCCACAAAGGTAATTAATCTTCGAATAAACGATGATTAATTGCCGTCCCGAGAAAAGGAGAAAAAACTGAACGAAATAAAACGAATAAGAACCGATTATTGCATTCAATAATTTCTATAAATGTCAAGTTAGGATACATTATTCGATACGGCTTCCTTTCGATATGATGCATAATGGAAAAATACAATTTTAAGTTAAAAAACAAGGTTTCTGTTTAAGAGAGGGAGATATGGATCATGTAGTAAACGATAATAGCACAAAGGTACTATTTCTTTTTAACTTCCGATGGCTAAACGTTAGTCGGATTTTGAAAATTTGAAAGAAAATGAATTCTATATTTTTTTTTTGTTTGGATGACAGTAAAAACAAATATAAAGCTTTCCAAACTACCTCAGCCAAGGGTCTAGGGATCGAAAAAAGCTAAAATGCTAGTTTTTACTGAGTTACATAGATCCCCGGCTGGTTATCCAGGCAAAGGATTGATAACCGAAACTTTACCAGAAATGAAATTTCTTAGGACAGAAAATTTGATCGCTCAATTTCAAAAACGAATTTGAGAGATGAATTTGGATGGACGAAAAATAGAGCAAATTTCTCGTCAAAAGTTGTCATTTGTCAATTGGAAGATAAAAGTGGATGACGTGGTAGAGGAAAAGCATCTAGGATAAAAATAGAAATGGATATTTAAGGATTTTGGAGAATGTTTACTTATGCATGAATTGTATTGTAAACAAATGTTTCGCTGTAAAAATCCCTAGGCTGTTAACTGCTGCTCAGTGCATATTCATAGTACTGGCGTAGACATGGGGGATTGGTGGAGGTTGTAACCTCTATTTCATTGGAATATTGTATATATACTTACGAACATATGAAATTGTATCTCTGTAATTAATTGCTCGTTTGTATTCAAATATACACACATTCGATCTTTCATATATTGAACTTTTATATGTTGAAAATCTCTGTATACCTGTATGTGAAATTCCGTGTCTATTACATGGAAAAATTGCTTCTGTTCATAAAAAAGTAATATTCTATATATAAAGTTTTTAAGAAAAATCGGGCTGTTTTTGGTCGTTAAACTTTACAAAACATCTGTATTTTTAGTTCGCGAAAAATATTCACAATAACGTGTTCCACATGCTTAATAAGCGTAAACATTTATATGATGTCCATCGTCGTAATTCATTGTTCAACGAGATATTATGAAGTATATTACACGAACATGAATGTATATAAATAATACATAAACATGTTATTTAATCGAGATGTGATCGACCCATTTATTTTTTTCTCCCTAGATTTAGTTTGTTGTAATCTATATAAATAAAAATTGAATATAACGTGATTTTTATTCACTTATTTGTAACGAAAAGTATCTTGATTAAGATTTAATTTTCTAGATACAATATACTGCATAATATATCTGCATAAAGAAAATTGTTTTCTATATAGTTCTACTACGGAAAGGTTAACTTCGATATAAAGAGGTTATAATGTAGTTTATTTTTGATCAAAGACAAAAATTTATAGAAAGAGTTACTAGATGCATCATATTTAACAAAGTAATAAATTTAATCTTTCTGTAAAATACCATTATCGCTTGACGAAGATAACTAAGTTGTATCCAAGGCAGCATCCTTTAATATAGTAACAATTCTCACCAATAGGTTTCGTTCCATAATTCTTTATTTCTAATGCGTGAGAAAGTAAAGAATAGAGAGGTAGAGAGAGAGAGAGAAAGAGAGAGAGAGAGAGAAATGCTGCAAACCTTTATTCATATATCTTATTACCCTCATTTCCTTCGTGCCCTTCAACCTCAATTTGCATGAGACTTTGAGATTCGTGAGCCTCTCTTCTGTGATTTGATCTTCATCCTTCAAAGCCAATGTTTCGGAGCCAAGCAATGCATATGCGAATAGCTAGTGGCAAGCTAAGAGTTGTGACTGCGGGTTATTTCGTTCTCTGGAAAATCTGGGAAACGGCCCACTGCTAAATGTGTGCCGCGTTCAATCTATTTTGTGAGCCAGAAGAACGTAAGAAATGGAGATATCTTCGGTGGAGACGTTCCGCAATGGCTCTTGCCAGCGAAACGCGAACATGTTTAATTCATAACAGTCGCTTTGCATGGGTGCCGCGATTTGAGCAGATGTAAAAAAGCGAAGAAAAACGATAAGATATAGAAGGATAGAGAGCGGAAAATATAAGATGATAAGAAGAGGGAAAAGTTTCAGCTTCCAGAAAAACAGCAGTTCAAATGGATTTATCACAGGCGGATCAATCATACCAGTTGCCATGAAATATTACCAAAGTCTTTCTAAAGACTGTAACGCCATACGATCGACAAGTCGTCAGAAAACTGCTGGTGTTTTAGATAAATGATATTTGCATGCCGCGCTTTAGCAGATGGATTGTCAGACGGAGTTCGGGCCAGTAGCCTCTTGTCACACATTACGATTGGAAGATGCTAGAAGATAGCTAACTGAAAAGGAGCCCACATTTGAAACAAAAGAGGGGCGGTAAATTACCCATGTTTTTGGCTGACATGATCAGTTTATGAGCAATATGTATCTCTAAGATACTTTTGTGACAGAAGATTCAGAAGGGTTTGTATCCAGTATGGATAGATGATTATTGAGTAAATACATGCGCAAGTAACTAACGTGGACCAATCTATACAATCTGGACTATGAATTTATATGTTTAAATTATTAAAAATATGTTATTCTTAGAAACTTTAAAAAATTTAACTCATCAGGAGTTTAGCTCCTCAATGTATGTTTCGAATTTGACGCTCTGGTTCACATAGAAGATGTCGCCAACCCTTTGCTCGGAGGGATGCACGTTTTATTTTCTTTAAGGCTCTAGTTTGAGAGCTAGAAAACGTGGGTTGCTGAAACTTTTCACATTAATTTATTCCATTCGTTTTAAAATTAATAAATAACATTTACGTCTTTCAAATACTAGAAATTATTCCAAATTGAAAAATGGTTTGAAAATATATTAGAAAGTTAAGTTTCCGTTCGTTAACAAAAAGGGCATTGATAGATAAGAATTTATCCCTTTTCATTTAAGCATAAAGTCGAAATAAAATATGCAAAAGATTCTTATTTATCCACTTTTGTTCCTTTAATATATCCAGCTGAAAGATTTCGGTTAAATTTCAAACCTCTCTTAATGCATAAAAAAAATAAATGTGTACCTTGTGTTAGATAAGTGTAAATCTCAGGTTATTAATGTCTGGACTATAAATTGTTAGGAATTTTCTTTTTATTTTCATTTCTGGTTATAAATGTTTAAAATTGTTTACATAGAGTTCTTAAAGTTGTCTCATTTCAATTGCAGAGCTAAAAGGGTATCTTGATCCGCTATAATATATCGTAAGGCCTGAGACGGAATTTCATATTCAAAATAATAGCCGGGCATCACTATCTAGATCTTCCTTCTTTCAACGAATCTCTCTTATTTTGCATGATAAAAGATATTTGCATTTCACGCTTTACAACGGAAAGAATTAAGCCTTATCTGTCGGTTTCAGCTGATAATGATATTTATGAGCTGCTCTTTTAATGAACAGACGATTTTGAAAAAGCTTAAGAACGGCTTTCCAAAGAAATAATTCATTTTTTTTTATTATTTCTTTAAACTTGGCGTTTTTTGCGAAACATTGCTACAAAATGATGTGCACAACGTAATTAATTTCTTAATTAATCAGCTCGATGTCCTTTAAGCTTTGGAAACATACGATAGAGTTTTAAATCCTTTCATATATCAAGATGTGATTTAAACTAAGCATCAAAAGTAAGCTTGGCAAGAAAAATTAATTTTCCATCACATATATGAATGACATTTTAGTATCTAAAGAAATAAGCTTATTGAAAATTTGAAAAATGAGCAAAAGAGTAGCAATCATTTATTGAACAATGAACGTTGTGGTAAGTTATATATATATATATATATACACAGGGTGGTCCTGAACTCTACCGACAAAATAAGAGGGGTTTGTTAGGAACACCAAATAAGGCATGTTTGTCCATATCCCCGTGTCCGCAAAGGGTCCGGTTTGGCTGTAGAGCGTAACTACTGCTTATGTCCATGTTGTTGCTATGTAGCGCTAATTACACGAATTAAATGCAATTTTTGATACATAATTTAAGTGAATGAGCTAATAATACATCAGAGACAAAGAAATCCGGAATTCCGTTTTCTGATTTTGATCTGTGTTACTATGTAGTGAAAATAAGCCCTAAAAATGCCTTTTTTTTAACACACTGGAAAAGAATTGAGAACTGCCAAGTATGTGTAACAGGTGAAGAACATCAAAATAAAAATTTTTTGTTCAGTGAATTTTTTTCCAAAAATTAGCCGTTCGGGCACTACAGTGAATTTAGTATTTGCATCCACCACATTCAAGGTTTTCACAAATGGCTACAATGCGCCATTTCAAGAATTTTTCAAATTATTTAATGTCAACAGACGTCGGGCTCACTCAGGCAACTTTCTAAAACCAGTTAAATTCGCCAGAATTGTATGTGTAGAATCCATGGTCGCACCTGAAGCGGCGAATTGTACACATACAATTCCGGTGAATTTAACTGATTTTAAAAAATCGCCAGAGGGGGCTTGATGTCTGTTGACATTAAATAATTTTAAAACTTTGTGAAATGGCGCATTGTAGCCATTTATGGAAACCTTAAATGGGGTGGATGCAAACACTAAATTCACTGTAGTGCCCGAATGGTTAATTTTTGGAAAAAAAAATTCATTGAACAGAAAACGTTCATTTTCACGTTCTTCCCCTGTTGCACATACTTTATATTTCCGATTGTTTTCTAGTGTGCTAAAAAAGGCAGTTTTAGGCTTATTTTCACTATATAGTAACACAGATCAGGAAACTGAATTCCGAATTTTTTTGTCTCTACTATATTATTAGCTCAATCACTTAAATTATATGTCAAAATTGTTATTTAATTCATGTAATTGGCTACGTAGCAACGTGATGGACGTAAACAGTAGTTACGCTCTACAGCCAAACCGAATCTTTACGGACACGGGATATGGGTAAATATGCCTTATTTGGGGTCCCCAACAACGTCCCTTATTTTGTCGGCAGAGTTCAGGATCACCCTGTATATACAGTACCATGATACTTTTTTATCATCAGTTGCTAGGTATAAATAACTCCTTTGCTGTTTTTCCAATACATCTGTTTTAATCTACTTAATTTATTGCTACTGATTCTCAGTGTTTTCTAATTCTACGCATGTTGATTAAATGTGTTTCCTTAACTTTCATTAATCTCTGATTATTCAGTCGAGAATTTCGGTTATCCGTCACGGATAAAAGCTCCATCTTGTTGGATGTCTCGTATACCACTAAATGAGGATATATATTCTTATAAATCGTTCCTTCAACTATTAGCGCTCAGCTTAATCAAGTACGTCTTTCAAGTCCTATTTATTATAGTCACATCTTATACGCTCCTCTGATTATTTTTTAATTTATGCTTCCTTCTCCTGGTTAAATTTGACATCTGCAATTAACTAACGTGAGGGAGAAATCGGTTAGGTATCTTCATTACCTCTTCCTTCAATTACAAATGTGTGAAAAATTTGGTTTAGGATAAAATTATTTATTGCAAATACGCTCCAGCACGTTTTGGGAACCAGAGTGCTTATTGGTCTTGTTTAATACGAGGATTCACAAAAGATTTTGCCCACTTGAGAAGAAGTAAATAATACAAAATACGAATAAACATCTAAACTCGAATAGCAATACCATAAGGTTTAATTTTTGTTCTTGCTGAACGATGGTGTTTGCAACGACTAAGACACAATCTTCTTCTCTCGTGAAACCAAGGAAAAGCTAAATAGTTGGCGGTATAGATGCCAGGCCTGTAGCCAATCTGGGCCATCAGGGACGTGGCCCCAGTTGCCCCATCGAGCTATTTACATATACACTGAAGTGCCAGAAAAATTGGTACACCTACCTAATACCGTGCAGCCACAACTCGCGCATACAGAATTGCCGCAACATGACGTGGCATGGACTCGACTAATGTCTGAAGGTATCCTGGAGACAATTCACACCAGGAATCCTGCAGGGCCGTCCACAAATCCATAGGAGTGCAAGGTGGTAGAGATCTCTTCTGAACAGCACGTTGCAAGGCATCCCATATACTGCGACTGATGTGATACACTGCGCAAAAATAGTAGATAAATAAAACACAATACTGTCGAAGTTAGAAATTACACAATTTAATGTCGTGACAGCTGTTTCAGTAGCTTCTTGCTACTTTCTTCAAACCAAATACACATACAAACTCTTGATTGGTAATGATGGTCACGGTTTTCATTATACGAGTTACAAGTAATGCTTCGGAGAAAAATAACCGTTTTTCACTGGGATAGGAGAAACGTCTCTGGATATAACGCCGATCCACGAGACGTCGGTAATGTTTTGAAGAGCAGTCAAAATTAAACTCGTGAGGATTTTAAATGTGGTTGATGGGGGAACAGTTTTTTTTATAGCATTTCGTAAAAATATGCTTTCACTCGGATCGTTGATAGCTCCATTGCCCATTTGAAATATGTGGGAAGCTTCGAAGAAATTAAGGTCCAACGGAAAGTGACCGCGTTCGATAATTCGGGCATTATGGAAGGAGAAACGATGGTTTTGATTCCAACAGTGCTGGGAGATGGAAGATTTAAGCAATTCTTGTTTTCGTACATAATTTTCGTGTTTCTTGACCCTAAATCGCAGTGCTCTTCGTGTCCAGCCCACGTTGCAGTTTTCGCAGTCTTGATAATCAGTCTTGTAAATACCGGAGTTGTTAAAATCCGGAATGAGATCTTTAAACTGGGAAATTCCAATTTTGCTGATGGGGATGAAGAGAACCCGGAAACTAAAAACCCGTAGGATGGAAGCGATGTTGGATGCTACCCCAGGTTCAAACGGGATGTACACTGTCTCTTTTTGAGGCGAGGAGTCCTGCGAAACCGTCGAAGATTGTAAGATGCATTTATTGAGTTTGTTGACCGTGTGGTCGGTAACAGAAGTACTGAATTCACGGTGAATGGCAAGTTCTTTTAGATGGGCGATTTTTTTGTTGAGTGAATCTTGTGGAGATGAAAGGGTGAGAGCTCTGGAAGTGAGCCAGAAGAATGAACTCATTTTTTGAGAAAATGGATGCGCTGTCTCGCAATGGGCAATCCACTTTTTCCTCTTCCTTGTGATGTTTACATATACTATGTGGAAGAAAATATCAATAACCTCATTTCATTTAAATGTTAGCTTCAATATGTTGATGACATGTTTGTAATCCCCACTGATGAATGTATCAACCACGACAGCGTGCTTGCTTCACTTAATTCTGTTGTCATACAATTTACGTTTGAAGAGGAATGTGACTTACAATTAGCCTTTTGAGATGTCCTCATAACGCGTTCATCCGCCGGTTTTCGAACAAGTGTATTTCGAAAGCCTGGTTCTGTTTGCTCGCCTTCGCATGTGGCCTCAGCCCATCCATTTTCTCAAAAAATGAGTTCATTCTTCTGGCTCACTTCCAGAGCTCTCACACATTCATCTTCACAAGATTCACTCAACAAAAAAAATCGCCCATCTAAAAGAAATTGCCATTCATCGTGGATTCAGTACTTTCGTTACCGACCACACGGTCAACAAACTCAATAAATGCATCTCACAGCCTTCGACGCTTTCACAGGACTCCTTGCCTCCGAAGGAAACAGTGTGCATCCCGTTTGTACCTGGGATAGCATCTAAGATCGCTTCCAACCTACTGGCTTTTAATTTCCGGATTGTCTGCATCTCCATCAACAAAATTGGAATTTCCTAGCTTAAAGATCCCATTCCGGATTTTAACAACTCCGGTATTTACAAGATTGTTTGTCAAGACTGCATAAAATGCTACGTGAGCCAGACACGAATGGTATTGCGATTTAGGGTCAAGAAACACGAAAATTATGTACGAAAACAAGATTTGCTTAAATCTTCTATCACCCAGCACTGTTGGAATCAAAACCATTGTTTCTCCTTCCAAGATGCCCGAATAATTGAACGCGTTTACTTTCTGTCGGACCTTAATTTCTTCGAAACTTTCCATATATTTCAAATGGGCAATGGAACTATCAACGATCCTAGTGAAAGCATATTTTTCCCAGAATGCTACAAAAAACTGTTGCCCCATTAACTGTATTTAAAATCCTCATCAGTTTAATTATGATTGCTTTTCTGAAAATTTCCGCCGTCTCGTGGATCGGCGTTGTATCCAGAGATGTTTCTCCTATCTCATCCCAATAAAATCCGATTATTTTTCTCCGAAGCATAACTTGTAACTCGTATAGTGGCAACCTTGACAAGCATTACCAATCAACAGTTTTTTTGGTTTGTATATTTTGTTTGAAAAAAGTATCAAGAAGCTACTGAAACAGCTGTCACGACATTAAATTATGCAATTCCTAACTGCGACAGTATTGTAATTTATTTATCTACCATCCCAGATATGCTTGATAATGTTCATGTCTGGCGATTTAGGTGGCCAATGGAAGTGTCTAAAGTCAGAAGAGTGTTCCTGGAGCCACTCGGTAGCAACTCTCGATGTGTGGGGTGTCGCATTATCATGCTGAAATTGTCCAAGTCCGTCGGAATGCACAATGGACATGAATGGGTGTAGGTGATCGGACATGATGCTTACGTACCTGTCACCTGTCAGAGTTGTCTCTAGACGTATCAGGGGTCCCATATCACGCCAACTGCACACGCCCCATACCATCACAGAAGCTCCACCAGCTTGAACAGTCCCCTGTTGACATGTAGGGTCCATGGATTCATGAGGTTGTCTCCATACCCGTACACGTCCATCCGCCTGATGCAATTGGAAACGAGACTCGTCAGACCAGGCAACGTGTTTCCAGTCATCAACAGTCCAATGGCGGTGTTGGTGGGGCCCAGACGAGGCGTAAAGCTTTGTGCCGTGCAGTCAACAATGGTACAAGAGTGAGCCTTCGGCTTCGAAAGCCCGTTCTTTCAAGGTCTTTTTCCGGCCGCACCGCTGTCGGAGATTTGATGTTTTACCGGATTCCTGATATTCACGGTATACCCGTGAAATGGTCATATGTGAAAATCCAAATTTTGTTGCTATCTCGGAGATGCTATGTCCCATCTCTCTTGTGCCGACTATAACGCCACGTTCAAAATCACTTAAATCTTGATAACCTGCCATTGTAGCGGCAAGAACCGATCTAACAGCTTTGCCAGACATCTATTGGCTTATATAGGTGCTGCCGACAGCATCGCGTTACGCTGATTGGTTGCAAAGCTCCGTTGTTTGCATACACATCCCTATACCAGTTTTTATGTCACTTCATTGTATATAGAACAATCCCCGGGTGCTTTGTGCCCTACATGTCATTTGCCTTGCCTCAGTCGCCTCTTCATTCTGGCTATAAGCGTGATGGAGGCTATACATTCTATAAACTCTATATCCGCGAGAGTTGACGATAACACCTGTTTTAGGATTGCCAATTGGCCTTTAATATTTATCTTAATAATTTTACTAACCATTGTTTTGCTGTGAGAGCTAATCTTTCGTTTTCAAATTTCACGATTCGAAGGCTGCTTTTAGTTAGTTAATGGACTATACACACTTGCTTGTAGTTCAGTTTCAGTCGTTTCAATGAGGACATAAGTTAGATCTCACCGTTTGGTCATGAGTTCCTCTGTTACTACAACACACACAGTTGATTTTTTGCGGCTAATGACTCACGCTGTTTCGTTTATATATCTGATATAATCGAGATGTTCACTACTCGATGCTGAAGTATGCTGCAACAGAAAATTCATTGAAGTCTGAGAATCCATGACTTAGGCAGATCTCTGGATAATAAATTAGATGGTTTCCAACAGGGAACTTTGTAAATTAAGTAATCAAAGCATATAATGATTTTGAATATATACATACAATTTTTATAAAGTTATCCACAATTTGATTTTTATTTGAACCTCGAGCTATTTTATTATTTTATGAAACTAAATTTCTAATCGATTATGCGACTTCGTTATTTTTTATAATTTTCAATTATTTTGAAATATTTGTAGCTAAAGAGTGGAGGTATTTACCTTAAAGACGTTTACACGTGCAAGGGCGTTTAGATATCTTGATCGCCACTTACCTATATGAAAGAGGAGAAGAACATTTTGTTAATTTCTGATGTAAAAGACAACTAAAACTATTTTTTATTAAATTATAATCTAATTGTGTTATAACTAACTCAATAAATAAAGCTTACATTGGAATCAAAACTTATTTATTCTCAATATATGCAAGAAAATACACAGTAATATATTTTAAAGCAGCCTTTATTTCGATGATGGTGTAAAATTAAAAACACGACTCTTCGGTCATTCAACTGCTCCCTATTTCACGTGAAGTCGCAATATAATTAAAAGACAGTTTGATTGCCTATCACACCTTTTCCTTAGTTTTCATGTAAGTGATAATAAGTAATTAATATAAGAAATACAATTCTACTTTGCAAATGAATTTACGACTCATCAGTCATTAAGGAAATTTATTCTATTAATCAAATATAAAAATAAGAGATAAGATTTTAATTCTACTCATACACTATTTTTATTATTATTTTTGTAACTATTTGTTAGTGCAGTAAAACCCCTCTTAACGGCCACTCCTCCGATATAGTCACCCGCTTTTATGGTCAGATGATAATTACCCGGCAAAAACTGATTTACAATAACGTATTTCAAACCCCTGCCTAGCGTGGTTACCCTCAGATACGGAGGCAGACACTGTTTTCGTAATACATTCCTAAAGACCAGAACCCCTGTGCAGACTAAATACGAAAAATTTATAAAAATTTATAAAAAATAAAAAAAAATTTTATTTGTTATATTCAATAAATGCTTATGTTCGTTATCTTAAATATATGTGCTTAAAATTACATGTTTCGAAATGTATTGAAATGACTGAAACGTAATAAAATTATTTCAGCTACTGTAGAACGACCCCCTCTTTTACGGTCAAATTTTTCCATCCGACGAGTGACCGCTGATGAGAGGTTTCACTATAGTTTTGTTACTGTTTTTTCTATTTTTGCTACTATTTAATTTTTTAAAATATCAAATATTTGAATATTTTCAAAGAGCTTTTTAATTTAAATAATGATGTCTCTTTCTGATAATTTAAAAGAAATAAATCTTCCTTCACATGATGAAAGTAGCAGTCGATACCAGAAATGTTGTATTTTTATGACTTTTACAAGTGACAAAAAATTATTTATATTAAATGAACTACTCTTCTACAAAATTAATTTTCGGTACGTTCATAAAATTAAGTTCGTTTGCATTGAAACAATAAAAATTGTAGCGCAAATGAAGTCAAATCTAATGACGAATACACATCTAAAGGATGAAGGTCTGCGTATTTATTCTAAAAAAAATCATTATTGTTTCAGTGTTATTATTATTATTTTTCAATTAATAATTTCATCTTAAACGTTATTACTAAAGTTAATGCGATTATTTAATTAGGAGTTTTAAATTTATTATTGAAAAATTAAAAACAGTGATAAATTACTAAGAATTAAAAAGTAGGAGTTGTTAATAAAAGACTTCTTTTTCATGGGTTTCTAATGCAGATTAGGTGGCAATAAACCTAGTATAAATATTGACAGCATCAAATAAATTTTGCAGGAAGGAAATAAATAGAAAATATTTTTGTGATATCATATTCAAGCCACAAATGAAAACGTTTCACAAATAATTATGAAATTAAAATAGCTAAAATATGTTTGTTTTAAATAAAAGTAGTTAAAATATTCCTTTATTTTTAAAACAAGCAAATAAAACAGTGAACAAATATTAAATTAGCCGTCGTTATCACATGGCTTATTGAATGTGTTGTTGAAATTTGGGATACATTTTATAGGATATCTTTTCGATAATAATTTGTCTTCGGGTTCTATGATGAATAATCGCTTAAGATCTGCATTGTAAGGAGAATAAGTCGAGCAATAATAATTGTAATATGAGAGTTATAATCATAAAATTCTGATTAAGATGACTCAACAATTCATGTCTAAAGTTAGAGCCGTACGTCATGCGTTTAAAGGATTTTGCTAATGTCATATTTTATACCAAATGGCAAGTTTTGTTATATTTGAAAGAAAAATGAAGAAAGAAGTTGCATGAGACATTTTTTATGCATTCAAGATAATGCTAATAGCGGCGTCTTAAAGAAGAATTCTCTCTGCTTCAGAGAAAGAATAAAGAGGGTCGAAAGGTATTTTTTTCTTTCTATATTTTATTAAATTCAAAGGCACAAATATCAAAATATTCGTCACCATCATAATAAATATATACATAACTTATTACGTTATTTATCTAAATGTGTTTCTTTAACAACCTGCATCTAAAATCAAAAATAAACTTATAATCAATTAATATAATTTTCAATATTTTCAGTAATAAAAAAGTTTGCACACATTGAGAAAATGAACATGAATAAAATGGATAATTATTTCAGGGTATGCAATCTTTTTTTCTGTGAAAGAATTTACTTTATTACTAAATTTTATTAAAATTATATAAATTAACATTTTATATTTTAAATTCATCTTTATAGGTCCTTGACAATTTCGTTTCTAAGCGTACAAAGGCAGAGTAAAAGGATCAATTGAAATACAGTCATCGGCCTGACATAATTTTAATGATATGCATATGTTACAAAAATTAAGTTCGAGAGCAGAATTGCAATTGTTTTTCAAATTCCCTTTACTTCGTAGATATTTCAGCTCTTATAAAATCTGGGCACCGTACCCACAATTCCTGCTGAATAATCCGACCCTGACTTGAACTATCAACGATACCGATTAATCTCTGGAGCTGTTTCTTTCCCACAACAACCAAAAAATATAAATAATTTCCGCGAAAGCGACATGGGAGTGTGTAAAATTGATGAGAGACTTCCAATGTAAAATAAATATTTTCCAAATATAACAAAAAATGAATTACACCACTTTGGCTTTAACTCCCTCATAGAGGAAAATGACATAACTTTGTTTTTTTAGGTATATTATGATCAACTATACAAAAAGGTATAATAAATCTGTTATTGTTGAGCCGACTGTATAGTAATGCTTATCTGATTTTTTATGATTGACATTGGTTCTTCAACCATTAATGCAAAGTTTTCAAAATTATTGGGGGGCGGGGGGGCAAGCACATTCTTTACATTTATACATTACAGTATATGTAGCAATGCAATTTATTTGGGGTATTGGGGAGGAGGGGCTCGGGCCCACAGGCCCATAACTCTACCTTCGCTTTGACGGATAGCCGAGCGTGTCTGCATTCAGTAAATATTTTTTTATTTGTTGTTACGTAAAGAATAAATGCGGATTGTTTTGCAATAGCAGATGCGATCGCATGAGCGCTCAATATTATGAATACCAATTGTACAAATGGCGTTTCCCACGAGGGCTTACCTACTTAGCTGAAGTGCTTGACGAACGTAGTGTAACAATAGGCTGCATTACGTAATTCTTTGGACTGAAACCTTTTTAGGTTATCATATTTATGGCTTAAATTATAAATCAATTGAAATCCAGGATAACAATAAATAATAATAAATATACATATTTTTTAATTTGTTTGATTAAAGTAGAATAGACCCAGTTCAGAGACGTAAGACAACACGTGGAGCGATGGGAATTTTGCCGAAAAACATGACATGGAGCAACAAAAAATCTTCTTGGAGTAATTAAGAAAGCAAATGTAGATCGAAGTCCATTTGATTTAGATTCAAGCGAACCGAGTTAATAGAGGATGATGAACTATGAATAAAAATTCTTTCGGAAATACGTGAAGAGGTTATTAAGGGACGTCCTCACATTTCGCCATAAGTAATAGGTTGTTTCTGTATAATTTCCTAGCTATGAGCCAAAAGGGAAACTATGCCTCCCGTTAACTCTTTAGAAAAGAATAATAAAAAAATAAAAAATCTACCTTCATATATCTTTGCTTTTCA
>QLNU02015003.1:169108820-169122294 GCA_006491805.2 Dysdera silvatica
TGCATTTATGGAAATTTAATTTTTGTTTTTAAAGGAGAATTAAATTTTAGCAAATATGCCACTATAATGAATTTGAAAATAATAGAACAAAAGAAAGATGCCTCATTAAAAAACGTGAAAACTAAACGGAAATTAAAATAAACGTAACAGCAAAATTTTGCCTGAGGTAAGTTTCAGCTCTAATTACTAGTGAAAACCAAACAGGCCACTTTATTTTTAGCACAAATAAAGAATTAAAGCATTTAATTGTGATAGTATGTTTTTAAAACAGATGCCTTTCAGCACCTTAGATTCAAAATTCTAGTTTCCGAGACCTGTAGCTGGGACTGTTCAACCGCTATAAATGCTTTTTCAAATTTCCAAAAAGGAAAATTTGCGGAATATACGCATATTATCGTATCTTCATTTTCGGAAGATCATTTAAACAGCGTTTCAGAATTAATCAGCATTTTGAACTTACTTAAATTAATATCCCAAATATTTGTTTTAATATATAAAAATTTCTGAGGACTGTACTATTTTTGTGTACTTTTACTCAATTTTCATTTTTGGTTACTTTTCATCCTTTTCCATGAATTATTTACTCTCGTGGAATTAATTTAGTTATATTTATTTTAGATTATATGTAACATATATATATTTTTGCATGTATGTATATAACACGTAAGTAATAGTGAGTTGCCAAAGCTTTAATAACAGCTAAGCTAGATTGAAAGAAATTGAATACTAAAGATTTATTTATAATCGGGTTATCAGATATGCACCAAATATATTACGAAAAAACACAGGTGGTGCATATTTGTTGGAGTTCGTTTGAAATATGCATTTTTAAGCTTGAAGGGAAAAAATATTAGGTTCAGAGAAAATTTTTAATCCGCGCTTTTTAATAGTTTATTTCTGTTGACAAAATGGAATTTAAAAAAAAAAAGTAAATAACAATTTATATAAAAGTAGATACTTGAAATGAGTTTAACTAGTTGTACGTAAGTATAAAAGATATTGAATAGAAAATGAATGGATAAACCTAAGATAAATAAAAAAAGTATTGGTGCAACTGATGAACTAAATTATTTCGAAAGTAGTGGTACAGTTATATGATTGTTTGTTTGGATTTTTTATAGCGCAAGACCACCTGGGCTATACTGAGCCAAATAATTATATAAAAAGGTATTTTGAAACGATAACCTAAGCTTTGATTGGGTGTCGAAGAACTTCCGCGATCTTTGACTCCCGCAATACCCCGACGAAGGGGATTTTAACGATTAATTAACGTGAGGAAACAGAGAAACCAGCCAGATTTGTCCGTCTGCGTGCTCAGTGCTCCTTACATTGGCTCTAAGGTGTAACGTTAACTACGTTCTAGAAACTTTCATTACGTTCATTGAATATAAAAGATGGGGGGGGGGGTCTAGAATTGATAACACTAATTTACCTGCTTACTGAACTGATAACACGCATTTACGTCGTTCGTCTAGCGGTCCAAGACACTCCGGGCTAAACGGAGGGACCCTGGTTCGAATCCAGGATGGGGAAAGCGTCTCTTTTTGTCCTGAACCAAAAAAGCTCTGGCTTGAGCTACTTGTAATTTGGTGTCGAAAATTATTGAGCAAAAATAAGTTCCCCCAAGAAAACTCACAAAAACTCGCCCCGGAGGCTTTTTGTGTTGACAATTATTTGGCAATTGTGTAATCCCTGAGAAGGGTAATAATATCTTACATCCTTATATACGAAGAAAGATAGCGTTATTCCTGTCCCTTTCCACTTAGCGGTCAAGACACTCCGGGCTAAACGGAGGGACCCTGGTTCGAATCCAGGATGGGGAAAGCGTCTCTTTTTTTCCAAAACGAATAAAGCTCTAGTTTGAGCTACTTATACGTGAATGCCGAAAAATTAGTGTGTGCTTGGAATCTTCTACATGGTAGAAAGGGCATGTAAAAAATGGAATAAGTAGTCTGCGAATAAATGTAAAAACATCAAATACTAATAAAGTATAGTGTTCGTTATCATTTAAACCTGCCAAATAATATTTATTGAATTTAAAGTATCCAATGTTAGTTCAGATTATCGAACTAATACACGTGTGTTATAATAGGTGTCATCACTATTTAAAAATGCCTCTTAACATTAAAGAGAAGTGCACCCATTGATAAAACGTAGAAAAGAAATTATTAACCTGTTAACCGGGGAATAAAATTTTGTGAAACTCGTTTCACACTGGGGACTTTTTTTCACAGTGATAAGTAATGTCATCACACCATCACGCTAGGATTAAATATATAAGAACTACATAAAACGTAATGCGTTCAACATAATACGGTTAATTTCAATGACGAAAAATGTCGTCATTCGCATTTTGGTAGTCTTCTGGGCATGACGAAAAATGTCGTCATACCCAGTTAACAGGTTAATATTAATTATCATTTGCATATTTAACAGAAAATCATTTGCATATTGAGTTTCACAACGCTTTCTTTAGGATTTAGAAGTAGGTCTCTTCGTCTTGTCTTCTGTTTTCAGTAAAGCGTCTTTATCAGGGTTAGAATCAGTGTTCTATAAAAACGATAATCTTTAATTTGTTATCATGTTACATAGTTCTTTGATAATTTTGGAAATACCGAATACGCGTAGTTTCCATCAGGTATAAACATTTACCAAATGGTGTAACGAGTAAAGGTATTTGCAAATATTGCTCTACTTTAAAATACAAGTCATGGAATTTGAATACTTTATATTCTGTGAATATTTACAACTTGTTTAAACCAGTTTAATGATAAGATATTTTAATGAAGATAAATAACGAAGATGATAATTCGAGCTGTGTGGAAACGGGCTAAGCTGATCCAGAAAATTAATGATTGGCTATGGAATGCTTGAAGCCACTCCAATTCGGATCAAATAAACCTTATTTTCTTGCTTTCTGGTAAAAGTTCCTCATTAGCCAAGCGAAATGCATGATTAAATCAAATAATAAGGCAGTCTTCAGTTGGCGTCTTTGCGAAAAGCCGCATTAATTTTCAAACTGGAGATTTCCAACTGACGAATTTTGAGGAATTCCGCTACAATCTTAATTTCCTTTACTTATTGAAAGACTTGCTGCAGTAAATAGATAATGCGCGTTTTATTCTTAATACGGCGCTTTAAGAAGATGTTTGTTATTTTGGCATAGTGAATTACCTTGTAATTAGTGATGTTCTGGAGAATGGTTAAAATTTCCAGAGAAATCAGAAACCTATTTTGTAGGGATATATTTTAATGTATAAAAGGTAAATTTTCTTAAAGGACACGATACTTGACCTTCAATTAAACTTCTTGAATATGACATTCAACAACATACTGTATCTAGCGAAGGGTCTCCTACAAAGAAATGTAAATGCATGAAATGCGAACAAGAGCTTAAAATTGGCTGTTGTAGTCTTAACGCTGGAAGACAAGACGGATACATTCTCAATAGAAAGTGGTTTTGTCGACGAACTTATAAAGAAAAATCAAACATAACAATAATATACACCTCGTTTGACGAAGAATGAACCTTGCTGTTCTTAAATTGTAGCAATCCAACCAACGAATAATAATTTACAATTTGTAAACTTAACGCGTGTTAGCTACACTGTACGGATGCGGGATTCTTTGGATCTAATTCTATTCACTGTAATAGTAACTAAAGCGTTACTCTAAAGTCAGAACGAAGAATGGGCTTAGCCAGTGAAAACGAGCTGAGTGCTCACAGTTTGGATCAAAGAGCTGAGAGTTAAAAGAATGTAGGGAAAAAGAATGTAGTTCAAATAAGCTGTTTCACTAGAGAGCTCTGCCGTAGGATATACGCGTTACAGCCCTTATATAAAAATTATATACGCGAGAGATCAATATAGTTCAAAACATTGCAATGATTGTTTTCATTTTTCTTAATTTAATAATTCCCAGACAGGCACTATCAGTCCACGAAAAGCAGTCCGATGGTACAGTTAGAAATGACGGAAGGTGACGTCACAAACCTGCTAGCCGTTTACAGCAGAGTAGGACTCCAAGTTACACATTCTTTTTTTTTGGCTACCGCCAAAAACAAGTTTTGAGACTGGAGTCTTACTCTGCTAAGCGGATAGCCGGATTGTGACGTCACCTTTAAATCACCATACTATTTATTTTTCGGCGCTATTTCGCTTTATTCGCAGTCAATCTAAATAAGCTACCGCATATTGATAACATGTCGTGGAGATGACGGTGGGATCATTAAATGTATATTAGAATTAATTTTATTTTAGAATTTTGAACGGTTATTTTATATATTAATTATTAATATCATTTTATTTAGGAAATATTATATTTTCAGTGTTATCACTATTTACAGAAATGGTCAACACACAAAGCCATCGGCTAATTTTTTTTGCAATATTTTCTTGAGAATTTAGACGGATAAAATTTTTGTGCCTTGGTGGCAGAGTGGTTAGGACACTCCGGTTTATAAAAGGGATCACCAGTTCGACTCTAGGACTGATTGATGTCTTTTTTTCTCTAAATAAATAGAGCTCTAGTTTGAGCTTACGAACGTGGGTGTTAAAAACTTTATCCATATTACACTCCATAACAAAAATTCGAAGCACCAAACAGGAGTTGTCCGATTGTAATGAAATTTCGTATGCAAAGACATTTTGACCGAACATGCAAATGATTAAAATTTGGTGTCCAATGAATGAATAGCGGGAACTCCAGTGCATCGGAACTGCGCATTCAGCAGGTGTATATAAGGAGCGATTCTCAATATGTGGTCAAAATTTCTGTTGCATTTTGACTGCGGATATCTTACGTCGACTGTAACAATGCCTCGCCGAAAGATTCGTGCTCATTACGAGCATATGTCAGAGTTTGAAAGAGGTCGTGCTATCGGATTGAAAGAGGCTGGTTGGATGACATGTCTGGAGACGTCCAGGGCAGCGTGTGGATCCTGCCCTTACTATCGCACGCCACACATGCCCACAACAGGGCGTTATGGTCAGGGGGTGCCATCTCCTTTGATAGCCGGACCCCTTTGGTGGTCATTTCTGGCACACTTACAGCACAGCGGTACGTAGACGACATTCTACGACCGGTTGTGTTACCGTTCCTTTTGCGACACCCTGGACTTACGTTTCAACAAGACAATGCCCGGCCGCACACGGCACGTGTTGCTATGAATTGTCTTCAAGCTTGCCCAACACTTCCTTTGCAAGCTAGGTTTTCTGATCTCTCTCCCATAGAGCACATTTGGGACGCTATGGGAAGGCGATTGCAACCATCCCGGAATGTTGACGATTTAGCCCGACAGTTGGAGACAATTTGGCAAGAAATTCCGCAGGACACCATCCGGGATCTTTATCAGTCTATGCCACGCCGGGTGACAGCTTGCATCCAGGCCAGAGGTGGACCAACGCCTTATTGATTTCCTCCCTTTGTAACGGTCAAACTCTGCAATAAATCATTCAATTGTTCTGAAATGTTAATGATTTCTTTTTCTATGTTCTTCACATCCACCAATTTTTATCGCAATCGGACAACCCCTTCTTGGTGCGTCGATTTTTTTGTTATAGAGTATATTTTATATTCAGAGATGTACGCGTCTTTAAATATAAAACATTGCATCCTGTAATTGATGCTAATAAAGGAAATGCAAATTTTAATAGCTAGAATAGGAGTTTCAAAATAATTCTCTTCTTGTTGAATTATCTTTTTCGTTGTGCGATTCGTATCTAGTTATTTTAATTTTACCGTATTAATATGTGTACTGTCCAAGCGGCAGCAATACGATTTTAGTATTATATATATTTTTTCGATTAAAATAAAAACTTTTACATTTGTTCGCGATTGTTTTTTAAATTCTTATGTCATTTCAGATATTCCCCTTTTTGTCATATCTTGAGCAACAGTAAGCATTTTTCAGAACTATTATGGATATAGGGCATTCGAAATAATTATTATTAAGTATATTAAGTAAACAGCCTATTAGCAATACTAACGCCTCTTAACATATACCATGTGTTTCTGAATGTATACTTTAAATTTAATTAAAATCTTCCTTTTGTGTAAGCAAAACATATCCAACAATATCCTATTGAATGGTAAGTCAACATTTAATAATCGTAATCTTAATATATTCGGTACATCATTCAGTTAGTATCTTTAACTATACGTTATCATTAACTATACAGGTTGATTAATTCAAATTCACTTAATTTATATTTAAGAAGATATTATTTTTAATAGTAATTTTAACTTTCCAATCAAAATATTTTTGTAATATTTACCAAATGATTTATAACATTGTTTTGTGTTACAGGCAGTGATTATTTGGGTTTATATTAATATTTTATAATCTATGTGTTCGGGACACAAGACCCATACAAGAGACCAGATAATTTGCCTTTTATCCAGGTTTTACGTAACTTAATGAACACAATATCTAAAAACAACCACGTTCCAGCTTCATGGTTATTCAAGTACTGAACATACAAAGGAGTTTTACAAGACTGCAAGTTTAAAAATGTTAGGAGGGTAAAGACATCTCACTCTGGCATATTGTAAAGTAAAAAGTTGTAAACCTTGATTATAAAGGAAGATATTTCACGTCAGGGAAACAAAAACGACCATTTGAGAATCTGGAAAGCAGAATAAAGCGAGTGAGGCAAAAATGTAGTTTCTCAAACGTTTCAAAGTTAGAATTTATGCCCGAAATTTATATCAACTTTAAATAATAAACAAGCTTGTCTGCGAACAGCATGGTTTAAATATTTTTGCTAGACTGGAATTCATGTCAAGTTTTCTATCATAATCAAGTAAGCCTATAAATGATGGGTAAACAAGGCTTCCAATTTTATAGTGTAAGTACAAAGTGCTTAGTAATTCTTTCTGCACATGCAGGAAAGGCATAAGCTGGAGGACTTTTGTGTACAATGTGAAATGTAAAACGCTAACACCGTTAAATCCTTTTATTTTTATAATTACATATATATATAATAAAAAATATATAACTTGCAGTTATATGATGTTCGTGAATAATTAAATAAATAAAGAATTAAAAATTATGTTCCGAAATAGTCATAAATGTGAAAATCATATTAAAAATACTTAAAATGAATAATTTTGACACCCACATTTAGGCTCACTATATAACTTTTTTTTATATATATAAAAAAAGAGACATAGTCCTCGTCCTAAAGTCGAACTTGCGTATCTTCGTTGAGCCCCCAGTGCCTTACCTAGTAAGTCAGCGAGGACAACAACAACGTTCCCTTTTTCCACATATAAGGTTGTAAGTTATTATTCTTTTCAGGGTTAACACAATTCCCAAACAATGGTCAATGCGCAAAGCCTTCGGGGAGAGTTTTTGTGTCTTTTGGGTGTAGAATTTTATTATGATAAATAGTTTTGCCATCTATGCTTAAACTTAATCTAGAGTATTGTTTAGTAGAGGAGAAAAAAGAGGCATCTAGATTGAGATAGAGAGTTCTAGATTGAGCTCAAACGTGGGTGTCGTCAAAATTATTTATCATAATAAAATTCCCCGCGAACAAATCACAAAACTCTCTCCGGAGGCTTTATGTGTTGACCATTATTTGACAATTATGTTAGACCTAAGAAGGGTAATAATATATTACACCATTAAAAATGCTATACTAAAATATTAACAATTCACAATACATGGAAATTATTTAGGTTATATAAATAAAATAAAAATGCATAAACTGGATAATAAAGATCTTAAGTATTTGTTTAATTAGAAAGGAAAAATGATATCCATTTTGATGCCGTAAATGTGATTTCTCATTTCATCTTTTTACCATTTGTTTTCGAAGACTGAGAGACGTAATAATGCCATTGTATTTATACGCAAACATTAACACGCATAATAAGAGTCACAATGGGTGGAAATATTTTTGCGTATATTCACATCATTTGGTTTTATTCATTAAAGGGACTCAAAATATTTGTATATATTCTTTGAATATATACAAAAAGTTATCCCCTACTATCCCTGTATACATAAAAGTGAAGTATCGTCCCTAAGTGCTACTGCTCCTGTATATAACTAAGTATACAGGTGAATTATCGTGTACGGAGAATTTCCCCAAAATTCCAGTTTTTAAGATTAAAGATTGAAGCGAAAGTTGCCTCTACACAATACTTCCCCTATATACATATTTGTATACAGGGAAAGTATCACGTAGACGCAACTTTCGGTTTATACTATAAAAACCAGCATTTTTTGGAAGTTGGCCCTGTACGATACTTCCCCTATATGTATAGCTCTATACAGGCAGGGACAGTAGCTCATAGGGGCTACTTTTATGTGGGGCTGATGGCCTTAGTCCTCGAATATTAAAATATATTGCACATGAAGTGGTAAATCCTTTGACCACATTATTTAATTTTGCCTTAACGGAAAGCGTTTTTTTTCCTTTATTGAAAATGGCTAGAGTTTCCCCAATTTTTAAATCGGGAGATAGGCAACGTTTGGCTAATTAACGTCCAATTGCTATATTACCAGTTTTAAGTATCGTTTTTGAAAGACTCATTGCTTTCAAATTAACGAATTATTTGGAACATTACAATATTTTATTTGATTACCAATATGGTTTTAGAAAGAATAAATCAACTGAATCTGTATTGGTTGCGGCAGCTTATTTTATTCAAAAAAGTCTTAATTCAAAAAACTACTATAATGAAGTTCAATTTGACTTATCGAAAGCTTTTGATCTTATTGACCACGATATTTTACTATCCAAATTAAATTTATTGGGTATTCGAGGACAAACGTTAAATTTATTTAGATCTTATCTAACACCTCGTAAACACGGTTTGGTAATGGGGTATCGCAAACTTGTTATATTCGCGTGGGTGTGCCTCAAGTAAGTGTTCTTGGGTCCCTACTCTTTATTATATTTCTGAATGATATATTTTTAATTAATTGTTCGGCTTTTGTTTTTGACTATGCGGATGCTATTTTTTTATTTTCTTTCTGGCCTTAATTTTTCCTAATTAATTACTTTAATTAATTCAGAACTGGGCATGCATCTTGATTGGTTTACAGGCAATAAATTATTTGTAAATCCCAATAAACGAAGTGAAATATTATTTTATCATCATGTAAAATTATTACCGTCTCCACTGCCCCAGGTTTTAATAGATAACAAGTCACTTATTTTTTGTGATAAAATTAAATTATTAGGTGTTATAATTTATATACGCCTTAATTAGAACAATCATGTAAATTATATTTGTGGTAAAATTAATAGAAATATGACCATTTTTAAATTATCATACTTTTTACCCCCGAAATTACTCCTTGTTTTATATAATACCTTAATGTATCCTCATGTTATTTACTGCTATTTGGTCTGGGGAAATCTCACAAATAGGACTATAAGCTGTTTATCAATCATACAAAGGCGATTTGGCAGATTAGTATCTTTTCAACTTAACCTGTCTTCTATTTCTTTAACTCATTACAATAATCTTCCTGTTACATTTTTTTTTCTTATAAGGTTAGTATTTTTATGTTTAAATGTATTAAATTAGATCTTAATAGAGATATTTATTGTCCAACATGCAACAATAATCCATATTCTACTAGAGCTTGTGGAAATTTAAATATTCCATTTTCAAGAACAAACTACTTACATAATAGCATTTTAGTGTTGTGTCCTAAGAATTGAAACTCTTTCCCAGATGATTTGAAATCTATAAATAATGTCTTTATTCCAATGTAAATTAAGAAAACATCTTCTAACATGTAGATCTTTATATACAGATACTGGTTTTTGGAAATTCATATTGGTATAAATGTTTAATTAATATTTAATTATAAAAAATATCATTATTAAAAATATTAATGTATGTAAAAATAAATAAAGTTATTTATTGTATATTGCATTGCCCCTTGTTGTGTGTTGCCTTTTCGAGGGTCTTGGAAACTCGTTAGGTCCCTGAGCCATTTTTCCCATCTCCCTCTTCGCATAGTTTTTTCATACTAATTGTAAATATTTTGTAAAGTATCCATTACTCCGCTGAGAAAATAAATTTAATTGAATTGAAAAAAATTGAATTGAACCATTAACCCAAAGCTTAAAATAATTTAATATAGATCTTCTCTTACATTTCTATAACTTTTATACTGCTCAAGCTATGTGTCAAAGAGTGGCGCCGACTTCGTGGGTTCGAGACACTATTTTTCTATTATATACACTATTCATATATAATTATTTGTTATTACTTTTAGTATTTATTTGAAATAATAATATTAGTTACTTTTATTATTTATTTACGCTTAGACAAAACTTCTACTGTTAAAAGATCCGTTGCTATAATCGAAGAATTAAAAATTCCTCATGTGAGAATTCTCATCTGAGAATTAAACTAAGAAAATTTATATCACAGAATTCGAAAATATATTTTTGCAAAATTATTATAAAATTGTATTTTTCTACTTGGTAAAATTTAATCTGATTGAGTTTTTGTATGGTGGAATTTAAACCCATGTTATCATATTTACCGCTGAGTAAAATCTGTGAAAAATTTAATTAAATAATAATATGAAGTCTCTCGTTATCCATCCAAATATTACTTCACCTTAGAAGAACGTTTTGTTACTATGCTTCGGTAGTAAATAAACATACGAGGAGATTTGGAATAAAATTTTGAGTTGTTAAGTAATGCTTTTAAAATTTCATTTCACATATGCATATCGCCGTCATAAATATGTCCCGATTCTGATGTTTTTTAATCGATGTGAAGAAAAATAATAGCTATGAATTCGCTAGGACATTTTATTATTGAAACAGAAAAACCCTAATTCTTTGGGAGGGCGGGTAAATCCAATTTCATGAAATTGGTAGGAAAACAAAAGATTAAATTAAAAATAAAAACTATTAAATGTTAAGCATAAAATCGAGGTAGCACTACGTAAAATAAATTAAAAATTACCATTAACGTCCTAAAGCAGTGTTTCCCCAAGTGAGGTCCGCTGTCTGCCGGTTGTGCGTTGAATCTTTACAAAATTTTGGAATAAAAAATAAATTAAATGATATGCTTAATTCGATACCAAAAAATGTTTGTCTGAAAGGTGTAAAAATTCGACGTGAACGATGTTTACCAAAATTTGCATTGTAGCAGATAACTGAATAATTCTAGAGATCTATACTAGATTGTAAAAAGTTAATATAGGATTATTTTGAAGTTTAAATAATAATGATAATGTTTAAATAATAATGATATATGTTTAAATAATAATTACATATGTTTAAATAATAATTACATATGTTTAAATAATAATGATATATGTTTAAATAATAATGACATATGTTTAAATAATAACAGATATATGTTTAAATAATAATGATATATGTTTAAATAATAAAGATATATGTTTAAATAATAATGATATATTAAATTACTCGTAAAGAAAAGAATGATTTTCCGGCGCCTGGTGGGACCCGAACCCACATACTAATTTAACATCTACTGTTGCCACATCATCGGCTAATATGAAAAAACTGTTACCTTAATAATGATACATGTTTAAATAATAATGAATAATATGCTAATGACAATGTACATTGTATTCTTTTCATTTGTATGTCAAATTCCTTACCATTGGAAAAAAAAAGATGACGAGTAAACTTACTTAACAGTAAAATAAGTAAACAGTTACTTATTTTATGGCTGATAATGAGTAGTGTGGCCTATTGTTATTTATCAGCGTTTGCAACTTTGTTTCAAGCACTATATTGTTTATTTATCCCCTACATTGTGTTCCACGATAACGAAAGAATGATTTAGATGGTTCGTGAATTATCAAAGGTTAAAACACGGTTGTAGAAGAGTGTTTTTTATGTTACGTAGAATGCATCGGCACTTCCGCTAAATCCACTCAAGTTCGCGGCAGTCGATCTTTGACGAAAAACTGAAAATTCTGTTTGAAACGCGATGAAACCTTTTAATAAACATCAAAAGACTTAAAATGTTGAAAACCAATATGATGCAGGTTTGCAATGGTTAGCAAACATTAATATAGTGGATAGGGTGCATATTGAATAATACAAGCATCTGGCAATTACATAAAAAGGTTAAACACTGGTAAAATAGCAATGAAAAAGATCACTCAAGCTTTCGGACGCATCAGCAGCAGTCCTTCATCAGGAGTAATGACGATGTTATGTTTCTGTCTCTTTTTTATACTTGAAATTTCTGGAAAACCCTTCATCAGAGTAGTCCCGCAGAATGGGAAAACCCAATGAGAACCAATGGGAGGCCTCCAATAGAATCATGGAAGAACCCCAATAGGGACCAATGAGAAACCCACACTGCGGGTTACCTAATTTGGGGATGTCTCATACATTTCAGAGTAAGAGTTGTTTATAAGTTTCTGGAAGTGGTTGTGATGTATTAATGGCTTTCCCGTGTAGTTTGTAAGTTTCCCAAGATTCTAAGAAGAGTCTACTATTCTTGTTTGTGATGTGACGGTGTAGTATTTTTGTTGAGTCCCAGTCGGGTTCGTGTCCGTGTTGTAAAGCGTGTTCTGCCAGACGTGAGGCTATGTCTCCTTTCGCGAGTGCTTGTTTGTGTTCTTTTTTTCTTGTTTTGATCATTCTTTTTGTTTGTCCTATGTAATGTTTGTTGCAGTCTTTGCATGGTATTTGGTATATGGCGCCTGTGAGATCTTCTGGTGGAACTGGGTCTTTAACTTTTGTAAGTTGTTTGCGAAGTGTTGTGACAGGGGAATAGAATGTTTGGATATTTGCCTCTTTAAGGATGCGAGAGATTGTTTCGGAAATGCCGTGAATATATGGAATAGATATGCGGGTGTGAGATGTATTGTTTAAAGATGTACTATTGGGTCTACAGTTTCTGAGAATGAATCGTTTAGGGTATCCATTATTTTTAAGTGCCGTGTGTATGTGTTTTGTTTCTGTGTTTGAAAGTGTTTCATTACTGCAGTGAGAATTCGCTCTAAGACTTAATGTTTTAACAACGGAAGCTTTGTGGCATGTTGGATGATGCGATTTAAAATCGAGATATCTGTCTGTATGTGTGGGTTTACGGTAAACTGAGGTGAAGATTGAGTTATCGTGAGATCTGTGTACAAGAACGTCTAGGAAAGGGAGTTTATTGTTCTGTTCTGTTTCGTATGTGAATTTTATATGTGAGTTTAAGTTATTAAGGTAATGGAAGAAGCTTTGGAGTGTATTAGTTTTAAGTACAACAAACGTGTCGTCGACGTATCTTTTCCAGAATTTAATGTTAAAATTCAGTGAAGATAAAGCAGTTTCCTCAAATGACTCCATAACCAAGTTAGCTACAACACTTGAGACCGGAGATCCCATGGCAGTGCCAAAAACTTGTCTATAGATAGAACCATTTGAGGAGAACACAGCAGAGTCCAGACAAAATTTCAACAATGTGCAGATGTCGTGAGGTGTTAGTGAAGTGCGTTCATGTAGTGTTGTGT